>OX375877.1:86307108-86907108 GCA_947359465.1 Metellina segmentata | reverse complement strand
TCACTCATAAACGTAGAGTGTAGCTGTTCCCAAGATTCCGCACCACGTCAACGTGAGAACATTTGAGACAGATTTAACGTGCATCAGTCTCATTGGTACAGGACGGTCTTTGGTTGGATTCGACCTGGCAACCTTCCAAGCAATTGAAATGATAAACCGTTGGCAAGGGAAATGTCCACGGTGATCCTTATTCATGCTTTTGCGTATGGCAGCCTTGTCCTAGTGAGCTTTCACACCTATTAAGAAATCAATTAACCCAAGGTTGACAGTCTTCTCGTACTACATCAAGCCTTTTGCACCATACAACTGAAACTGACCAAACCTGAAAAAACCTTTTGATTTCAACGCAAGTACATTGGAACATCGATTAACTGTCCGGGTCGTGACGGGGACTATGACGTTTTATCGAATAGACGAATAACAGAAAAACTTAAAACAACAACCCAACTCCATCCGTTGGATATGCGAATGATAAAAAATATACGTTTACGAACTGGAAATACAATGGAAATATCTGTATTTTATTTTGCAGAAATAAACAATTTACAATTTATTCTAACTAAATATAGTACATATTGTTGCATGGTAATTTGGTCATTTTTTTTTGTTAACGTCGTACTAGAGCAACACAACGGGCTATTGACGACGGTCCGGGATCAGTCCCTTAAGAATATTATTACATGAACTTACGCTCTATAAACGTACTTGCATATTCAAATTTTACAATAGTCTGTAATTTTCCTTAGTTTCTTCGAAGCTCGTACTTTCTGAGTGGCAATGTTCCGCAATAATGGACTAACGGTTAATTGAAGTTTAACTGTACTGTTGGACAGATTACCGTTTGTTGACCAATTAACTTGAATAAAAGATACGAAGATAGTGTTAAAAAGGATTTCAAGAGAAAAATAATTATTTGATAACATCTAATTACTCCATTGTTCTTGTTGTTGTCGTGTCTATGCATATAGTACTAGTGCAAAAGTTTAGAGTCCTCCAAAAGCCTTGGTGACAAGATCTGCAAGTTCTGGAGCTCGATGGCTATGGAGAATTTCGATTGGGGGTGCTCCAAGTTGAAAGAGGGAACCGATAATGGCCTGGCAGTCAAAAACATGATCTGGAGTTAGTTGCGATTGGGTACAGTATCTGCAGATGGGATTAACTCAACTATATCTTCATGTTGTTTTTAATAGGTTTGAATTTTCCCCCTTCTCTAGTTTTTACTACTCGAGTTCGTATTAAACCAGAACCTACAGTTGGTATCTACTATATACTCAATAAATCGTGAAAATCGACCAGAATGTTGATATTTTGTACGTCGCTTCAAAATATTTTCAACTCCTTAGCTTTCAAATGATGCCAATATCTTGCAAATAATGGGAACATTCTTCTAGTTACAAGGGTTTTTCATTAAGTACTGTCACCATGAACAAAAAACTTTTTTCCAAAACTTAAAACTCAATTTTTGAAGAATACTATTTTTGCAATATGATGCTTTTTTTCAAACGGCTCGCCGAAAAAAATTGTAAAAAAATTTTCTAGCAATTTTATTGTGAGTCAAAACATGAAGAATATTGTTATGAATATTTTCCAACAAGAATTGTCTTTCTAAACAAATTAGAATTTGAGAAATCGCTGTTAAAATACTAATTTGATAGTTAATGATTAGATTTATCTGATTTTTTTTCACACCGCAATGGTTTAATCATAAAATGTTAAAAATAAAAATTTGTATATTAAAATCAAAATTCAAAAAACATTTCTAGTGTATGTCTATCTTAAAAGGATTTCGATCGAGAATCAATCAAATCGAATTCGAGAGAAAAATTTAGATTTTTAAATTAAAATTCAAAAAAAAAATTCTAGTTTTAAAAGGATTTTGATCAAGAATCACTCCAGATCAGTAAATTTGGGGAAAAAGAGATTAAGTCAGTTGAGGCATAGGAATGTGTTTTTATCTAGTAGAAAACAGTCTGTAAATATTGTATAATAATAGGATAATAACTACAAAACTTTTTTTATAAAGTCCAATGTCCCCTTAAAAGGATTTCGAATGGGAATCTCCTCAGGTCAAGGTATTGTTGAGTAAAAAAGATTGTGAGCAATGCTTTTACTTTCATTCTCAAGAAGCTGAAACAAAGTTGATTAGAGCCCCCTCTAAAAAAAGAGGATATGCTTTTCTCTTTCTTTAATTGAAAACACGGTTGCATTAAAACACTTCCAAGAGTAGTTTGGAAAGAAATTATTGAACTGGAAACTGATTTCATCTCCTATCTTTTTCAGTTAGAAAAATATTTCTATTGAAAGCAAACAAATCGTATGGGTGTTCATTTTTTCTTAAAACTGTAGTTGTATATTTGAAATTATTGTAATATATTAAAATAAATGTTTTATTTCTAACAAAGTAAAGTTCAGATTCTGTCCTATTGCGAGATATACGCGTCCAAAGTGGCTATCTTTTTCATAGTACAGCCCTGATTGACGTTGATCAATTAAACTTGATTAAGATGCGTTCTCATGAATCAAGTTTAATTGACCGATTATAGCTGATCAACAAAAGTTGAATGAAAGCTATAGTGAGAACCTTTGTTTCAATAGAGTTGATCAACTTTTTAGTGGATCAAGGAAAGTTTGACCTTCAAACTTTATCGTTCAAGTGATGAGTTATCCGCCATCTGCTTTCGAGTTATTTAAACGCAAACGACCTGTCGTGATTTATTTTATTCGAGAAACAAAACAAAAGTGTTTTTTTATTCTCCAAGCCAAGTTTGTATCTTCTCGATCGTTAAAGATAGAACAAAAATTTCAATGGATTTGAAATCTGAGGAAAATTTGACACCAGTTCGATACCTTAAATGTGATTTTGTATAAATAAATAATTTTTCAATTGTAACTTTTATATTTTCGCTTGTTAAACTGTTGATCAGTTTCTGTTGAAGTGTGTGTACAAAAATTGATTTAAGTAATATTCAACTTTTATCCATCAACTATAATTGGTCAATTAAACTTGATTCGTGAGAACGCTCCTTTAGTGGACCAATAACTAAACAACTAATCAACTAAACGTTTTTTTAAAGCTGTGTGGGAATTTTAACAAAATGTGTTGCACTTCTAAACCTACGATTTTTCATCACATAAATGCATAATCTAGATAACTAAATGTTTTGGGTAATGGGCAGTTAGTAGATGACTTAACGATAGCACTGGAGAAGCACAAAGGGCTATTCGCAACAATCCTGGATCAAACCGTAAGGGAAAGATCCAGTGACAGCATCACGTGATTTTTGAACCACGGTCAGACGAAGAGGTCCCACCTGAGCTGATACCTCACTCTCCAAACTTCCACGTCACGACAACGCGAGTATATTTGAGGTCACGACAGATTTAACATGCACCAGCTCGCTTTTACACTACGGTCTTTGGTCTGATTCGAACTCGTAACTCTCCGGTTGCTAATCCGTTACTATTCCAACCACAGCCGGGTCGACATTGGGAATCTTTCGAAATCTAAAAGAAGGTTTATTTCAAAAATTACGGATCAGGATGAGTCAGTTAAACTGTTGGTAATGGTTATGATAAATTTTGATTAACGTCGTACTAGAGCAATAGAACGGACTATTTACGACGGTCCGGTATCAATCCCCTAAGGCAGGGGTTCCCAACCTTTTAGTAACTGCGTACCACTTGAAATTTTTAGAAATTTTTGGCGTACCACCAGTCTTATATATTTTAGAAACATATATCTAACGTCAAAAAAGTGTCCAATGGCTTGTTTTATTTTAATTAAAATACTAAGAAAGCTTCATATTTTATGATTAATACACTTGTATTTCGTATTAGTGATGTTTTAATAAAGGAAAAAAAATAAAACGATTGTTGAAAATTACAGTTTTATTTTTTACTCACAGGTCTAAAAACAAATAATTCTAAATAATTAGTACAAACTAAGCAAAAAAATATGAACATAATCAAAAATCAATTTTTGGTGCGAAACTTGTTGTTGTTTGTCTTTTATTAAAATATCAATATCAGGTAATGGTAATGGTAATTTTTGTTAACGTCGTACTAGAGCAACACAACGGGTTATTGACGACGGTCCGGGATCAGTCCCTTAAGGGAAAGATTCGTGGACAACACCTCGTAATTTTGAACCACGGTCAGAGGACGAAGCAACACCTGAGCTGGCACCCCACTCTTTAAACTTCCACACCAACCCAACGTGAGGACTTTTGGCCACGACAGATTTTAAGGTGCACCAACCGCTTCTACACCATACGCATACAAACATCCATGCCCGGACCCGGATTCGACCCAGGAACCTTCCGATCTAGAGGCTAACACCTTAACCACAATACCGGTTGGTCGGCATATCAATATCAGGAGCAATGAGCTTAACTTCACTCTTAAGTCCTTCGTTGAATATTTCGTAGAGTATTTGGGTCGCAAGTATCATCCTTGCGTACCACCTGAAACGATCTCGCGTACCACCGGTTGGAAATCCTTGCCCTAGGGGAAAGATCCGAGCACAACGCCACGTAATTTTGAACCACGGTCAGATGACGAGACAACATCTGAGCTGGCACCTTACTCTAAACTTCCACACCATCCCAACGTGAGGACTTTCGGCCACGACAGAGATTCAAGGTGCACCAGCCGCCTCTGTACCATACGCTTACAAACATCCATACACTGACCCGAATTCGAACCATGAACCGTCCGATCTAGAGGCTAACACCTTAACCACCAAACCGGTTGGTAGGCAAAAATTAAACTGTTGATTAAGTTAATTGTAAACATTACCATTTACTGTATTCTTTATCTAATCGACTGCCTAAAATAAGTTTCTCTGCCCTATTGTAGTTGACTTAAACAAAATATCCATGCCCGTCTGTTTCGTCGACACATCTCTTTCAACTCCCGACACTTAACCTTTCGTATTTCGACAGAAAACTCGAGGTTTAAGTAGTCCCTGGCCAAATATACTAAGGGTAACGCTCTCCTCTAATGGACTCGTCAGGAAGGCCGGGAACTGCTTCCTCGCCCAAGTTACTCGAGGTGGTATTTGTTAAACTGAACTGTAATTTGTCTTGACGTTGATGGGGGTGCGGCATCTGGAATGCATGCCCTCCCTCCCTTGAGCTGCCCTCCACCTCGCCGATGGATTTCGACTGCGAGGTGGAGGTGGAGAAGACGGTGAGAAACAGTTTTCAGGAGCCATTGATCGCTGGAGGAAGTGTGGCGGTGACTGAGGTGAGAAAGATTCTGGAGATGGAGTTTGAAAATCTTCCAGAACGTGATGGATTTGCTCGAGGCTTGAGCAGGGTCCAAAAAGATTCTGTTTGGAATTCTCGAAAGAGGAGTTCGATATCTCCTCGCGCTTTGATTTTTTGTTGTTGTCATCAGTGTTGGTTTACCGCTTTGTGATAAGGTGTTGCCGTTCCTTGCTATTTGACTCAGAAAATATGTATGAATTGCTCCGTGCCATTTCACTAACTTACGTATAATATTATTTTCAGTAACTGTACGGTAAAGTAAAAGGTAATTTTAGTTAACGTCGTACTAGAGCAACACAACGGGCTATTGACGACGGTCCGGGATCAGTCCCTTAAGGGAACGATCCGAGGACAACACCTCGTTATTTTGAACCACGGTCAGATGACGAAGTAATGGTACGGAAAAAATAATTGTCTATGTTCCAACAATTACGGTTGTTAAGTTCACAATTGAAAGGACTCTGCGAAATAATTAAAAGCATATGATTGAAATTCTGAAATACAAATTTTTAAAGAAACCTTCGAGTTTTAATCTTGCAACCTTGAATCCGGAAAAGCATTCTAGACTGCACAGTCATCGCTTTAAGGTACTTTATACAAATTAAGTTTCTATATTGTTAAATAAGTTGATTAACCGATGATTTATTTTAGACATGTAAGACATATTTACTTACTTTTTTTGCATGTGTAATTAACAACACTTCGAGTATATATTTGAATTAAGTCTTCTTTATATTTATTTTAAAACTTCAAATGGCTTGGATATCTATGTCTGTCAATAAAAGTATCTTGGTATATGAGAGTGGAAAACAGTTATTTTACATTGATTATAAAACAGTTATTTTAAATTTCTCTTTAACTTCATGATTTGATGAGCACAACTGTATTTATTAAAATAACAATTCTTTAAACTTGTACCTAGTTGTTATTTTCTATCCATGTTATAAAATTTTGTGTGGCATTAGAATATCAAATGGAATAAAACTTACTAACAAAAATCACTGTAATATTTTTGATGCACGCGTAACTATTGAATTTTCTGTTTTTATGAATAGAAAAGTATTTTATTTCTCTTGTGACCTTTGTATTAAAATTATTATATTTTACGTAAATTAATTCCATTTTTTTACAGGTAGGTGGGGCAATGGGAGGAGAGGCGGCCGTTCATCCGGTGAGAAAGCCATTTCTTTTATCAATAAAGTTTAACTATATTCTTTTAATTAATTTTTCTGTTCATTTCTTTGAAATATTTCAATTCTATGTGAGGATGTTATGGTACGCCATTTAGAAACATCATTTAATTTATAAATCTGAGGTTTAAAACAAAACGATTCAATTCCACATTCTCTTGGAATTATTTGAAAAACAACTTTTGACGGAAGTGGTAATAATGGAATGCAACGTAGATCTTCTGCATATAGAATGTGATTTTGCTCAATGTTGTGTCGTGTAATATAGTAACAAGAGTGTAACTTAAAGTATACTAGAGAACATTTAATAAATGCAAATGATATCACGACGGACAAGCACACAACTCAATGAGAACAAATGAAAAGACTGAGGTAACTGTTTTAACTGAATAGTTCAAAATGGTTGCCAGACAAGTGAACGAATAACAATTGAGGAAAGTTGGACAAAACCGGTTCCCAAAAAGTGTTTATTTTCCTAAGCAGATACGTGAATAAAATTGCTTTAATTTCTATTTGAATGATAAATTAGTTATTTAGTTCCAAAAATAAATATTTTTCAATGTAAAAGAACTATATTATCAAAAGAAAATAAATTATTTTTGGAAGTATGCAAGAACACGGTTTTGTCCGACCAGGTCGGATGTACACTGCTGGCCACCATAAATGCAACACCCTGAAGGAAGCATGCAAATAATATGAAATTTACAACATGCATTAGCGAAGGTGAGGTATGCAAATGAGTAGAATTTCAGCGAAGACGCACATCACGCGCGCCTGTGGCGCCACTTCAAAGCGCTATTCAAGGCTTGGAGATTTCGACGATTTCAAGTACTGCAGTTGTGTTTTTCTTGTGGTTTTTTCAAAAAAAAACGATCAATTATGCTTCGTAGAAAACAACGATCATCTTTTGATCAAGTATCCGAGTTCAACAGAGGAAGGATAATGTCCTACCGAGATTGTGGATTATCTTTCAGGGAAATCCGTAGTAATGTTGGACGAAACCAAACAACTGTAATGCGGATATGTGATCGTTGGATGCAGGAGAGTACGACGAACCGACGTGTTCGATCGCATCCACCTCAGTGCACCACTTCACGTGATGACAGGCATATTGTGCGTATGGCAGTGACGGATCGCTCAGCCACATCACGAACCATAGCACAGCACATTCAGTCTGTAACGCATCATCCAGTGTCTGCGCGTACCATTCGACGCCGTTTACAGAAGAGTGGTCTGTCCGCAAGACGTCCATTGCTTCATCTACACTTGACGCAGAACCACAGACGTCTCAGCCGCCAATGGTGCGATGAAAGAAGGATGTGGACGGCAGAATGGAATGAAATTATCTTTACTGACGAATCACGCTTCTGTCTGCAACACCACGATGGCCGGATTCAAGTCTGGAGACACCGTGGAGAGAGGATGCTGAACAGCTGCGTGATGCACCGCAACACTGGTCCTGCACCGGGTATTATGGTATGGGGCGGTATTGGATATCACTCTCGCACTCCTCTAGTACGCATTGCCGGTACTTTAAACAGCCAGCGCTACATCTCCGAGGTGTTGGAGCCAGTTGTCCTTCCTTACTTTCAGGGCTTGCCCAAAGCCATATTTCAACAGGATAATGCGCGACCACACGTGGCACGCATTGTCCAAGGGTTCTTTGTCAATCGCCAGATTGAATTGCTTCCCTGGCCAGCTCGCTCTCCGGATCTTTCGCCGATAAAAAACATGTGGTCCATGGTTGCTCAGCAATTGACCCAGATTACATCCCCAGCTGCCACACCAGATCAACTTTGGCAACGTGTTGAAGCTGCTTGGTCTGCTGTACCCCAAGAACACATCCAAAGTCTCTTTGAATCAATGCCGAGGCGTGTGGCTGCGGTGATCTCCAACAATGGCGGCTACTCTGGCTACTGATTTTGGCAGGAACCACACTTCACATAAGTCTATAAATTTAATCATTTGATACTTGATCAACATGTTATCTACAAAATAAATTTTGTTGTGATATCTCTTGTCTTTCTTGGTGTTGCAATTTGGGTGGCCAGCAGTGTACATACAATGGCCTTCCTTCACTGAGGAACATACGTGGGTTTAAAAATCACGGAACATAAGTAATTTTGAATTTAATGTGTTTGAAATGTATTGTAAATTAAGTTAATTGATCAGATCTGTAAGAGGTTTTTAGAACTGAAATCGCAAATAAAATTTTTAGCATGCTCCTATACATTGATACAGGCTTCATACGCTCATTCTATACAGTTGAGACACTGTATCCAACCTTCCAGAGATTTTGACCTGGCGTTCAATTCATTACAAAATATACAGGCCTCGTCACATTCCACGTCGTCTTCACCTAATGCCGAGGAGTCTGTTTTAATGCTGAACTTTTTATTCCGTGTTTTGATAGTTTTTTGTTTAGGGGCCTTAAACTGTTTCTGCTTTATGTTTTCTTTTCTGGTATTATCTTGTTCTCCAAACTCTAATTCCTACTCGGTCCTGCCGGACTGCCAAGGTTCAGGTTTTATCCTACCAAGCCATTAATATGAAAAGAAGGCTTAGCATATTTCAAACATGAAGCAAAACGTGGTTTAATAATTTAAAATAATTGCTTAAAGAGGTGTTATCATATGTTGTTCTTACCTAAAATAAATCTTCAAGCATTTAAAAACTACAGATTAAAATCAGTGGTTTAAAATTCGAACATTTTCTACTCGAAATTTTTAAAACATCGGCACCGACAAACACATAATCGACACTTCCTTTCAATCAAATTCAAACAACATGGCTGCTGTCTGTAACTAGTTCCATGCGTTATACGACAAAGGACAGTAATAATCTAGTCAAAACTGCCAGGTCCCGGTTTTATCCGCCCACCTGATTTTGTCCAACTTTCCCCTACATTTACAATTAACTAGTTATATAAACACTAGTAATATACACCACTTACATTTTTAATCTATAGTAAAATCAACTAAAAATTATAATACTAAAATCATAACCAAAATTTATTCATCATCTTATAGTATACACTATTCTAGAATAACATATTTAGTCTCGTGTTTACTTCTGTTACTCCCTGTTTAATGCCAAAGTTTAAAACTGTTCTTAAAAATTGTTTAGAGCAAGGAAGGTAGCTATGTATTTTATTAACCTCCCTCTGTAGGAACTCAACGGGCTATTGGTAACGGTAGGAGATCAGCCTTCTAAGGAAAAGATTCTTGTCTAGAGTAACATAGCGCTAACAATACTTAATTTAGATTCAAGATAGATTAAGTACTTTTCACTAATGAATCGGTATTCTGTATATTCATGGGTGGCCAAGAATTTTTGATGTCTTGAAAAGGAATATTTGACAATGTGCATGAAAAGGAATATTTGACAGCGTGCATAAAAATATGTGTAAAATTTGAGACACCAGTCATAGTGACCTTGATGAACAAAAGTGGCCCATGAATACTAGGTATCATGTGACTTTTACCCCCAGAAAGTGTACAGTCAAAAATAAAAATTAACCATCTAGACTATCACGAGTAGTGTAGCTTTGACTTTAACCTATAACACAATGACTGAATAATATCTACTAGGGGGCCCGCCCCCTGCTCACTGACGCTCGCCAACCCCCAGAGGATTTCTTCACAATCCTCATTGGTTCGCTGCGCGAACATATGCTCGCTTCGCTCGCATCAATGAAGACATGTGTCCTAGCAGAAGGAATTGTTAACAAAATATGATATTCCAAAAAGATATTTTTCAAATCTAAATTTTATGCTGTTTATCAGAAAAGATATTTATGGAAACTTTGAGCAAATTTTGACTCGAAATGTGAGCGTTGATTTGGAAATTGAAAACCCAGCATGTTGGTTGTGTGTACATTTACCCAGCACTCGAGCCACCCACGTTTTTTCATTGAGTTTGTTGTCGAAAGTTGTAATGTAAGCGTCTTGTTGAACTGTAACAGTTTGCCCCGAAACGGACTTTTTTTTAAAAAATGACCCTGAAAAGATCTTCCTTTTTCTTTGATTTCTATTATTTGCTGCAACAACTCGACTAAAATTCTTTTTTTTTTCAATAAAATTTCATCCGATAACGCTATAAATTCAATTGAAGCGCGAGGCTTTGGGATAAACAAAAAATCGTACAATGTTGCCAAAACGCGAAAATAAATAACGTCTTTTTTGCGTGCCACGTAATATATATATAGATTGACTGAATGAAACCTGGAAAAGATTATATTGGTCAAGAAAGTCTCAACTGACTAGATAGGTAAGTAGCTGAATCAACATCGCTCTGGAGTAATGCAAAGGGCCATTGGTGAGGATCCAGGATCAATACAGAGGAGAAAGATCCTAGGGAGTCAACAAGGGAGCTGGTAACTCTAAAAACTTCCACACTACCCCAACGTGAGGACATTACAGATTTAATATGCTCCCACGTACATGGTCTTGGGTTCGATTGAGTTTCAAACTTTCAACACTCCAGTTGCTAAATTACTACGGTAGCTAAACTAGCTAGAAGTCAAGCAAGGAAAACTGCAAGTAGCAGAACAGATATATGCTGTAAATTTTACTATCGGCTCAGAGGGTAAAGGTACAAAAGTCCTATATTTAGCTCCTATTTCATGCTACCTGTTTGACTCAGCGGTTAGTTCTCCAGACACGACTGTCTTCCATCAAAAGAAGATCGTGTTCAATTGAAACGACCTAGACAGTCTATAAGGAACAGCAAATCGGATAAATCACAACGTGAGCACCATATTTATGCCCATCGATCCACAAATCTATTACTTCTAGGTACCACATGCGGTGATTCGTGTTCGTCCTTCGTGTGGACTTAGGAAAATAGAAAAGACAGCAAACCATAAATCAATTCTAGGAACCCTTGGAAAAGTCACGGGAAATGTTTCTCTCCGTATAGGATGTGGCTATAGAAAGATTTATACTCCCGAAATGCATACGAAATTCAAAATGAACTTCGAGGTGATAAAGTACCTTCAGATACACACAACTGGAGCATTGAATTGTTACACTTTACTTCCGACAGCAGTGATTCTTGACCATTTTCACAGTTCTTGTTGAGTAGTGTATGATCGAACTAACCATGTTTACTCATTCAACTAGCTTTAAAATTAAAAAAATTAAGAAGAGGAAAGTAAAAGTAGAATCATTTAAAATCATCACCACTGTAAGAGCCCGCGACACTAGTAGAATCCGAATCAATCCAAATCAATTTTTATCCAGTAGAAATTGACCGAAGAAGATTCTAGAGAGCCGCTTTCCATGAGAAATAGCTTGTTTGTCTAAAAAACCTTTCCCACAGCCTGAATCCGAAACATTCCACTACAATGTATACAGGGTGCATTGTGAAAGTAATGCGCATGATTTTATTGTGACGCGACTATCCATCGCAGAGCGCTCGGTTTGGTCGAAAAATGTGGTGTGAAATCTGCCCTTCCAAACGCGCCCGGTCTCAGTTCGCTCCGAGCAGTAAGAGGGGTAGTACGTGTATTCGCGCAAAGTATTTTTTACGATTGTGTCACGGCGCGATGGAGTGTTCGCTGGAACAGCGATAAAGTTTTGTGTGCGACTTGGGAAGAATGCAACGAAAACTTATCAAATGGCTTAAGAGGCCTTTAAGGAGGCACACACAATCTTCTCCCAAACCCAAAAAAGCGCGCATGAGCAAGTCTTGCATCAAAACAATGCTGATTTTCTTCGTTGACATCCGAGGAATGGTCCATTTTGAGTTTGTACCGCAAGGACAATTTGTCACCTCAGCTTTTTACCTGGAGGTGCTCAAGAGACTGAATCGCCGGGTCGCGTGCGTGAGACCTGACATCAAAGACGTCTTCAAACCACGACAATGCCCCCAGCCATACGGCCTTCGTCGTCATCAACTACCTGACCCAGAGCAAGACCCCTTTGGTGCCCCAGCCTTACAGCCCTGACTTGGCTCCGTGTGACTTTTTTTGTTCCCCCGACTAAAGAGAGAGATGAAGGGAAAGCACTGGGAGTCGGTGGAGAACATCCAACATCATGTTACAAGGTTCCTGAGAGGCATTCCAATCGAGGAGTTCCAGGGTGTCTTCCAGGCGTGGCAGAATCGTCTCCGCAAGTGTATTGATGCACAAGGGGACTATTTTGAAGAATTTTAACCATTTGTACCAATCGGATCAATAAATCTATTTTTCCCAGAAAATGCGCATTACTTTCATAATGCACCCTGTAAGCCCATCTACAAGATAATGCAGAAAATCATCATCAAGCACCCAGGCCATTTCTTTCTAACAGTTCTCTCAGCGAAACACAATACTGTTTTACAGAGGGCACCTAAACTGAACACGCCATAATGGACGTTATGGGAACAATCCGTCATAAAAAGGAAAGTTGTAGGTGTAACAAAGGAACCTTCATCGACTTCAAAGGAACCTTCATCGACTTCAAAGGAACCTTCATCGATTTCAAAGGAGCCTTCGACTCTGTTCAATGGCTTATTTTGCTGGAGAAATTCTCTTTCAAATGCCCTCCCTCAATCTTTCATCTAATATCGTTTCTTCCATTAAAGATGTTTTTATTTCATGGCATATATGTACAAAATATTCCTTTGGCCAAACTTCTTTTCACTTAAAAATAAAGACACTTAAAAACTCAGTCTTTTGCCTTTAAAACCCTCACAGAAAAAAATTATTTAGAATAGTACTGGTGTTTTAGGAGCTAGCTACTAATAAATCTACATAACTAATAAATATTATGACGCTCAGAGCGTTAAATCATCGGCCTTCTAATGAAACAAAATTGACTGCGCAATTGTATACGTCGTAACACCTCAAAAGTGTAGATCTTGGGAATTGACTTTGGCCTATTGGCTATCAAAGAGCAAGCTAGCGTTTATCATCATGCTTGTCATTTTTCCTGTACTAGGACTCGTGCTTTCTTCCAATACACGAGACCTTCACCCGGTGATCTTAAAACCGAGCGATCGGTGAAAATAAGAAGAAGCTGTATGCCCATGCTCTGTGTATTTCTTTAGAAAGTCAATGGGTCAAATATCTCTGAGGATTTTGTGATACTACTATTTTATTATTATTTTTCCTTATGATGAAGAAGTTGAAACGTTTTGTGAAGATTTTGAACTTGTTACTACTCATTTATTTTCAGATCAAATGCATTTCTATCTGTGTTTGAGCAGCAAACAGTAAATTTTCAGAGCTACACAAGATTTAAAAAATTCAGTATGTGTGAAACTCCCTTGACCTGCAGAAGTGCTTTTGTAATGCGTGGTATTGAAATAAGGAGAGTCATCAGAGTAGCCTTCCAAGTTACTTCCATGCAAGTTGTGGGTGTGAAACGTACACGAGCTAATGTGTATGTGAAAGTCTTTCACTGTCCATATTGGTGAATACTGTCACATCGAAGTGTAGAAGACTACTCTGAAGAAAGGATATAACCTTTGTAGCTGAATCATCCAATGTGTATTGTTGCCGTATATTGAGTACTTTATGAATACATATCAGTCAGGTTATTGAATAAAAATACTACAACATACAAAAAGTACAGGACTATTACGACATTTTGTATTCAGTAAGCTGCTATTCCTAATGACGTCTTCGATGGAACTATCATTGCCAAACTGAATCGTGAGAAAATGCAGCCGATTGCCATTTTAAATACCATTGTCTGTATCCTATTGAGGTGATACGTCTGAGGTTAAATATCAAAGGAACCCGTTGCAATGGAGTTCAAGCAACCAGTTCTCTGTGAAGCAAATGACGTCAAATTGTACTGGAGAACAAAGCCTGATCTGTAATAATGGTTCAATATTATTCTACCATGGTGCTCGCTATGCATTCAATCATTGTCAGGTGGACTTTGGTACAGAACTGTCTGAACCAAACTGAACCCCAGATAACAATGAAGCTCTTATGCAGTAACCGCTACAGAGGGTGGAGTTTCTATACTATGGCGTAACAGGACACAAAATATTTAGAGACTGGTATGAAACGGTTTCTCTGAAAGATATAGTGCAACTGTAGTTCAAAAGGTTGGTTAGACCACTCCTAGATAGATGGTAATTTAACCGCAGGGAAAATGACAGTTGTGCTATAAATAAAATCACGAATGGGTATCATTACAGATGATTATTTGCTCTGCCAACTGGTATTCGGATTCAGAATTATGCACGAAGTAGAACTGTACATTGTGAATAAGCATCTTCTGGCTGGGAAGTAATGGATATAGCCCAAATTATGGTACCTAAGCCATTCATTTATTGAAAATATCCAGTCTTCTCAATCAACTGATCAAAACTTCCACCATAATTAATAATATGTAAGCAAACTCATCCGGCACAAAAGCATCAGATCTCTATTCTCTATCAATTTCGTTGAGTTATGGGTGGACAGGGATCAAATGTTTAGAACTCAATCTTCACTCTCCTTGGATCAATATATTCACTTTATCTTCCCATGTAGATTCCGTTCGTCTTTCCGGTGACGTGTAAATAACACGGGTAACCGTTCATCTAATTATGTCAAACACGTTGCTCCAATTCCACTTCTCTTACTTGAACTGCAAATATTCCATTTAAGTATAATTGAGAGAAATCCCACTTAACAAAATGGATGGACTTTTCGGAAACGTAGAACTTTATTCGTAAATTATGTTCATGATTAGTGGTTCTTTTCCTTCCTATTCGCATCCAGAACTGTAATTAGCTTAAGCGGTTGTTACAATTAAAACAGAAAAATGTAGCTCAACTACAACTTAAATTCGCAATTGAAATTCTGTTGCGCTTAGATTATATAACTACGAGGTCTCTTCAACCATGTCTCGTGATAAATTATTATTGTTGCACGTGTGTGTACATCAAGCCTTTCAACAATATTTATTACCTGTACACTGAAGTGTTATAGTAAGTTATGTACGTGATTCTCACGATGGAATTTTTTCATCATCTATATATATCCGGAATATTCTTTTCTTTACACTGGTTGAATTGTTATAGCTAATAGTGTTATTATTCTCGGTGTGGAACTTTTATATATATCCGGAATAACTTTTGCTTGCACGCTAGTGGAATTGGTATAGCTCATAACATTAGGGATTTTCAGAGTGTGGAACTTTTTTTCATCATCTATATATCTACGGAATATTTTTTGCCTGTAAACTGGTTGAATTCTTATTGCTAATCATGTTCGCGATTTTCAATGTGAAACGTTTAGTTGTTAATTTTTATTGTAAAGCATTTTTTATACGTTTTTTTGGAATATTTTTTTATTTTTGGATAAATTTGAAAGATTACTTGGCACAGATTCTCAAAATGTTTTCAAAACTCACCACTATTGTTCAATTTGATTAATATGTGGGCTTAGAGCTTTTCGAAGCACAAAATAACACGTTTTCATCGTTTAATCTAAAACAGTTGTGAATAGTTCTCTTTTGGAAGATTCCTATAATGTACCCGTTAGTAATTTAATCAAAATTGCAAAATTTTACAGGTTTAAAATATGTTGGACACATCATCTGTATATACCAGTCCAGTCACATTAATGTGACCACCACCTACTTTCGACATCAACGTGAAATAACCAATCACAAAAAGCAGGTGGCAGCACATTGCAGTGGAGTGTATATAAAGGATGTCCTAGGGCATCGGAGAGCATTTCAATCGTTGGAGTAATGCAGAAACGTAGCGATTTATCCGACGTCCAAAAGGGCATAATTATTGGCTTTCGGGCCAAAAGTGAAAACATTTCAGAAACAGCTAATTTTGTGAACTGTATATACCGTGCATGGCAAAATGGCATTATCCAAAATTAGCGGCGTGGCACATGTGGTACACCACGGGCTATAGATGACAGAGGCGAACGAAGGCTACGGAGATGCGTTCGGGCGAATAGACGTTCAACTGTTGAGCAACTGACCGAACGGATGAACCAAGGGGCTACCAAGAGCGTATCCTCAACAACGGTTCAGCGAACGTTATTGCGCATGGGCCTCCGCAGCAGACGCCTGGTTAATGCACCTATGCTGACTGCTGATCATCGGCGACGAAGGCTGGAATTTGCACACCAGTACCGCAACTGGACGTCCACAGAGTGGCGACAGGTGGTTTTTTCTGATGAATCACGTTTTATGCTCCATCAGACAGATGGACGTTGGCGTATACGGCGTGAAACGTCTGAAAGCAAGCACCCTGCAGCAATTGCCGGAAGGATCCAGGCTGGAGGAGGGAGCATTATGGTTTGGGGAATGTTTTCCTGGCATTCACTGGGTGCACTCATCATCAGAAACCTATCTGACTCTCTTCCTGCACGTCTCGCAGCGGTCCGCTCTGCCAAAGGTGGTTATTCTGGTTTTTGACAGGTGGTCACATTAATGTGACTGGACTGTGTATTTTGCTAAAGTACGGGGCACAGAAATCAACGCTATTTATTCACTGAAAATGGCAACAAAGGATGTAAACAGTATAAAATCAACAGTTACAAGATTAATTCGCCAATTTTGCCACATATTTGAATATGCATAATTCGAGCTAGGGGCTGCATAATAACGCTTGAACTGCACGGAATACTTGCCGCACTAATTAAATTCTTCAGTTGTCTGATTACATAAGGCTATGAGAAATCTGGAAGATAGAAACTTAGGCAAATAGAAATCTGAGTCACAATCTGAAAATAAGTATTAAGGTAAAAAGTATGTAATCTCGGTAGATCTACAGCCTACTTTTATAGCGGTGGAAACGGCGTCGGCGATTTTTCTTAGGGGCACTTCTATTAGCGAGTTACGATAGGTTAAGGCAACCCATCTGTATGAACGGTTATTGTGGTTTTCATGGCATCCTCGGCAAACAGAAAGTTTGAATTTTCATTTTGATTTTTCTAGAAAGTTCTTTCAAAACCCGTTAAAGTCGTTGGATTTCATTGGTTCGTTTGAAATTTTTTTCTTTTATGGCATTGATTATTTTAATTTTAAAATATTCTTTGATTGCATTGGTCCTTTTAATTTTTTTTCTTTGATTTCATTGGTTCATTTATATGTTTTTCTCCAGATGTGGAGCTTTATTTTGAAAAATTGGTTTTCATGGTAGAGTTCGCCATTTGTGGAATTTTCTTTTTTAGTAATTTTTTCCCGGAACAGTTTTGACGTATCAGGTTGTATTATTTCTTGCTTTTTTCTTTTTCAAATTGCTCTCAGTATCTAGTGTAATTGATAAGTTTCAGGGTATATATATATATATATATATTCCTACCCAACATTCGCAGCTAGTTTCTCTGCTGGTTCACAAATGTGTTTTGAAATGTGTTTAAACTTATTATTTTTTTTGTGAAAGTTCTCTCTCTCTCTCTTAAAAAATATACGTTTTAAAACGTTCTCAAATGTGTTTTCAAGCTTTCTTTTTTCGTTGTAAAAAGAAAATATTTTTGAATGAAAAAGATTTTTTAAATAATTCTTTCCTTGGCTATTTTAGAAGTGCGCCAAAAAAATATATCCGTGGCCGTTGCCAACACTATAAACGTAGACTGTAGCTGTACCGTAATCTCCTATGAATAAGCGAATAAGATGCAATTGTGTACAGATTCAGTCTACGCGTTTATGGCGATGGCAACGGTCTTGGCGCTTTATTGGCAACTTCTAGTAGCGAGTCAAGACAGGTTAAGGTAACCCATCTGTATTACGGGTATTGCGGTTTTTATGGCAACTTCGGCGAGCGGAAAGTTAAAAATTTTATTTTGAATAATCTAGAAAGTTGAAAATTGGTTTAACTGTCGTTTGATTTCATTGGTTCATTTGAAAATATTCTTTCCTTGACAACTTTAGAAGTGCGTAAAAAAAAAGCGCCAATGCCATTGCTACCGCTAGAAACGTAGATTGAAGCTGTACCTGCAATTGAAGTGAACATTCAGAAGATCACTGTAGTAACACAACTGAGATGCAATCTTCTTAACGTGTACTATAGTGGAAATAAGAATTAACATTAGTGCGAGTGTATTTAAAAAATATAAACATAATGTTTCATATTTTTGACTGATATTTATTTTATTTGGACGATGAAGTATGCATATCTATGATATTATATTCATCCTATATAGATTTATATAAGGCATGAAACAAATAACACTTTTTCAATCACAGAAGAAAGCATAAGAAGGTTTAGAGCAGATACTATAAGCGGGTCGGCTAGTACATATTGTAACCATTGCATTGGGTGTTCGAATCTTAACATTCCCAATGTAATTTCCCTGTTCATTGAATAATACTTTTGTGCATTGAGCCATTCCTTTATTTGCATTTGCAAGGAAAACTCATTGGGTGCATTGAAGAGACCATTCAGTGAAATCACATACCATAAAATACAAGGTGGCCATAAAATAACTTTCACTCTTTGCAGGAATCTGTAGCTGAATCGAATAAACGGAATGGAACCAAATTTTGCATTGTGACTTTTTAAGATATGGGTAGATGTATTCCTTGGAAAAATTCGTTCCAAAAGTCCCTATAGAGTGAAATTTGACCCTGCTGAATAGTACGTAGGTAGGTGGTTAACGTAGAAGTTTGCAAGTTTGAATCCAATCAAAGACCATCGTGTACAAATGGAGCTGGAGCTCGTTAAATCTCTCCTGGCCTCAAATAACCTCGCGTTGGAAAGTGAGATGCCATCTTAGATGTTTCTTCGTCATCTGAGCATGGTTCAAAATTACGTGGTGTTGTCCTTGGATATTCCCTTCGGTATTGATCCCAGATCGTCAAGAATAGCCTGTGGTGATGCTCCAGTGCGACGTAATTAAAATACCTGCTTACCAAAAGTGCCAAATTTACTTTTATTGGAGACTTTTGATGCTAAAAATTCTTTCGCTGGAAAATTTGGAATACATCTTCCCGTGTCTTCAAAGTCTCAATCCCTAATTTGGTTCCATTCTATTTATTTGATTTGGTTACAAATGCCTCCAAAGAATGAAAGTTGTGTGATAACCATCCTGTATTTTTGAACAACCCAATTTGATTCGGGATGGAATTTTAAATTCCAAATGACCACAGTGGCTATTTCTTTCTTCGTTGTATCCGTAATCACACTGCACTCGCTGCAGAAGGATGAAATAAAAGAAGTGGGCATTCATGCGAGAGAAGAGATTTCAAGATGACGTGAGGCGATTTTGTTGAAAATCACTTCGATACGAGGTTTCTTCTAGAAAACAAAGTTTGCTAGAAGAACCCCCGTATCTTCGTCAAATTGCTTTCACGATTTCCAGATATGCGTATCCCTTATAATCAAAGGCCCCAAATATGGCAGTGTACTCTCGTGGTATATATTTCCAATACCATGACGGAATCGAGTTTCTGTATTATGTAGTATAAATTCTTTAGAATATTTCTGTAACGTATGTAGAAGAAATTTAATAGTATAATGCTTATATCTATGTATGGCTATTTCAATGTTGAAATTACCCAAACTGAAACTTGGCCAGAAACTGTCTATTTAAAAACCACAAATAAAAAATTGGAGGAAATAGAATAATGTTTGACTTTTAAATACATTGGGGGTCCATTGAACTAGACAAAATCATATAATACTTTTCATTTAGATTATTTTCATGGTCACATTTTAAGTTCATTATGGTAAGTTAAACAAAATTATCTCAAAAAGATTACTTTTTTTCTGGATTCGTTTTAGCTACTCGTGATTTAAAAGACATGCATATGTTCAATATCTTCTCTGAAACTTTTACATTTATCATTGTGTTTTTATGTCAATCTATCGTGTCTGCAATTAAGGTAATTCCGGGACAGATGCCCCCACATACGGAAAAAACTATAAAATAAATTGGCTATTAACAATTAAAACAAAAATTTGTGGGATTACGTAATAGTCAATCTTGTTTATCAATACTGAATAGTTGTTTTGTACTATATTGTAAATTTTCTATAGAAAAAAAATAAAAGTGTGACGGCACTACATTTGGCCATCCCTCCCAATTTCCGTGTAAGATGCCTCACTTACAGGAGAGAGGTGCCCTACTTGTAAAAATCAGTAATTTTTAAAACATAAAAGGTATTAAATATACATAACATATTAAAAGTAAGTGATTTTAAGAATATACTACCTTAGCATTAATTTAAAAAGTACTGAAATACTTAACAACCATAGACAAGACACATTAAAACTATTGAAAAAATCAGTTTGCTAGAAAGTTACAAAATTCTTAGTTTAAAAAGTAGTTAAAAATTATTACGCTATTAATTTTTTCAAAATATGTCGAAAATATTCAATTAAGAGTTTTCTTTATGTCCTCTCTAATTTTTGCTTTCCCTCAAATATTGCACTGATCCCCGTACATTGTACAATATTTATACAACCATTTAGTAAATAGTAGAATAATAGTTTTCCACACATTCGAGGAAGTTGCATGTAGTATCACTTTTGTTGTCCATCAGCTTTTTGGATACCTTGTTACGTTTCTTGGCGAATTTTAACTGTTTTTCTAGAATGTGTTCTTTGGGCTGTAAGTATCTTAGCCGACTCTCTCTTTCTCTTTTTGGGTCTTTCTTCTAGCATGGGTACAGGCGAAATCTGATGCAATAAATTTGTCGGGGTTGTTGTTTGTTGAGCTCAAAAACCTGATTATTGCGAACAATTTAGGGACTTTTCATCTGTCTTGTTCATTTCTTCATTGATGGCAAAGAAGTGGTTCGGAATCGTTGCTTGGATTAGAGGAAAAATTCCCGTCTCCCGAAAAACATTGATAGCAGTGTCGGCAGATGCTGCTCTTTTCCACGCTCTACCAATCAATTCTGAAACTTAGATTCTTCCAATTGTTCTTCCTGGTTGATGACCAATCCATTTTCGTGTTTCAACTTTAAAGAAATGTTTTTATGGCTTAAAAATAGACTTGTAACGAGACTGAAGAGCTTGTGCTGTATGGCTTGGCAGGCATACAATTATAATCTGATTCTTGACAGCAAAGTCCTGTAAATCATAACAATTTACGTAGGATGCGTGGAATCTCTCCCTGAAAATGTATGTGGGGCATCTCTCACAAATATATGTGGGGTGTCTATCCTTTTGGTATGGGAGAGATGCCTCGGCAACTGTCCAAAGTACAAGACAGTAAATATGGCTGTAAACTGCCTAAAGTCAACTGATCAACTCCTGACTACAAGTTTTTATGCTTACATAAAAATCAATATTCAAATTATCTACTGTCAGCCTTACACCAGGCCTCGAAATAGATTTTTTAATACAGGTGCACCTTCTGCACCTAAGTTTTTAAATTAGGTGCACAGATTATATTTTAGGTTCACATTTACAATAACCTCATGTAAGAGCATTAATGTAATGTAAACTACTTTATTAGTTGGGTATGTTTAGATAGTAAATAAAAGTAGGTTAATAGTAAATATTTAAGTGAAAAGTTAGTAGTAGATAGTAAATAAAAATATTTAAACAGTTGTTTTTACCTGCGAAATTATTACTTACAAATATTTAGTCATCAGACATTAGTGAGCAAAAAACACAAAAAATAAACGAGTGCATTATATTTTAAGTAGATAGAATCTGAATTTAAAAATAAATAATGAAAATATTTGTTACGATACGCAGTGGCCAGACAATTCTCAGGAATTCTTACGGCTTTACACTTTATTAAAAGTCTAGGTGTTTACAGAAATGCGGAATGCCTATAGTTCGCGGGTGGTCAAGTGATCTAAATTGTCACTTTTCCAGCTGTCGGGACAGTCGCTTCAAGACATCTGGAAAAAGTTTCGATCATCCCAAAGTTCTGGTGGCAGTGGTACAAGTTAACCTTCTTCCTGTAAAACCCGTTACGGCCAAATGATTTTGTTTTTGCATTGTGTGTATTTAGGTATTTTAATTACGCTCCTTTAGAGCGAGAGAGGTCGATACTAATGCTTTGTTCAAACATCACAAAATAACATAAAACACGCTCCCCCTTTTTTTAAAACGTTAGGTGCACTTCGTGCACCTGACGGGAAAAAATTAAGTGCACAATTTTATTTTCATCTGCACAGTGCACCTGTGCACACGGGTATTTCGAGCCCTGCCTTACACTACAACATAAATCTTAAAAGGAAGTAGAAAAAACATGGGATTTACTTAAAATGTTGTTGTGATAGCAGAAAACAAAAGGTGATGTAATAAAACTTTCACAGCACACCAAACAACATCGAACTGAATTATTCAGGGAACTAGTAGAGCCATCTAGCGTAAAGTTTCAAAATTTCATAATGTGTGTGTTGGGGGGGGGGGACATCTCTAGCGGTGGGGCGTCTACCCGGTATTACCTTACTTCATATCCGAACTGATATTAACATTCCTTCTATGCTGTAACTGTAAGCAAGTGTTTATCCAATTTCTGTCATAAAACGCTGTCTGTATAACAGAACTTGTGTCAATAATGTTTAGTCAGACGGCGAACGAATGAAAAATTATCCATGTTATTAACTTTTTTTTTTTAGAATTATGAGTGTATGACAGAATAGTCACGACCGTAATCTGTTGTATAATATCAAATATGGTATTTTTATGCTTTTTACTCCAAGCTCCTGTAATGAGTTTAAGTATTCGTTACACATATGAAAATCAATTTTATTAAATCGGTATTCAATTTGTTATTTCAGAGTTAGCGTCACTTACATGCTCTATGCGCCCAGGATAGTGCACAGATTTAAATTTCATCCAAGCTCATGTAATGAGTTTAAACATTCGTTATACGCATCAAAATCAATTTTATTAAATCTATTTTATATGTTAATTCAGAATTAGCGTCACTTATATTCTCTATGTGCCCATGACAGTGCACGGATTTAAATCCACACTGTAATAAACATTTAGGTAATTCATCTAAATTTAGTTAATGGTACGACCATGAACTTGATCAGCGTATGGATCACAGATTCTCTCTCTGAATTTTGTCAATTCAGAGTTAGCGTCACTTACATGCTCTATGCGCCCAGTACAGTTCACAGATTTAAATCCACTCTGTAATAATCACCCATGTAATTTATCTAAATTTGTAACTGGAATCGACTACATGGTTAAAATTTAGTTGACGGTATGGCCTTGAACTTGGCGAACATATGGATCATACATTCTCAATTCTGATAACCCATATCTTTCTTTCCGCATACTAGGCAGGTTACTATAATGAAGATTGGCGGCCCCTTCTTTCCACCTTGCTGCCGAAATCCTCAAAGCCGTACCGTCTGCAATACTTTAACCGACTGTATATGAGAGAGATATGTCCAGTGCTAACAAACAAACCAGACGGTTTATGAAGATTTTACTTCTGCAGTCCAAATGCTCTAATGATATAGATCGGGGTTTACCTTAAAATGAAGTTAATCGGCGTTTTGGCAAACGTTTGACATTCAATCTAATCGGTGTTGACCAATCAACTGCCAAATAAAACTTCTGAATTTATTCTTTGTAATTATTATTGACAAAATGCTGATAATCTTATTCGAAAAGCAAATTATCCCGCATCGCAATAGAAATCTTGCCGCTGCCTATGTTTAACAACAGAAAGTGCTTCCGAACAGTAATCATACAGTTTCCGTTTGTAGAACGAGGCTCGGTGAAGAGTTTATGTCACGATAATGGTATATCTCTACAATTATAAAATAAAGTGTTTGTTTGTTTGTCAGTTTGGGGCCGCAAAATCCTGACGATTCTATGGCACTTACAGCAATGAGATTTGGCACACAGGTAGTCCGAACTATTTGCAATTTTTGGGTCGCGGCGAATTTTAAAATTCAATCTAGAAGATTTTTAAATTAAATTTCATAGTTTTATTCTCCATCGGTTTTTCAAACGCGGAGAACTTTTTCTACTCATGCGACCTTGCAGTCAGGGTTTGGAATCATGGCAAGTTTTTTTCATCCGCAGTACGCGGAAAAAATTATTTTTATCGTTTCCTCTTTGATTTTGCGGGATTGATTTCTAAGCCAGACGATAAATCTTTTAACTGGAGTCAGTTCTTTTTCTATCTCCAGTCCGTTAAAGATAGAGTAAAAATTTCAACGGATTTGAAATCTGCGGAAAATTTCAGTTTAGACTGATACCTAAAAATATGATTTTCTTTAAATAAATATTTTTTAATTGAATATATCTTCAAGGGGTTTGAAATCTGCGGAAAATTTTACACCAGATTAATACCTTACACCACGGGCAAGGGCAATGCCGGGCCAGCCACGCAGTGTTTAGTTATTTATATTCCCCTATGTTTTTTCTTACTTTGTAATACGCGTGTTCCATGTTTCATACCAATTGTTTCTGGCAATACCTCATTATATGTCCAATTTGTCTGTTTTACTGTAAGTAAACACCATCAGTGAATTTATATTGTTCACATGATACCAATTTACAAATACTGTTCAGACGATATCAGATTGAAAATAATGTTCTGTTTCTTGTAGGATCTTCTCGGGGTCCTGGCGAATGGTCAGAAGAAGGGGCGAACGGAGGTCCTCGACACTCTGGCAAACGATCTCAGGGGCGGAGACACCACCAGTCTCAAGAGCCGTCACTCCTGCACGACTCTAGGCCCCCTCCAGACATGGAAATGGTAAGTCCATCAACTCTTCCTTCCTCATACTCTTATCCTCTATATATCCTCTCTTCTGTAGGCCGTGGTTGTTCGATTGGTAGAGTCACGGATTATTAATCCGATAGTTGTGAATTCAAAGTCCAAACAAAGACCGTTGTGTACGTAGGGGCTGGTGCACGTTAACTCCGTTGTGACCTCAAATATCCTCACTTTGGCATTTTATCGAAATTTAGAGTAGTACCAGCTCAGGCGTTAAGCTCATCATATTGACTGAGGTTCGAAATCACGAGGTGTCTATTCCTTCGTGATTGATCCCTTTTCGTCGACAATAGCTTTGTGTTGCTCCAGTGCCGACATGAATTCAACTACCTACATCTATAGACTGCATGTGAGACATCTCTTTCGAGATGGCTAACGTGATCCTGTCCCCTATGATGCTCCAGGATAACGCCAAGCGGCTCACAAATCCACCCTTGTAATGCCACCATTATGAATAGCGTTCTATTTTGAACTAACATTAGAAAGAAAAAATCTTACTTGTATTTATTTTCCTTGGAACTATATCTGCTTACAAAAAATTTCAACTGTTAAGAAATTGTGAGACTGTTCTAATGTTAAGTATTACAGTAAAATATAAATTGTGGAAATTATTTATTGGAATACGGACGTCAAATGAGATGTTTTCCCCCACTTCACCCCTCTTGTTGAAATATTGTTGAGGATAATACTGTACCCTCTTGTTGAGGATAATACTGAATTCGTATGAAGCAAGGTCGCCTGATCTCAATCCAAAAAATAATGCGTGGAAAGTCTTTGGCTATCGCATTGCAGCCAATTCCACTAAGCACAAGACCAAAGTGCTCTATGATCTGAATGAGACTACTTGCCACATGAACTATTGAACAGCCTTCTTGTGGAAAGAATGTCTGCATGTTGTGAGGCCAGCATATTGGTCAGAAGTTTGCACATTTGCCATTAGGTTGCTTTTAGCAGAGCAAAAAAAATGTTTTTCGCCCTAGCTGAAACCTGCAACGTGTTCTCTCTCTCACCCCAAGAATTTTTTTAATTCCTTTGATCCCAGTAGTACCACTAATGTGGCTTATTTCACATGTGCGGTTTATTCCACATATGTGGAGTAAAATAATCGTGGAATAGTCATTTGTCATTTGAAGTACATTGAAGCAGGTGCTTTACATGGCATTCATCTCGTCCTCATTATTCTGAATTTTTTCCATGTATGTATAGAAGTTGTTAGTTAAATCATCTGGCGTTGATTGCTCTTTTGAAACTTTGTCGTTGTTGTGAAGTGAAACAAACTTAAAATGCAACTGACCGATGAGCGGCCCTTCTAAAGTGACGTCATCTTTCGAATTGAGTTGTATAAATAGTTTAAGCAAAATATAGATTTCAGAGTTTTGCGCGGTATATGTGCGTTTCTGTAGTCTGATATTGCATTAATAAAATTAAGTTTGTTGCATGAAGGCTTTTCGTTTGATTGTAATACGCGCATAGCACGGGGGTTGCAGCCCTTAAGACTTTTGAAGACTTGCTGTGTTTATTTTCTAACAGTCGTGCTACTAAAAGATAATCTTCAATTTTAGTATTTTCTAGTACACAGAGTATGTAGTGTATATAACCGTTTAACGCATTAAACTTGAAGATCCTGCTTTTTTGACTGGACTGGAGTACTTTTCAAGGCTCTATTTCCATGTTTTCAAATCTATAAGAACATTCATTAGTTTTGAAAAGTTAGCAAATTACTGTCAACAGTTTTCTTCCCTTCGTTTTTTTTTAATTATATGTTCTCGAATATTACCTTTTTCCCAAAAGATGGCAGCACCACAAGTAATAAGGCGAGAGATAGTAAAATACAACGTATGGTGAGTGCTTTAACTCTTTTTTTTTTATCACTGAAATAACTTAAAGGCTTATATAAACATTTTTCTTTTTCTCCATCTCATTTGTTTCAAAACTTTTCGTCAAACAGAAGAGGCTTGCGATAAGCCCATTTTTCTAGTTATGAAATGATCATTAGCATGAAGGTAATTGAGGCAATTAGTATCTTGGATAGAACATTTGGGTCTAAACTAAATGAAACGATGCTTGAATCAATTTTTTATCAGTAGGATTTTCATCAGAATTTATCAAAAAAGAAATTCTCTTAACTGGCAAATTAAGAATATCAAAAAACTTTTATCGTAAAACACAGAAAAACGCATTTGTTAATAAAAAAGTTTTAAAATATGTATAAAATTTTTTTTTGCTGTAAAGCGACATTTTAAACGGTATAATTTTATATCATTCTTAAGAATGGTTGCAGTAAATATTTTTTTAATTTGGAATGTTTTTTTTATTTTTTAGGCGAAATTTTTTAGACAATATGCAAAGAGAAGTTAATCAAAAACCAATAAATGTAGCTAAATCTTGTGGTTGAATTTTATATGAAGTGTGGACGGGCAAAATAAAATACGAATTTGATCAGTCAATCGTGTATATCACTATGGGAATTTTGCAAAATAAATAATTTCTTTATTATAATGTCTATACGTAGTGATACTCTTGTAAAACAATTACAGTTTTTTTCGTACTTTAGGATAAATTGTGGCACACTTATAAGAAGCTTTCTTTAAACATTAAACAACTGCCAACAATTCTTCCAATGAAACCTTCAGTGTTCATTCTCCAAACTTTTTTGTCTATCTTAATAAAAAAAATACGTCTCTGTCATTTTAAATATTTGTCAAACTTGAGTCTCGCGTAGATTTATTTGACTTCAAAAGAATTATAAACACCTAAATATTATTTTTTGAAAATAAACTTCATCTTATATCTATAAAATTCAAATACCACTCACTGACTGACTGACTCATCACTGTATCTCAAGAACTACAAGTCCTAGGAAGCTGAAATTTTGCAGGGTGTTTCTTCTTATACCGTAGGGGTGCACTAAGAAAGGATTTTGAAAAATTCGAATCCTAAGAGGTCTAAAATTGACCTAAGGCCTAAGCCAAAAGCAATTTGAAATCGCCATAGAAATAACATTGAGTATAAAACGATTGATGTACGCATCTCAGATTGCTTTACCAGTGTTGATCGAAAAACAATTTTCTTAAAACAAATTAAATTATAATGTTCATGTTTGAACTGAATTTTTACTTCTTCCCATGATGAAAATAATATTTATGAATATTTGATTGATGAAGAAATAAAATTTAGAACATTTAATTTCATATTTACTTAAATTTTATAATGGAGCTCGAGAAGCCCAAACGATAAACTCATTGATCATAAAAGTGTAATTTTGCTACTCGGTATCTGGCAACCTCAGAATTAATGTTTAATTTTTTAATTTGATTAAAAATTCTTTTTGGGGGTATTTGAGTTGAAAACCAGATGGTTGCGATCATATTCGAAGATTCCCAAGTACTATAAATATGTGTTCTTTTTTGCTTATAAATCATTGTCTTCATCAATGTTGTTCAAATTTTTTGTCGAATTGTTTTACTTCAGAATATATTCAGAAAGTCGAAATTCAACACGCTAGAACAGATATTTTTTTCAGAATTCTGTCTTTTTTAAGGATTGGAATTTTGTTTCTGTTTACATTATGTGTTCCGGTATATTACCTATACCAGAAATATTATTTAGGAGTTGGATTTTATTTATTTATTTCCTGCAAAATATCACTAGACATGGGTACTTTCGTGGTGGTATACGTATATTTCCACCAACTTTCTTTAAATCTTTGGTTCAATACGTAATAGTGTGTATATAAACAAAATAAAATTTACGAATCAAAATATTTTTTAAGCGTGTAATTTGTTATTTTAAAATGACATGAAAATTTTCAAAAATAACTTTAAAACAAGATGGGTTACGTTAAATTAAAACTGGTAGTCATACTTTGTAGTTCAAAATATATTTCAAAATTTTGATATAGCTTTTCATTGAACGACGATTAAAATAAATTAAATTTCAGTTGTTTTTCGTGTTTCATGGGTGTAATTGAAAGCTGTACTCCATAGTAGAGTAACTACATATATCACTCTAAATAGATACGTGCTTTCCATTCAGAAACCAAATTTCTGATCTTAAAAAGTACCATAAGGGTTCAATTTAAAACTTTATGTGTGTTGGAGAAAAGGGAATTTTTTACAAGACTTTGTTGATCTTGGAATAATATCACACTCAGTAATTTTGAAAAATCGAAATTTTATGTCTTAAGAGGCAGAAAGTCGAGGTTGCTTACTCTATTTATTGAAGCTGTTCTTACGCAACTTAGATGCATGTGAATAGTTCGTTGAAAGTTATTTTCTTTTTGTAAAAGCTCTGTAAAATCAACCTTCTGTTTATTAAAAAATTGTTATCGATTGGGTTTAATTTGTCTACTCTGATGACATGTATTCCTAACAAAAGCTCTGTTATTCCACATGCCACTGAATGGAATTTTCTGGAAAAAGTGCCGTTTGCTTCAAAATAAATTAGTCACGAATGCCGTAAATTTTTAGCCCCCTTGGACAAATAGAACGCGGGTTAATATGTAGCTTATCATATCCGCAGGGTTCTAAAATATAAGTGTACCAAATGTGTGGATTGGTCAAAAGGTAGATTAGTGTAGAGAACAGACAAATGTCAACTCTGCTTTATATATCTAACAGAAGTTCCGTTATTCCACCTGCAGCTGAATTGAATTTTCAAGAAAAATTGCGTTTGCTTCAAACTAAATTAGTAACGAATGTTGTAACAATTTAATTTGACATCTTCTCATATTGATGATGAAATTAGAAAATATCGTATACTAGATGAAAGAAGGACACAATGAAAACAAATTCATAGGAAAACTAAGTGCAAGACTATCCACCGAAAATTCGCCAGTTTTACTGAATTTGAATGCACGGGAATATTCGTAGTCACTCGAAAACTTAAAATCAACTTCAGCAGAAGTGTGACGAATATGAAATGGATTATATGGTTGGATACAACATATATGCATATTTGGGTTCGAAGTAAATTGTAGAAACAATGGAGAAGTTAAATTGGCATTACATTTTTTTTCCCGTACACTTAAATGATGCTAAGATTTTTTTTTGAAAAATAATTGATGATGACTTTTTAATCAACATATTATTAATTCAACCCGAGCAAAGCCGGGTTTTTCTGCTAGTACTTAATATTCCTCATAGTTCTTGCACATTATTATTAGATTCACGTGTTTTTATATATTAAAGGTATATTAAAACTTTCACAATGTTTTAACAGTCATGGTGTGGAAATCTATAAATAATAATTTAATTAACATTTACTTCCTTTCACATTTATATTTTTGCACCGAAACCTATCATTTTGGTCTTGGGATATCTTGTTTGTGTATATTAAGAGATTTTCAAATATTTTAAAAACAGAAATTTTGAGTAGAAAGAACTCAAAGCTTATATAGAGGATCTACCAGCAGGAAGGTTGCGCGTTTGAAACTCGATCCAATCAAAGACAGTTGTGTACGGGGAGTTATGTGCACATTAAATATGTCGTGGCCTCAAATGTCCTTTGGTGTGGTAAGGTAATTTGGTAATTTTTAACTAACGTTGTTCTAGAGCAACACTTAGAACGCTATTGACGACTATCCGGGATCAATCCCTTAAAGGACAGATTCGAGGACAACACCACGTAATTTTGAACCGCGGTTAGATGACGTGGCAACAACTGAGATGGCACTCCACTCTCCAAAGTTCCCAACGTGAGGACTCTCGTTTACGACAGATTTAAGGTGCACCAGCCGCCTATACACTATACGCTTACAAACATCCATGCACTGAACTGGATTGGAACCAGGAACCTTCCGATCTAGAGGCTAACACCTTAACCAGCAGAACGGTTGGTAGGCTGGTGCGGTAAGGAATTTTAAAGAGTGTGTTGTCATATCAAGTACTAACCTCATACAGGGTTCAAATTTATATTATATACCGGGTGTTTTCATCGAATCTTTCCCTTTAGAATTGATCCCTGAACGCAACCAAGACCACGTTTTGTTGCTCCAGTGTGACCGTTAATTCAACTACATACTCAACGCTATATACAAAGTCCAGTCACATTAATGGGACCACCTCTCAAAAGCCAGAATAACCACCTTTGGCAGAGCGGACCGCTGCGAGACGTGCAGGAAGAGAGTCAATTAGATTTCTGAAGGTGTTCACTGGGATGTCGAGCCATGCCGACTGGCGCGAACAACCCGATCTAGGTGGTCCCACAGATTCTCGATTGGGTTTAAATCCGGTGAGTTTGCTGGACAGGGGAGTACTGTAAACTCATCCTGATGCTCTTCGAACTACGCACACACACTGTGAGCTGTATTACACCTCTCATTGTCCTGCTGGTAGATGCCATCATTCTGTGGAAAAATAATTCGTATGTAGGGGTGGACATGGTCCGCAAGGACAGGTGCGTACTTGTGCTGATCCATCGTGCCTTCCACAATGATGAGTGCACCTAGTGAATGCCAGGAAAACATTCTCCAAACCATAATGCTCTCTTCTCCAGCCTGGACCCTTCCGGCAACTGTTGCAAGATGTTTGCTTTCAGACGTTTCACGCCGTATACGCCAACGTCAATCTGTCCGATGGAGCATAAAACGTGATTCATCGGAAAAAGCCACCGGTCGCCACTCTGTGGACGTCCAGTTGTGGTACTGGCGTGCAAATTCCAGCCTTAGTCGCCGATGAACAGCAGTCAGCATAGGTGCATTAACCAGTCGTCTGGCGCCGAGGCCCATGCGCAGCAACGTTCGCTGAATCGTTGTTGAGGATACACTCTTGGTAGCCCCTTGGTTCATCTGGGCGGTCTGTTGCTCAACAGTTGCACGTCTATTCGCCCGAATGCATCTCCGTAGCCTTCGTTCGCCTCAGTCATCTATAGCCCGTGGTGCACCACATGTGCTATGCCGCTGATTTTGGATAGTGCCATTTTGCCATGCACGGTATACTTTTAACACGGCGGAACGCGAACAGTTCACAAAATTAGCCGTTTCCGAAATGCTTCCACCCTTGACCCGAAAGCCAATAATCATGCCCTTTTGGACGTCGGATAAATCGCTACGTTTCTGCATTATGCCAACGATTGAAATGCTTTCCAATGCCCTAGGACATCCTTTATATACACTCCACTGCAATGTGCTGCTACCTGCCTTTTGTGATTGGTTATTTCACGTTGATGTTTAAAATAGGTGGTGGTCACATTAATATGACTGGACTGTGTAGATTGAAATGACGGATAGATTAAGAGCCCCAACATTTGTGCAGTGCGTTAACCTTTAGACTACGATAGGTACAACAGTTGTACCATGTTCGTGCCAAGACAGAATTTAGACAACTTCCAGTACATCAGTTGTACTTTGAAAGTTACACTACCCTACAATAATGGACCGGACAGAAAGATGTGATGGTATAAGTGAAAGAATACATACTTTAATAGGAAGATAGTCCCCCACGTGCTGCAATTACACTAGCAACCCTTCTGGGCATACTTTAAACAAGGTTTTGATACACAGCCATGAGTATTTGTGTCCATTCCTGTTGCAAGAATGTCGCTAGCCCAGTTGTAGATTTCGTACTTGGTTCCCTGGTTCGTAAGCATCGCTCTAACTGTTCCCACAAATGTTCTATGGTGTTTAAGTCGGGACTCTGAACTGGTCACAGTGAAGGCGTTTTACATCCATGTCTTGATACCACTTCTTGACAGAGTCTGCAACGTGACATGGAACGTTGTCTTCCTGGAAGTAACATTCGTCCATTCCATAAAATTGCCAGAGTGTTGGAAGTACCTATTTGTCCAAAATGTTCATGTAGGCGTCGGCGTTCAATTGACCTGAAACAACATGCATAGATCCCAGGTCATACCATAAAGAACAACCCCAAACAAGTAGTCGGATTTTAAGCAAATCCATTATTGTAGGATATTATATAAGAATCGCTCCAAGAAAGAATCGCTCTTGTTATATCTAAAGCCGCAGTCAAAAGGTTTATGCACAGTGACTTCTCATCACATCATGCCTCGGTATATCATTCATTCGACTATATCGCTCACGTGAACCTTTGAATTTTAAATTTGCGAATAGTAGATAAAAAAACGTCAGCCCATTTTGTTTGATTTAGGAGAAACATAATCTTTGCAATCAGTTAGCTTATCCTTTTCCCGTTGGTTCTTCATTAACACTATCAAATTTTATCGGGGAATCGACAGACACGGATAATTTATATTATCGAGGGTCCTCATCGGTCAGACCCCTAAGCAAAGATAAAAAATATATATATATGAAGTGTGTATACAAAAATATTCTACTCTAACGTACTTTCACTTAATTTTTGAATAAAAGCTCAAAGTGGGAGTTTGTAGAGGCAAGTATGTTAACGAGTAAAGTGCTTCCAATGAATATAAAACGTGCCTGCGATTTAAGTTTGGGCTGTCACCTGCTGGAAATGCTTGAAGGAGTCCTATAGATTAGCTCCACCGCTTGAGCGCTTTTGATTTCCGGAAGTTGTAGTGACAAAAGGCGGGCCTGAATGCAATTCTATGCTCTTGCTACACTCGTAATACTATCTCATTGGAAACGGAAACAGCCCATGCTTATGAACTTGCCACTCATGCAGCGCAAATGCGACCTCATGAAAATTATTTTTTAAACTGTCAATTGTATGCTTTAACAAATAAGGGTAAGCACATTAATTAAGCGTCTGGCAGTCAGTGGTAAAAACATGGAATACTCTTTATTAGCGTGGGGGACACGTACCATTCTGAAATATCATCGGAAACTATATTTTAAATGATATGGTAAGTTAAGACAAATAACAGTAAACGCACTAATTAAAGTTCTAGGAATGAATGGTACAAATATGAAATACCCTTTATTAGCGTGGGGGACACGTACAATACTGAAATATCATCGGAAACTATATTTTAAATGATATGGTAAGTTAAAACAAATAAGAGTAAACGCTTCAAGGTTCTGTGAATGAGTGGTACAAATATGAAATGCCCTTCATTCCTGAGGGGCTGTAAGACACTCCATGAAACAGCATTAGAAAGTATTATTTTAATTATACCATTGTAAGTTCGTTGTATTGTTCCATTGTCAGTTAAAACAAACAAGAGACCAATCACGTTAGAAAGAGACTGGGACTGTGTAGTAAAAGTATGAAAGTTTAAAATGTAATTTCGACACAGGTTGTAATAGAATTAATAAGGACTTGGAAAAATTGGGTTTGCACTTCCCCACCTCACCCTTAAATTACGTATACTCAAAAATCATTAAATAGCTCATTATGTTGCACCACTGCAACGTAAAATCAACTGCCCAGCTTTAACTCTCCTTGTGGTTGTCTCACCGAGGTACTTAGAAAAGTACCATAGATAAACAAAACTGGTCAAATCTTATTGAACGAGATATCTCGTCATCAGATTAAAACTGAATTTCTTAATCATATAAAATTTATATAAATATTTCTTTTCATCATAAAAAAAATCGGCATTAATGACGAGATATCTCGTTATCATCAAAATCGATCAAATCTTGATGGACGATAAATCTCGTCATTAACAAAATTGGCCATTTCTTGAGGGACGAGATATTTCTCATGAGCTAAATTGGTCAGATCTTGATGGACGAGATATCTCGTTGTAACGACTTGGAGGATTAAAATATTGATTTTAATTTTGGTCCTCGATACATTATTCTTTTTCTAGTTCCATAGAATCAAGGGGCTGCTGTATTTCTTACCCTTACTTAATCTCGGCCCGATACGCAGGTGTATATCACTAACAAACCGAATCCACCTGCATCAACGCATTACGAATGTACATGCAACCGCATCTGTGCACCCCATTCGCTGATTTCCGAATCCCCAACACGCTTTCTGTTTTGACAACCTGCGGGGACATCTGCTTTCAGGCCCGGCCCGTGCGAGGGAAAAAAAAACACGTTCTCTCCTCACTCTCTCGCTTAGCGGCCTTTATTTTTCTTGCTCCTTTCGCCTCGGCCTTTGCGAGGCGCGTCGCCGGCCCATTCCGTCCAGGTATGCCGCCAGATGAAGTACATGGTGACGTCCTTTTTATCGTCTCCCGCCGCTGCAGGGGCTGGCCAGGTAAGTGCCGATACTCGGTCCGGAGCACCTTCGGGCGCTGCTCGTAATCGCGGTGGGAATGTGTGTTTGTGTGTGGGCAGGTCAAAGCCCTCCGTGTCATTTGGGTGGATGGGGATGGGATTGATGTTGAGAAGTTTTTCGGAGGATGAGCTTGGCCGATCGTTCGGGAAGCTGGAGATAGCGAAGTGCTGTTTTGTGCTGGTTTGAATGTTGCTTTTACCACGGCTAACTGGATTGACGAATAACTTCTAGTCGGTTATGGAAATTACTGTTCGAGTTTCGTTTCCTTTTTTACCCCAGTGTGCTGTTTGTCCACCCTAGTACAAAGTCCCAAATCCGAACGTCCGAAATCGGGGATTGTCCATAATCCGGAATTGTCTAAAATCCGGACGTTTTGGTAACCGGCGTTTTTTTTTCTCCCTTTTTTACGTCTCTCCGGCAATTTTTAAAGAACAAGGAGTTAAACCTTGACCTAATTGATGAAACAACGCAAAATAACGGTCATGTTCCGAGTAAATACCACACAGAAAAATTAGATTTGCAAGTAAAAGTTGTTGCTTTCTATTAAAAAGGATTTTTCCATCTTTAAAAATTATTCCTCTTTATATATCTGCTATTTTACTATTGCAATCACAAAATTCGGGCAATGGAGGGTTAAATTAAAGTTTTTTTTGACAAAAAAATGCAAATAATCCGAAATCTGGAAAAGTCCGAATTCCGAAATGGTCGAGGTCCGGAGGATTCCGGATTTGGGACTTTGTACTGTGTAACACCTGATGCTACTTCAGAGAAAATTGAACATAAAACTTTGATGTCACATAAATTAGCTGTATAATTAGTTTTGGAATAAGAAAATCTTGAAAACATCATTTTAATGTTTTGAATCAAATGATTGCACTCGATAAAAAACACGGTTTATCGTTTCCCACCCGATACAGATGCCCGAGTTTCCACATAAGTGTCGAAACTCGGTTCGGAGCAACGCGGGAGTTCTATGCAATCGCGAAGAGAATCTGTTTGTGTGTAGACAGTTCAAAGCACTCATTTTGGTGGATTGGCACTTCGAAAAAGGCAGTTGCAAATCCGAGCGAGGAATGATGCCTTATGCTACAGAAACGATGTTATCTGCTGACCTGAACAGCGCGCACTACCACCTAAACGGCATTTCCAGACACATTCTTAGAAAAAAATGCTTTTTTACGCTCCCTCTATTACGCCCCCTGTTCAATTTGGCCGGATATTTTCCAAATACCCTAATCTGCACTCTTCTTTGTATGTCTTCTAACAGGTTCTGAAGTGCTGAACGAATAGAATGATTTTCGGGACTTTCAATTCATAGATGACGTTATTTAGTCATTTGATTTGATGCAAGGGGAAACTAATATTTTAACTCAAAAAAGTAAATTTCAATCTTGTATTCCTCAGCGAATTGATAAAAAACAAGCAATATTCATAAATCTTTTTTCCTTTGTTGTTTTTCGTATAGTGGGGGAAATCAGCTTCATAACATTTTCGTTGGACTAAAAAAGGGAATATTCGGAAAAATACATATTTGTGAGAGTAAAAAGGTTTTCACAGCAAAAGGATATTTTGGATAGTTGCTTCCATTTGATTAAATTGGATATCTCAATAACTTTTTCATGCAGCATAAAAATGAAAATGTAATTAGGTAGATTGAAATAGTTGTTTGTGTCGCATCAAAATACACCATACGTTGAACAACATTTTTGTATATAATTCTGAGAGTGTAACTTTATACGTTTTTTAAGTAAACATTGATAACGTTCAGCAAAACATCCATCCTGATTACTGTTGCAGGTATTTTTGTTTGAGTAATTATTTTCGTTAGATAGATCAAAATGAAATTTTTTTTGAGTCAAGATCAAAGCAATAATAGAATATTATTTAGATTGGTAGTTGTTTACGAAAATCAAAATCAATATTTTGATGATACATGCTTCTCGTTTTTAGTGGAACGCCATTCCTTTAATATTTTAAAAGGAATAATTTATTACTGTTCTCTTAAAGAACAATTTTTTAGCTTGAGTTTTGCTTAAATGAAGAAAATATTCAGTAAAAAATCTTATAGCTATTCCAATATCCAAAATTTATTTATGAAGTCTGTTTAAGATTTAGAATATTCGATCCCTATTTTAAAATATGATCTTAAATCCGTATATGCTAAGGACTCTCTGTAGTAACAAAAACATTATGGATTCACTCTCTTCAGTTCATAAATTTAGAGTTTACCCTTGTGTGAAGAGCATTTCCTGTATGTTAAAATTTAAGCAAATACTATTAATAATCATTTTCCAAGAACCTAACTTTTAACCAACTGAAACCTTTTTTTTTTCTAATATTATTCGAATAACTTTAAACTATATCTTAACCCTCCTGGCATTGGTCTCGGCAAGATATCTCGTCATTAAAGAAACTGTTCAGATCTTGACGGATAAGATATCTTGTAATAATATTATATAGCAGCCAGCCAATGGGTCATTAATTCTGAACGCCATGAGACTTTTTGTTTTGTTCTGTTGTTGCGTATTTAATTGTTGGCCCATTTACCCACCAGGTGGTTTACTCGACACGGTACATCGCAATTAGAAAAATGATCTGATTTGATGCACGAAATATATCGTCATTCAACAGAAACTGACCAGATCTTGATTTCGTAATGTTAAAAAAATATCTTGATGACGAAAAATCACGTCATTAGCAAAATTGATCAGATCTTGATGAACCTGATATCTCGTCAATAGAGAAATTTGGCAGATCATGATGGACAAGATATCTCGCCAATAAAGAAATTTGGCAGATCTTGATGGACAAGATATCTCGCCAATAGAAAAATTTGGCAGATCTTGATGGACAAGATATCACGCCAATAACAAAATTTGGCAGATCTTGATGGACAAGATTTCTCGACAATAGAAAAATTTGGCAGATCTTGATGGACAAGATATTTCGCCAATAACAAAATTTGGCAGATCTTGATGGACAAGATATCTCGCTAATAGAAACATTTGGCAGATCTTGATGGACAAGATATCACGCCAATAACAAAATTTGGCAGATCTTGATGGACAAGATATCTTGCCAATAGAAAAATTTGGCAGATCTTGATGGACAAGATATTACGCCAATAACAAAATTTGGCAGATCTTGATGGACAAGATATCTTGGCAATAACAAAATTTGGCAGATCTTGATGGACAAGATATATTGCCAATAGAAAAATTTGGCAGATCTTGATGGACAAGATATGACGCCAATAACAAAATTTGGCAGATCTTGATGGACAAGATATTACGCCAATAACAAAATTTGGCAGATCTTGATGGACAAGATATCTTGCCAATAGAAAAATTTGGCAGATCTTGATGGACAAGATATGACGCCAATAACAAAATTTGGCAGATCTTGATGGACAAGATTTCTCGACAATAGAAAAATTTGGCAGATCTTGATGGACAAGATATCTCGTCGAAACCACTTGACGAGTTAATATTTTAATTTTAATAGACGTTGATTAGCTCAACGATAGCTTTAATTGAATTTAGAATTAGTCGAGAAAACCGACGTGACAGTTTTTATCGATCAAAATAAAACCCTAAATCGAAATCTGGAATCCAAATACAAATAAGAGGACATCACAATATTTTACCAAACATATACATTCATATCAAAGTAGTGCATATTTCAAACAAACGTTCTAGCTTCTTATAAGCTGTTGTTGGTTTGAAAGACAGTAGTTTGTCTCAGATAAAATATCTTGTAAATAAACGCAACTGTAATTGAATTAATACATATAAATCCATTCCGATTAAACGCAAAACGCTGCACGTGTTTTCTAAATTAATATGTGCTTTTAATTACTCAGAAGATAACGTACTTAAAAGTTTGTGAAGTATCTTCATAAATCATTCCACAATTTATCACACCTGGGAAAGTGTAATCTAATAAGACAAGCTAATCACAAGCTCAATTTGCATCGAATATTATGCGAACGGCGTCACCTCGTTCAGAGCGTTTATCTCCAAGAGTGATATTCCAATCGCGAATGTGTTTGTCGCAGAAAGTCAACCCCAATTGAAATGAGAGAATGGTCCTCCCCAAGTCCGGTTCGACTGGCGATCGTTACACCTGAATAGCTGCAACTGACGATTCGCGAGAAGATTTCGATTATTGCAGTCAATGGCAGGCTACTCGCACCTAATTTCCTTCAGCAAGTCATTAACTCTTCAGCTGATCTCGCCACGTGCGATTTATCGATTTATCTCGATCTCGTGTCTATCGATTACGGCTGGGAATAAATGAATCTGGGTTTTTCGGAATGCTCGGAATGGAAGCCATAATCAGAAAGACACAACTTCGACTTTCTTATCCATTGCTTTAGCTTCCAAGGAAGAGGAAATTGCTAGATCTGTGTGGTTTCTAGGTTTATTTTTCTATGGAATCGGAATACTCTCCTTAACGAATCTTATCATTTTCCAATATATTGGTCGTCGTATGTTCACGTGTGCACTGTTTTGCAGAAAATGAATCTCACCAGTCTTGTTTCATTTGAGTTTCTATGAATTTATTCACATCGACCTTCTTATGAAATGAAGCGTGTGCGAGCAGCTTCATGTTATTTCTCCCGATCACTCGGTTTGAAGATCCGTCATGTGTAAAGCGAAAAAGTGCGAAATCTACCAATTACTATAGTGTAAAATGTATAAAAAACAATAAACAATTTAGCTGTTTTTAACTAATTTTTGAGTGCTAATTTCAGGTTTGACCTCAAATAATGGTTTTGTTATGGGGCATTTCATACTTACTAGCGTTCAAAATTAGCGTTTGTCCTGCTGAGCCTCTGACTTTCCATGTAATATACACCAGAAGTAAGGCTCTTGTCAACTCGTCATGGAAACTTCCGCCGCCCCATCCTTGGTACTGTAGCCCTGGCCCTGGTGGTGCTTTGAGCTTTGGTGGTGAAAGGCGGGACCAGACAGCTTTATCTAGGTTCAAAACTGGACACCTTAGGACTCTAAGGTTCTCCAGGGGAAACAAAATCTTCCCCACTTGTACAAAGTGCAACACAAGTGAGGCCACCGCCGAGCATTTGCTAGGATGCATTGCGTTATCGCGGGAGGACCTACTGCGTAGCCTTGGTATGGTTCTAGAGAGATTGAGGGCGGAGGGACTCATGGACCTGATCTGATCCAGATCAGTGGGATTAGAAAGAAGAAGATATTTCACAACCTGATATATTATGGATGGTGACATTGACTTTTTTACTGTTGGAGAATTGTTTAACTTATTCTCTCTCTCATACACATATTTCGGTTACATATTATGTGACCGAAACCGAAACGACATTGTATTTTTCATTGAAAGATACGTGCTGCATATTTGTGAGGAAAATATGAACGCTCCTGAAGATCCTAATCGCACATACACACTTCTAAACGCGTACAAGAGCCGCACTTCAAATCAGTCTCATATGAAAGGAGCTGAAGAATCTCATTCGAGACGTACTTCTTTAATTCCAATCTGAATTTATTGGTTTCAGACTTCAAGAGTAGAACATTCTTGCTAAATAAATAATTCTGTGTTCATAAGTAGGAAATTAGTTATATATTTTTTTTATTGCATGTAATATGGGGGTTATATGCTTTTGTTCAGATATTCCTGAGCTGATGACAGGTTTGGAATATTTCACGATTGTAAGGAATAGCTTCTATTTATCGACTCATCCAAGGTCAGTTTAAAAGCTGTTCTTTTCTGCAAAGGAAACAAAAATCCTTCTATTCCAGGAATATAAGATGTAGGAATGAAGGAGATTTATCAAGACGTGGGAAACTTTCTTACTATATTAAAATGACTTCTTTAACTTGGTCAATTTGGGATCTAAAAGGGTAAAACCACTCTTGTTCGGGATTCAAAATGCTTCACCAAATTTTGTTATTCTCTGTGTATGTGGGATAGTAAGGATGCAGAATAACACTACGAATGTGGTAGGTAGTTAACTAACGTCGCACTGGGGCAACACAAAGAGCTTGTGATGTTCTTCTCTTCCAATAACCAAGCACGAGATTGTAAAAATAACAATTTAATTAAACGATTAAAAGACAGACAAAAACGAACATCATTTCATCCGGTTCAGTACATCGCACCTCAAAAACAAAACACAACCACTCTCGAACGAGACAAGTATCCGACTGTTAATTTTCTATGGCAACCCTTCCACGTAGGGAGGGTAGTCGACAAGAACTCTCCTAAATTGATCGCCAACAGCGGCCAGATATCACAGGGCTATTAGCGAAAAACTTTACGAAAGGTTATAGACAAATTTAGTCTATGTTTCCTGCACCTATAGGAAAAAATTTCAAGTTGTGCGAAACTCAAACAAGAAATATTTGTTGGTCCTCAGTTGAGGAAATTACTGAGTGGTTGTATTGTCACAGAAAAGAGCTAAACATGGAGTTCGGTGTGTGGCCGTTATTCAAAACTTTGGTCACAAGATTTCTAGGAAACATCAAAGAGGAAAACTTCCAAGTGCTCATTCAAAACTTTTTCAAGAACTATCAAAACTTCAGGTGAAGAATGCGCTTAAAATACATTTCCTAGATTCACATCTGGCTTTCTTCTCTGACAACTTAGGAGAAATCAGGGATGATAAAGGAGAAAGGTTCCAACAAGACATTTGAACCATTGAGGATAGGTATCAAGGCAGGTGGGAACACTCAACGATGAGCGATTACTTCTGATTGAGGCTTTGGACTCAGAGTAGAGATTGGTCAGATTGTGGGTAGAGATCAGATTGTGTATACTTCTGAGGCTTGTGAGGAACATATCTCTCTCCAGGAGGAAAAGCATTTAATTTGTTCTGATATTTCCATTTGCAGTGTTTTGCCTTGACCCTGCTATTACACATACAAAAAAAACAGCAAAATTTGGTGAAGCCTCTTAGAAGATGAGCAAGAGGGTATCATTGTTCTTAAGGTGGACAACATGATTCATAAGATAAAAAAATAAATAAACTACTTATATGAGCATTGCAGTATACATTTAATTTTTGTATTTGTACGTGTTTTAACGTAACTCTATTTGTTTGTTGTCTTATGCAGTGATACGTGAATATGGTAATAAAATTTTAACGCTGTAAAATAAAATTATAACTAACAAGAAAAATAAATGCAGTAATTAGTTTATTAAACTTCAATCTCCGCTTTAATTTGGAATTCAATAAAATATTACATTTATTTCCATTTCCACGACATGTAAATATTTCATTGTGCATACATGCTTTTAAAAATAGCAATTGCTTAATGCACATAAAAACCTGTATGTTATGGGATATTTTTTGAGGTCATATTTGAATTCAGTTAGTTCTAAAACCTCTTTGTCGCTCAGGTTACTTAAAATAGTTGACCAGACTGGTTGATGCGATTAACGAGAGTGATTCAAAACACTAGTTATAGCTTTTTAATTTATAGCCAATCGACCCCAAGCCATGTGGCCTACACATTGCAGATCTCACGACAGCGACCACATGCTTGTAGTGAGTTGACAATAACAAAGGGTATTTTCTTTTAATCAATACCTGACCAGCAAAAGAAAAACAGATCTGTCGTAGCTTACAAAGTGGTCCCATAAAATAGCATGCTTTGAACTTCGAAGAATCAATCAACATGTCATGACTATGGATGGTATAAATGAATTCGAAACTTAAAAGAATCATATCCACCGAGAAACCACATAGATGGAAGTGATAATGGAACATAATCGCAAGGTTATTTAAAACGAGGATGAAAACACAGTGTAATTAAATGCGAAGCAGAAAAGACAATAACCGTCGCCAACTTAGTAATGAAATAGATATATGGACTGAGTCACTGTCGTAAGATGTCCGAAAGGTAAGTTACATAGGCCTACGAATCGACTTGGACCGACTGTCTATCGAAACGCAAACTCTAACGTTTCGAATCACTGCTCAGGTGTTGCCTCATCATCTGACCGTGGTTCAAAGTTATGTGGTATTGTCATTGATCATTCCCTTAGGGCATATATGGGCAACCCCCGGCCCGAGGGCCGGTTGTGGCCCACCCCAGCTTTTGATCCGGCCCGCCAAACATTTTGAAATCGCGCTCGACAAAAAGTAAATATTCTCGGTTCTCGCCAACCAGAGAGTGACGGGGGAAACAAAAGCCTGAACTACTTGGGTCAGTGTTTCTCAACCTTTTTTAGCTGACGGCACACTAAAAATATCTTGAATTATTTGCGGCACACCAGAATATAAAAATGTAAAAGTTGGTATTTCCAATACTACCTTATATAGTTATTACTAATAAAATTAGTATTGGATATATGAGATGACTGAGCCTGTTTTCTTGAACAAATTCAATTAAAACGAGGTTTCAAAGTCGCCAGACAAGTTATCGGCGACACATCGCGCCACTCAATTCCACGGATAATCGGGAATAATAATTATAAATTTCGTTATTACTTGTATCCGAGATACGGCCTTGCTCTTCTTGATTCCTTTCCTTACTTGGGGATGTGACTGTTATAAAACCACTGATACAAATCAACACTACTCGGATAGTTCTTTTCCATGATGAAAACTAATAAATCGAAGTATCGAACCAGGCTTACAGATGAAAATTTGGAAAACATTCTGCACCTGTGTATTAGTAGGATTGATCCCAATATTGTGATTACCTTGTTTCTCAAGTTCAAGCTCAAACTTCTCATTAATTTCTAGTGATTGTAAGTAAGTACTTAATAAATACGATATTATTCTGTTCATGTAACTTTACCATTCTACTTTATAAATATCTATATATATAATTCTCTTACGTGGCACGCAAAAAAGACGTTATTTGTTATTGCGTTTTGGCAACATTGTGCGATTGTTTGTTTACCATCACGAAGTCTCGCGCCTGAATTGAATTCATAGCGTAATCGGATGAAATTTTATTGAAAAAAAATTAATTTTAGTCGAGCTGTTGTAGTTTGTAATAGAAATCAAAGAAAACGCGGTATCTTTTTTGAGGGCCAACAATTGTAGTTCAACAATACGCTTGAACTTCAACTTTAGACAATAAACTCAATAAAAAAGTGAGTGGCTCGAGTGCTGGGGAAATGTACACACAAACAACATGCTGGGTATTCAATTTCCAAAGCAGCAATCACATTTCGAGTCAAAATTTGCACAGTTTTCATTTGAATTCTGATTTCAGAGGCACTGTATATATCTTTTCTGCAAACAGCAAATACAGATTGGAAAAAAAAAATTTGGAATATCATATTTTGTAAACAATCTCTTTTGCTAGGACACATGTCTTCATTGATGCGAGCGAAGCGAGCATAGGTTCGCGCAGGGAACCAGTGAGGATTGCAAAGCAATCCTCCGGGGGTTGGCGAGCGCTAGCGAGCAGGGGGCTGGCCCCCTAGTATAAAATAAAATAAACCATATCATTATTACTTTTTCACAACTACCTATTATCTATGGCCCGCAACTTCATTAATATTCTAAAGTTTAGCCCGCAACTATCCAAAGGTTGCCCATACCTGCCTTAGGGTATTGATTCCGGACCGTCGTCAATAGCCCGTTGAGTTGCTCCAGTACGATGTTAATTAAAAATTACCAATTACAGGTAAGAAGTGCCGCAGGTTCTATTCCTGAAGCTTGCCTTCATTGTGTATCTCTAAACTGTGTGGGAACGCGGTATTCCGGTTGACCATAAAGATAGATATGGTGATGATAGATAGACTGGTGCAACAGAATGGCTTGTTGGCAGTGGTCCGGTATCAAACTCCATTGGAAAGATTTCTTGGACAACAAAACGTGATGACGAGATCAGCACCTGATCTGGCACTCCACTCTGCAAATTTAGACACCACGTCAACGTAAGGACTGATTTGACTTCACCTCCTCCCTTTTGTACACTGCGGTTTTTGGTTGGATTTGGTTGCAACCTTCCGGTTGTTAATTCGTTACTCTTTCAACTTGGCTACAACCGTCCAGCCTGGGTGAAAGTGAAACTGATCAGCAAACGGATGTTTGCCAAGATTGCCAACCAAAGATAGTCGAGGAGGTTGAAGCCGTTAAATCTCTCATGTCCTCATACGTCCTCGCGTTAATGTCGTGTGGAAGTTTGGAAAATGGGGTGCCAACTGAGATGCTGAAGTCGTCATGGCGACCGGAGGCAAGCAAGGGGCAGAGCCCCCTAGTAGTTATAAATTTTCACAGAGTGAGAGTTCCGAAGTGGTAGTGGCCGACCAACCGGTATAGTGGTTAAGGTGTTAGCCTCTAGATCGTAAGGTTCCTGGTTCGTATCTGGGTCCGGGCATGGATATTTGTAAGCGTATGGTGTAGAGGCGGCTAGTGCACCTTAAATCTGTCGTGGTCGAAAGTCCTCACGTTGGGTTGGTGTGGAAATTTGGAGAGTGGGGTGCCAGTTCAGGTGTTGCTTCGTCATCTGACCGTGGTTAAAAATTACGAGGTGTTGTCCTCGGATGTTTCCCTTAAGGGGCTGATCCCGGACCGTCGTCAATAGCCCGTTGTGTTGCTCTAGTACGACGTTAACTAAAAAATTACCAATTACCAATTACCGAAGTGGTAGTGATCTCTGATGAAATTATTAATTTAATATTTTTTTACATAAAATATAACGCTATATTTATTTTTCATGAAAAAAAGATAAGATAAAATATTAGACACCAACGAAATTTATTGAACATATTTTGTCAATGTTTTAAAGAAATTCAAAGTATAGAAACTTAAAAATCTCGTTTTATTTTCAAACCATAATTTCCAGTAAACAAGAATGGATCCAACTTTTTTCATTTATAGCATAAGTACCCCATAAATTTCAGTTTGAACATGAGCCATCGTAAGTTTTCTAGATAAAAATATATTTCATTTATATAGATGTCAACACCTGCAGATAGGGCTCGATATCAAAAATGATTGAGCGAGAAGGCCAGTTTTGTGACCAGATTTGTCTGCGCATAAAATAGTTATTGCCGAACCATAAGTTATTTTCTCCTCCACTAAAGATATAGCAGAAAATACTCGTAAGGAGTCAAATATGTTAGAAAATAAAAAGTTAAGTTTACCCAAAACCAAATTTTTTGCTCTCCATTTATTAGAATTTATGATCTGGTTTAGAGAACATAAATAAAATGCAACCATGATTGAATTTTTACTAAGCGGAAACTAATGGGAATTGAATATTCTGAACAGATTTGGTTATTGGAATTTGTTACTACATCTTTCATTTTCAATAATCAAACACTGCTTAACTTGACTTGAATTATGTTAAAACAATGTTATTGATAAAACAGGTCCCTAGAAAATTTCTCCCTCATTTCTTTACATCTTTGACTGCAAATTTCTCCTTCATCCCAAAGAGTAATATATACACAACCCTACAATAATGGATCGGACGCCAGCGAATTTGCATAAAATATGACTACTTGTTTGGGGGTAGTTTTCGTGGCATGGCCTGGGACCTATGCATGTCGTTCCTGGTAAATTAAACACCGACGCCTACATGAACATTTTGGACAATCAGGTTCTTTCAAAGCTCTGGCAATTTTATGGGATGGACGAATGTTACTTCCAGGACGACAGCGCTCAATGTCATACTGCAGCCTCTTCCAAGCAGTGGTATCGAGATATGAACAACTTCCCTGACCAGTTCAGAGTCCCGACCTAAACACCATAGAACATTTGTGGGACGAGTAAGAGCGACGCTTACGGACCACATCCGAAATCTACACCTGAACGGGCGACATTCTTGCAGTAGGAATGGACACAAATAGCCATGGCTGTGTATCAAAACCTTGTTGAAAGTATACCAAGAATGGTTGCTAGTGTAATTGCAGCACGTGGGGGACCATCCCCCTATTAAAACATGCATTCTTTCTCTGATACCATCACATCTTGCTGTCCGGTCCATTATTGTATGGTAGTGAATATTGTAATACAAATACCCATATCTGTAGATCAAAACCTCGTTGAAAGTATACCCAGAACGGTTGCTAGTGTAGTTGCAGCACGTGGGGGACCATCCCCCTATTAAAACATGTATTCTTTCTCTGATACCATCACATCTTGCTGTCCTGTCCATTATTGTAGGGTAGTGAATATTGTAGGTAGTGTACACTCATGAACCCATCTCCCACTCTTCAAACTTCCACACCACGCCAATGTGAGAATATTTCAGGCCACGATAGATTTAACATGCACTAGCCTTCTTTGTACACAACGATCTTTGGTTGTAGTATATCAAATGGAGCCTGAGATCGGAAATATGGGTGCATCAAAGCATATAAATTCAACTCAATCGAGATTAATTCGCCAATTCTGCCACTATCTTTGATATGTTTTATGAGCTGCATCCTATTGACCAGCAAGGAGAAGTCCTTCCACCAAATAAAATTATTCAGCATTATGATTACAAAATGCTATTAAGAAATCTGATGCAATGCGTGGGTTTTTTAGCTTCAAATAATTCAACACGAGTTCTATGGGACAATGTGGTAGCTCGATTGGAAGAGTAACAGATTAGCAACCGGAGAGTTGCAAGCTCAAAGCTTTATTATATCAAAGATCTGATGGCGAGACCCCGGATGGAAGAGTAACGGATTAGCAACAAGAGGGTTGCGAGTTCGAACCACGGTTCAGTCAAAGCCTGTCATGTACACGGGGGATAGGGCATGTTAAATATACCACGACCTCTAATCACCTGCGTAAGTAGGGTGTTTAAGTTTGGAGTGCGTGGTGCCAGCTCAAGTGTTGTCTCGTCATCTGACAGTGGTTAAAAATTACGTGGTGCTGTCCTCGGATCTTTCTCTTCGGGTTAGGTAATGGTAATGGTAATTTTAGTTAACGTCATACTAGAGCAACACAACGGGCTATTGACTACGGTCCGGGATCAGTCCCTTAAGGGAAAGATCTGAGGACAACACCTCGTAATTTTGAATCGCGGTCAGATGACGAAGCAACACCTGAGCTGGTAGCCCTCTCTCCAAACTTCCACACCAACCCAATGTGACTTCTCTTTTGGTTAGATCGCAGACAGTCCCAACTACCTCGCTGTGAACTACCTACCAATCAAAGACCGTCGTGTACATGGGGGATATTGCACGTTAATCCGACGTGACCTTAAATATCCTCACATTGGCGTAATGGAAAATTTTGGAGTGTGTTGGTGCCAGGTCAGGTACTGAGTACCGCGTGAACTGACCGTCGTTAAAAACAGATGTTGTCCTCTTCAATAGCCCGTTGTATTTCTTGAGTACGACGTTAGTTCTACTACCTACCTGTCAGTTAGTGTCATAGAATAAAAAATTATACATGCTAGATTATTCAAATAAGATGCTTTGAATGACCTAGAGGGTATAAGAATAAAATATTGTCCTGCCAGAAATTTTAATTAACATCTCTTCTCATTGTATTTTATAACTCCTTATTTGAATCATTTGCCTTAACTTTGAAAAATTTCATCGACATTCTTTTTAAAAAAAAGACTGCATTTTATTTATGAAAAGTGCGGGGTTGCTCTTTTCACATGTATTGAAATGTCAGATGTAAATATAGTGCTTAAACAAAAAAAAATCATTATATTCATTTCATTTCTTACTATTCAAATGTGCCGAGAGAAAGAAAAGCATTATAGCCAGAAATAATTGTGCATAAATTTCGAATGAAAAAAAAAACGTTCTCCGATTCTAGATTGTTTGTCACTTGACAAAATAATACAGAGGACTTCTGAAAGGTTTAAAGTTTCATGATTATTGAAATTGGCTGTCACAACGTTAAAATGACAATGGTATAATACTATTTTTAAGGAAGCTTTATTAGAAAGATTTTGCATCAGAAATATTTCGTTACGAACCTTGAGATTACTTTTTTAATTTGTATATTTATGACATTCGATAAATGAGCGCATTATTTTATTCACATTTAGTGTTGTTTATGTCCTCTTCTAAATTAAAATTTTCTTACTCTCTTCGAAACATCAAATAATTTTCGATTCATTCACATATTTATTTAAATAATGGAAAAGTATAATGTTGCATATCGTATAAATTGACACAGGCCGTATCATAAATAAAGGATTTATATGTACAAGTCATCTCCGTCAAATCAAATTTCTAGAAAAATGAAACGTATGTAATTGCCTGTGGATGTATGCAATTGCCTGTGAATGTATACAACTGCCAGTGAATGTATGCAATTGCCTGTGAATGTATGCAATTGCCAGTGAATGTATGCTATTGCCTGTGAATGTATGCAATTGCCTGTGAATGTATGCAATTACCTATTAATGTATGCATTTACCAGTGATTGTATGCAATTGCCTGTGAATGTATGCAATTGCCAATGAATGTATGAAATTGCCTGTGAATGTATACAATTCCCTGTGAATGTATGCAATTACCTATTAATGTATGCAATTGCCAGTGATTGTATGCAATTGCCTGTGAATGTATGCAATTGCCAGTGAATGTATGCTATTGCCTGCGAATGTATGCTATTGCCTGCGAATGTATGCAATTGCCTGTGTATCTGCTTTATCAACAACTCTTTTATATCATAAAATTATTACGAACGCGTATATACAGTGATAATCTTGTTCATACAGTGATAATTCGTGTTTGTAATATCAGTTTATATCACTAGTGGCTTGGATTCATACTATTAAAAAATGAATGTAGTAGGCTTTGCATCCCTCTTCAAAGAACCCTTCAGCCCTTTTTGTACCCTTTTCTAAGGTACCCTTTCTTTTACCATCCATTTAAAGTACCCCATCACCCATTCTTTGTATGTCCAATTATTCTTTACACTGCGGCGCTTATATTTTTTCAATCGTCTCACAGAACGGCTCTTTTGCTTACATCTCCGACCCCCCCCCCCCTTACCAAATTACCTAACTTGAGCGAAAGAGCCTTGAGTGACACATTTACGACTAACGCTTTCCTTAACGTATTATGTGGCGTGAGAGCGACGAGCGACCTTCTGCCTTAACCCCAAAGTGTTCACACCTCACGGTCGAAAGGGAAGGGTACCGAACAAAAGGAGTATACCTCCAGAAGGTCAGTCCCTGACAGCTCGTAAATGGTGATCGATGCCAGTATTCACTTAAAAGGGGGATAACATTCACCATACACAGATCTATACCATGCCGCTGGTGTAAACGAAATTTTGGTGGTAATAATTGTCTATCTGCAGCAGCGTAAAAGTTAAGTGCTCATCTCAACCCTTCTTTGTATCACCCCTTCAAACTACCCCATCGCTCCTTGGATGTAATCCAACGGCCCTTGCATAAACCCCATCGAGATCAAGATGTGATCAGTTTCCTGCTAATGACGAGATAACTCGTCCGTCAAAGTCAGATTAACTTTCTTCTAATGACGAGATACCTAGTCAAGACAACCCCTAGAAGGTCATTAATTATACTTCCAAATTGGAAGGTCAAGGGAATTGAACCTTAGAATTTGGGACCCAGGAATATATTTTGAACTTCACCAATGGTAGGTAGGTTGGTTTTTACTTAACGTAGCCATAGTGAGAACATTTGAAGTCACGACAGATTTAACGTGCACCAGTCTCCCTTGTACACGATGGTCTTTGGTTGAATTCGAGCTCGCAACCCTTTGGTTGCTAATCCTTTTCTCTTCCAACCGGCCCTCTTGACCAATGAACTCGTTCTTAGGATTCTTTCAACCAATAGATGCGATTGTTTTGTCATTATGTGTGTTGTAAAAAAAAATACTGACAATTCTGAAATCTGATGACTCTTGGAAAGTTAATGCTTAAGCACTTTTGAGGATTTTTCCTGGGTCTATATTTATAATTTGTATTTTTCCTACATCAAGATGCTTTACAGAGTTAAAAGAGTGAGAGAGTTTACAGAGTGATGTTAAAAGAGAAGTTCTCGGTTGTAATGACATAATAACTTAACAAACACAAACAAAATACATTCATGGATTGTTCGAGAATTTTCTATTTAAACCATCGTTTTTTCAGGAAATTGCAATTTCTTGATTGCAGAAACGAAGAAAATTTTTTTTTATGTATCGTTCAGAACATGAAAAAGCACTGTTTAAAAATTTAATTTATAATTATTTGTTTATATTGAAAACCATGATTTTTTTTCCATATACTAATGATAATGCTTCTGAGCGAGAGGTGAAGTCTAAATATACACTACCCTACAATAATGGACCGGACTGCAGGATGTGATGGTATCAGGGAAATAATACATGCTTTAATAGGGGGGATGGCGTGCTTCAATTACACTAGCAACCCTTCTGGGCATACTATCAACAAGGTTTGGATATACAGTATTTGTGTTGAGTATTTGTGTCTATTCCTTCTGAAAGAATGTCGCCAGCTCAGCTGTAGATTTAGGACATTGTTCCCTGGTCCATAAGCGTCGCTCTAACTCGTCCCACAAATGTTCTGTGGGGTTTAGGTTAGGACTCTGAGCAGGCCGGGGTAGACGTTTTACATTCATATCTTGATACCACTGCTTGACAGAGGCTGCAACATGACATGAAGCGTTGTCGTTCTGGAAATCCGTCCGTTCCATTCCATAAAATTGCCAGAGCGTAGGAAGAACCTGATTGTCCAAAGTGTTCATGTAGGCGTCGGCGTTCAATTAACCAGGGACAACATGCAATGGTTCCAGGCCATACCACGAAAAACACCCCCAAACAAGTAGTCGGATTTTTTGCAAATCTGCTAGCGTCCGGTTCATTACTCAAGGGTAGTGTATAATAAGCAACAAGTAGTCCCATATAATTCTGTGGATACACAATACAGCTTATTGATTGGATATATATTAAACGAACTCTTTGGTATACGTTAAAATAACTATGCGTTCTGTCAAAGAGCAAAATAATTCACACTTCGAATAAAATTGTTGAAGAGCATAGGTGCGGAAACAACCCAGAGGTTTATTTCTAAGCGAAACTTCAGAAGTAATGCATTTTTAAGCATACGGTTTTTATACATGTATTATATCTTTGATAAAAGTATATTGCAAGTCATTAAAAAAAATTGTTTTTTAGTCTCTGGAAGAAAGTTCTCGATTATTTCTTTCTTAAAAATTATTCTCAAGAACATTCTCCTAAATATTATTACCGATAAATTCATATCTCAGTTTTATCCTTCAGATTTCATTACTCATCTTGTTGTGATATCCAGAAAGAAAGATAGAAAGATTTTTGATGTCAAGCAAGTCACACACACGAATCGAATCTTAACAAAATATAATTTAACTTTTCAATTCTTTTCCGTTTAGACTTATGCAATTACTGTGTTCAACAATTAATCATGATACAAATAATATTCAATTAATTAAACTAGCTTTTATTTCCCCACTAAATAATTATTGCCGAGTAATTAATCTTATTTTTCAGCTATACAAGTTTTGAGATTGAAGTGGTACATTTTTATGTCGTGATTCAGTTTTTTACACAATATGACGCAAATGGTGACCGGTGAAAAATGAAAACTATTCCACTTAATTGTTTATCACTTTATCTTGGCGACTTGCCAAGAAAAAGACAAAGTTCCTAGGAATTAAAACGAGCAAGTAAAAAATTGTACTTTGTTATCATAACAGCCCATCCTTTCAAAACATGCTTGAGATACGCTCTTAAATTTTAATCACCTCTTCTTGACGGAATATTCCATCTACTTAATATTTATCGTTTGCCTAGGTTTCATGTTAGCGCTAAAACACGACTTAAGCCTACATATTCTTCAAGTCATATAGGAACAGAAATTCTTCGTTCAAAGTATCGAGCACTGAAAGATTTTAAATAAATATGTAGCAAATTATTTCTCATGGTCAGTTTGTGTTGAATGTGGATTTGAATTTTGATCCGGTGGAATCAAATTTCGCGGTTAAATATAAAGAAACAAAAAAAGTTATTAAATTAACAAACACTCCAAAGAAATAAAACGTAATAAAACTAAAGCAGGCGGAAAAAAAGTTGTTCTAAAGATATAAATTCGTTATATTTCTTACATCTCACGATAGTTTAAGTTGACACAATTTACAACTAAAAATTGAAGAAAATTTGAAAATGTGATAGTAGTTAAGAGCGAAAAAATGAGAGTATAATATTATTGCAGGCGGGAGATTCTCAAAATGTGGGAACAATAAATGTTAACTATGAGTATTTTTTAAAATTTTGAAATTTAGCATCAATACCTTTTTAGTGTATTGTTTATAGGCCTAGAATACAATATACAATCATTCAAAGATAGGAACCGTTCTCCAAAATTGCTAAAACAAAATTTAATTTCAAGTTCCATAGGCTACAGATTTTTGATATTGCTTTCCTGTGGGTTACAGATTTTGGACATTGCTTTCCTGTAGGTTACAGATTTTGGCATTTCCCAAAGTCTAAGGACTTTCGGACACTGTGTTATTACATTTTTGTTACAGTATTATTATTGTTACTTTACATTGTGTAAGAAAACGAAAGTTAATTTGCACGTTAGAAAGAAATCGTTAACTTTCGTTTTCTAATTGAATACCACTGCTTTTTACTTTGCTCTTTCGTTAATTTGCGTATTTGAATGATATATATATCTCTCTATATTAAAAAAAAGTTACCGCCGCCGCCGCCGCCGCCGCCGAAGAATTGAAATTTTTGTTGTTTAGCTCCATTCTTAGACGGTTTCCCGAGAAAGTACTGATCGGAAAAATATGAAATTAACATGCTTTGTTCTTCATCGTATTCCCTGGATAATTATTAAGATTTTTTTCCGATGCGGCTATTAGTTTAGGTTTTATTAAGTGTTAAAGTTGAAGAAGTGAAATTTCTTCCGCGAGTGAGCAAAACACATTCAAAATTTCAGTCTTTAGTCGTGAGTTTTTTTTTAAGAGTACCTCTCAACGTAAATTTTTGCAGCTCGTCGAGTTTTTTTTGAAATTTAAATGTGGTTCTTGATAATATTTTTTTGAAATTCGGGAAAAATCGGGACATTTTTGTTACTTTTTTTTAAAACTGCCGTATCTATATCTAATTACTATTAGTTTTTAATTTTTAAAATATCGCAGTATACCTCAGAATATACTCTTTCTTACGGTACTATTATTTTTGAAATCGGTTAATAATTAAATTGGATGCGATCAAAAGTTCGTGATACAAAATTCGGAATCTTCGGATATTTTCGCTACGTTTTGTTAAAACCGTTATGTCTACGGCAAAAACCATTATTTTTTTAAATTTGAGAACATCACTGAATACACTACATTACACTCTTTCTTATGGTACAATTATTTTTCAAATTGGTTAATAAACAAAATCGATGCAATTAAAAGTAGGTCATACAATTTTCGGAACTTTCAGATCGTAACTTCCGATACAAAACTAAAATGGTCATATCTATATAGTATTACTGTTAGTTTTTAATTTTAAAAATATTGCAGTATACCTCACAATGTACTCTTTCTTACGGTACAATTATTTTTAAAATTGGTTCATAAATAAATTCGATGCAATCAAAAGTTGGTGACACAAATTTCGTATTTTTCAGTTCGCATAGCTGGTTCGGCAAACAGCAGTGGGTTGCATTTTCTACTATCGGGTTTGCCAGATATCAAATTTATCGTAGCAACAATTGCCATAAAAACGATTTATTTTTATTTGGCGAGGAAAAAGGCTCGCTTTTTTCCCTCTGTTCTCAAGACAGTTTACCGACAAAGTACAATGTATTGATATTAACACTGTTTACTTAAAATTGTACAGGGAACAAGATACAGAAGATTTTTTACTGATGCGGCTATTAGTTTAGGGTGCATTAAGTGTTAAAGCAAAAAAAAGTGAAATCAATTGCGAAAGAAGTATTGGTTTGAGAAAGCAAACCAAACGGGATTGCGTAGCAATCCCCGGGGTCGGCGAGCGTAAGCGAGCAGGGCGCGAAGCCCTCGCTGTGACGTCATGTACCGGAAAGTGAAATCAGCATAATACGAATTATTCAGATAGTTTCACTCTGTGAAAGGAATGTTGGTTTGCGAAGCAAACCAAATGACATCTGTGAAAGGAGTGTTTGTTTGCGAAGCAAACCAAATGGGATTGCGCAGCAATCCCCGGGGGTTGGCGAGCGTAAGCGAGCAGGGGGCGGAGCCCCCTAGTATATATATATATTTATAAGACTAACCATGGAAGCGCGCTGTGAGCTGCAGACTGATTATAGTGGTATAGTGATTATAGAAAGCGCTGCACAGCACGCAAACGATTATTAAAGAATTCAGTTATTCAAAATGGCGGATCCCGAGAAGAAATCTCAATCTGTCGAGTGGATGGCCTCATAGTATGGCCGCCCCTGTCTCCTGACATTACTCCACGACTTTTTCTTTTGGGGTTAGGTAAAAGATGTTGTGTACCGAACAAAAGTTAATAGTGTCGAGAGGGGGAATATATAAAATTATATATATATATATATATATATATATATATATTTTTTTTTTTTTTAAATTTTAGTTTTTGTTTATTTTGAGTGGTGAGTATTATTCATAGAGCTGATTAGACTTGATTACACTGAATTAATGCTTTCTTTTCAAAGTGAACACAGTTTTAAATTCAATTATCGTAACTCATTATTTTTGAAATATTTTAAAAATGAATGCTTACACTGTTAGGAAATTACGTACAGGCATTATTTAAGAGATATAACAATATACAAACTCATAACAATGATTAACTTTTCGAATTCTGTTAACAATGTTTTCAAACAAGCAATTAATTTTCTTATAATAGCAAATGTTGAGATTTATTGTCGATTTACTTTCGCAAACGAGATAAATATGGATAAACCTGATGTTATTGCAGGGTTATTACTATATCCTTGGATTTGGGCACTTTTTCAGTTACTTATCATTGGTAATACAGCTTATGTTATAGTATTGACTGCGTATTTGCTGTTGCTAGAGGCTTTCATCAGCGATGAGGATAAAAACATAGATACGGACTTGATTGAAGATAGAAATATTGAAGGAAAGGAAGAAAATATGGATATGGTAGAAGATGGAGAAATAAAAGAAAAGAAAGAAAAGGTGGATATATATGTGGATTTTGTTGAAGTAAATATTAAAGGAAACAATGAAAAGATGGACATGGATTTGGTAATAGGAGATATTAAAGGAAAGAAAGGAGAATCAGGTATGGATTTTATTGAAGTAGATATTAAAGGAAAGAAAGAAGATATATATATAGATATGTTTGAAGAAGAAGATATTAAAGGAAACGAAGAAATGATGGATATGAATTTGGTTTTAGAAGGAGATATTAAAGAAAAAGAAGTTAAAAGGGATATGGATTTTGAAGAAGGAGATTTTGAAGGAAAGAAAGAAAACATTGAAATGGATATGGTTGAAGAAGAAGGTACTAAAGGAAAGGAAGAAAAGAAGGATATGGATTTTGTAGGAGATATTAAAAGAAAGAAAAAAAAGATGGAGATTGATTTGTGTGAAGGAGATATTAAAGGAAAGGAAGAAAAGAAGGATATGGATTTTGAAGAAGGACTTGTTAAAGGAAAGGAAGATAAGACGGATATAGATATGGATTTTGAAGAAGGATATATTAAAGGAAAGGAAGAAAAGACGGATATGGATTTTGAAGAAGATATTAAAGGAAGGGAAGAAAATATGAATATGGATTTGGTTGAAGAAGTAGATATCAAAGGAAAGGAAGAAAAGATGAATATGGATTTGGTCGAAGGGGATTTTAAAGGAGAGGAAAAGAAGATGGATTTGTTAGAAATAGATATTAAAAGAAAGGAAGAAAAGTCTCAACCTGTGCTTGAAACAAAAGACCTAGCAAGGCCTAGAAGCACAGGACCAAGACATCTGTGGACCTCTGAGAGCGATGAGCCCAAACATTGTCTGGATTTCTTCTCTTGCTTTCGACATTGCTTAAATTGGCGCAATTCGAAGAAAAGTATTCGATACATACCTTTGAGGTGCATTGTAGAAGCAAAGGAAGAAAGGATGAATATGGATTTGGTCGAAGGGGATTTTAAAGGAGAGGAAAAGAAGATGGATTTGTTAGAAATAGATATTAAAAGAAAGGAAGAAAAGTCTCAACCTGTGCTTGAAACAAAAGACCTAGCAAGGCCTAGAAGAACAGGACCAAGACATCTGTGGATCGCTGAGAGCGATGAGCCCAAACATTGTCTGGATTTCTTCTCTTGCTTTCGACATTGCTTAAATTGGCGCAATTCGAAGAAAAGTATTCGATACATACCTTTGAGGTGCATTGTAGAAGCAAAGGAAGAAAGGATGAATATGGATTTGGTCGAAGGGGATTTTAAAGGAGAGGAAAAGAAGATGGATTTGTTAGAAATAGATATTAAAAGAAAGGAAGAAAAGTCTCAACCTGTGCTTGAAACAAAAGACCTAGCAAGGCCTAGAAGCACAGGACCAAGACATCTGTGGACCGCTGAGAGCGATGAGCCGAAACATTGTCTGGATTTCTTCTCTTGCTTTCGACATTGCTTAAATTGGCGCAATTCGAAGAAAAGAATTCAATACACACCTTTGAAGTGCATTGTAGAAGGAGATAAAGATGAAGAAAACTTTTCTACCAGCGTTGAAGCCTAGCTGCAGTGCAAGTGCCGATGACAACATGATCCCCTCCACATCTGAGGAGTTGACATTGCCAGTGAAGAAACGAATTGGACGCATACCGAAAATAAACAAACTGTTACAAAGAATCAAGAAAAATCTGTTCACATAGAAAAATGCTCAGACTTTTTCGATTTAACTATTAGTATAACTTTAGTATAACTTTAGTTTAACTATTAGTTTAACTTTAATAATTTCAAGTCTCCATCAGAAAACGGAACGTGGCACATACCAAAGAGAAATAAAATATTTCATAGAATCAAGAAAAACTATTTAAAAACACTCTATTTCCAACTGTAGAAAACACTTAGTATTAACTTTAGAGACAATAAAGAGATATATAATGTCCTAGTCTAAACCTTTGTGTTTTTAATGTTCACATTTGGAATTATTATTTTTAAGATAATAAAAATACTATATTATGGAAATTGCAATTCAATTTGTCACTGTTTGAAATTACCTGTGTTACTTTTTAGAAATCAGATCGCCATTTTACTTAATTGTGAGGCAGAACGACACGTTCAAATGAACATTTGTGTAAAGAAAGCATTCCTAAAATATTATTTATTACAAAAGAACAGAAAATTCTCAGTCGTTTGTACTTTAACTAAAAGCTTGATTTCACTTGTAGAAATTGAACTCATTTGAAGAAACAAAAACTTTTAGCAGTTGCAATGTGACGAAATTCGATTGAAAATGTGTGACTTCGCCATTTTTAAAAAATGTCTTTTGAGTCATTTTAAGAACATCATTCAATGTAAGTTTACAACACTGGATAACTACACTGATAAGAATTCACTACATTGTATAATTTAGGACTTTAAAAGATTTGAATCTTCCAACGACGCATCAGTTTTTTACTGAACGTGGCTATCCATTATTAAAAACATTAATAAAATATATTTTATTTCGTTAAACACATACAAGTTAAAAATGTATAAAATACACAGTACATATAGAAGAACTATATGATGCGTTATCATGCACACATATTTAATAATACCGGAACAGTAAGAAAACTCTAATATATTGAATAAACTTTGAACCATTATAATGGAACATTCGACATATGTAACTGAATAATCTAACAATAAATTCCGTTGAACAAAATACATAAAGAATGGTACGCAGATTAACGTTAATTAATTTAATTAACGTCGCACTGGAGTAACACATAAGAAATGGAACGATATCGCTTAGTTATTTAAGTAGGTAGTAGAAATGACGTTTACGGACTATTAGCGATAGTCCAATGATCAATCCCGAAGAGAAAGAGTGAAGGACAACGCCTCGTATTTTTTAACTACGATCGGATGTCGACCTGACTTGACGCCCCACTCTCCAATCTTTCACCCCAAGGACTTTTAAGGCGACGACACATTTAACGTGCACCAGCCCCACGTCTTTGGTTAGATCGAGTTTCGCTCTCATTCCACTACTCAATCCACCATAATACCGCGAACCTCACTATTGATTAGAAATTTGGATAACTGGCTGAAGAAATTTTAAAAAATAATATACTTTTACAATTAAGAGAAATATAACTGGTTCATCTCTAATATTATAAACTAACCACTGCGTTGTCAGCACGGCGTTGCCCGTGACAGTTCTTTTCGTGGGGTCAGGTGTGACCACTGCTCGCTAACCCCCAGTAATTACTACGAATTCGTAGCCTATTGGATAACAGACATAATAGCGTTGCCCGTGGTGACGGTTTGCTTCGCAAACGCATTGGTTGCTTCGCAAACCAAATTATGAATATCTTGAACTATATGGTTTGCTTCGCAAATCGGTATAACGGGCATAACGGATTTGCCCGTGGTGTTGATTTGCTATGCAAACCAAATAGGAATTCTGCGTGACGTCACAATCTCTTATGAAAATATAAATATTTAACTGAAAACTTATTTATTTAAAGAAAATCAAACGTATAAGGCTTCCATCTGATGTTAAATATTCCGCAGATTTCAAATCTGTTGAAATCTTCAATCGATCTTTAACGATCCCGATTTTACAAAAAAGTACTAAATAATGCCAGCCAAAATGTTTTTTATTTTCTTTGTTTTCTTTCGCTCAAATCGTAAGAGGGCAGGAAATGTAATCTGTTTATTTTTGGAACACGAATGTAGGCGTAAAATCAAATTCTCTTGCGAAAATATAAAATATATTCAATTTAAAATTTGTATTTATAAAGAAAATCATATTTTTAGGTATCGATCTGATGTGAAATTTTCCGCAGATTTCAAATCCGTTGAAATTTTTACTCTATCTTTAACGGTCTAGGATATAGAAAAAGGAAGTATATAACTAAAGTTAAAAACTTTTTTGGGTACTAGAAACAAACACTTTCTTTTATAATATTAGAGGGAAGTGTTTGTCTGTTTGTTTGTTTCTTGCACGCAAAGTCCTGACGAATTTATGACACTTACAGTAATGGGATATGACACACTGATAGTCCGAATTTTTTGCAATTTTAAGGTCTAGGCGAATTTTAAAATTCAATCTAGAACACTTTTAAATTAATTTAATAGTTTTTTTCACCTTTATATCTTCGTTTCGTCTCACTCCGCCAATTGAAGAAGGACAGAATTTTGCTATTTTCTCCTCTGACGTCAGCCTTTGAAAGCATGCTAAGTTTTTTCACCTTCCGCTCTTCGTAATTAAATGGGAATGCGTAGTCTCCGCTCAAACGATTCCACAGCGAACATTTTGACTGGCATTGTTTAGTTCTTTTTGTAAAATCGGGATCGTTAAAGATAGATTGATAATTTCAACGGATTTGAAATCGGCGGTAAATTTTACCCTATATATATATGCCTTGATTTTTTTTAATAAATAATTTTTCAATTAAATATTTATATTTTCGCAAGAGATCGTGACGTCAAGCAGATTGGATCTCTTCGCAATTCAAATTTTGCCGAATTTGACAATGACAAGACCGTAGTGTTGGTTTGCGAAACAAACCATAGTTCATAATATTCATAATTTGGTTTGCAAAGCAAACCATTAACTCCACAAAAGCAACTTTCTTGGGCAACGCCGGGCTAGTTACGCAGTGGCTAGTGGTAATTAATTGGAAAATGTCAAACACCCCCAAAACGACGATAAACAACATTTTAATGTAACCCCTAAGTATTAAGCTAGACCCATTTGTGTAGCGGAAGTAAGATATTCGCTTTCTGTCTGCCTTGTTTGTTACACTTAAATCTATTAATATGCTTATTTTAAAATTCATTAAAATGCCATGTATATCTTATGACGGAACAAAAGATTGAAATCTATCTTAAAACAAAAATAGTTTTTATTGCTGCGTTTTTGGTGCAAAATAGTGTTGAATAGTTTTATTTACGGATGAACTCTCTCTCTCTCTCTCTCTCTTCTCTCTCTCTCTCTCTCTCTCTCTCTCTCTCTCTCTCTCTCTCTCTCTCTCTCTCTCTCTCTCTCTCTCTCTTATACAAGATGAAAAAAATCTTTAGAAACTTATCTAAGAGGACGCTAGTCTGAAAACATCTTGTTACTCAAGGCACGTTTTAAGTCTTCTCCTCATTATCATTGATTGATTTTCCTATACCTAACAATCTGCATTAGATGCTTGAATACTTGATGGCGTGTTTGTGTAAATCTCGTAATTAAATTCCGATCTTTATTGATTGCGATAATCAGTGATTATTAGTTTTTAAGTGTGTAGTGTTAATTAAGAGTTAGATCATTCTAACTTTTGTCATCCATGCATCAATTACTGTCGATTGGTACCCATGTAAAATTATGTGGCGAAAGTTTCGATTTGTATTTATAGTAGTAGAGGCGCATTTTTACTCCAAAAGTATTTCATTTTCTGCGCAGCGTACTGTAGTTAGAAGATGCAATAACGCAATAAAAATAAACTAATATTTTGATTTTGATTTCAAAATACATAAGTTACTAAGACTCCGGTAGACGAAGTTCTCTAGCTCAAGAAACATGACTGGTAGCTTTTATTTCTGACGAGAATCTATATATATAATTCTCTTACGTGGCACGCAAAAAAAGACGTTATTTATTATCGAATTTTGGCAACATTGTACGATTGTTTCTTTACTACAAAGCCTCGCGGCTCAATTGAATTTATAGCATTATCGGATGAAATTTTATAAAAAAAAATTTAAAAATTTTTAGTCGAGCTGTTGCAGTTAATAGAAATAAAAGATAGCGAAGGATCTCTTCAGGTCAATTTTTAATAACGGTCCTTTTCAGGGCCAACAATTATAGTTCAACAAGACGCGTGCACTACAACTTTAGACAACAAACTCAATGAAAAAGTTTGGGCAGCTCGAGTGCTGGGTAAATGTACACACAAACAACATTCTGGCTATTCAGTTTCCAAATCAGCGTTCACGTTTCGAGTCAAAATTTGCTCAAAGTTTTCATTTGAATTCTGATTTCAGAGGTACTGTATATATCTTTTCTAGATAACAGCAAATTTAGATTTGAAAAATATTTTTTTGGATCATATTTTGTAAACAATCCCTTCTGCTAGGACACATGTCTTCATTGATGCGAACGAAGTGAGCATAGGATCGCGCAGCAAACCAATGAGGATTGTGAAGCAATCCTCCGGGGGTTGGTGAGCGAAGGCGAGCAGCGGCCGGGCTGCCTAGTACGTATTTAAAATCGTAACAGTACAGTGAGGCATAAATGTAAAGCTGTGCGTTACAAACTGTGTTATAACTGCTTGGTCTTGTGATTTAAGATTAGGTTGTGAACAAAACCAAAAAAGTAGTTGAATTTTTCAACATAATTCCTTTATGTCTCACATTCTGAATATTATAAGTATTCTTTTCTTCCAACGACTGGAACGCCTCCCCTTTATCTCTGCCCATGAAAAGAAAAGTTTTCTCCAAGACATTATGAAAGCATCTACTCTGTGCAAACTCAATTCCCAATTTTCCCTCCTAAGAACTGTTCTCGTGATACCCATCGACCATTTTTCCCGCAGAGGGAAAATTCGAAGCAAACGGTTTCGATTTTTCAGCCTTAAACACACCTACAAGCTCCTCCGGATGAAGACGATGGAAATAACTAAGCTTCTCCTTTGGGAACAGGAAAACTTCGAACTGAATGTGTTTCGATTTGTTCGAGGAATAAAATCGATGAAACATATATATCGATGCAATGGGTGCGTACTCCTTTATTCTAGGGTATTCCTTAGGCACGGCGTTCCTTATTTTCTTTCGTTGGGAACAGTCTGTCGCATGTTTCGCGCCTGGGCGACTTCATAACGAAAAAATCAGTCCCTCTCGACAGATGGCTCCTGGAATTGCCTCGGAGTCTTTCGATATGTTATTGATGGGGTAGTTGCCAGCTCATGATAGCTGGATGATGACAACATGCCCGGGATTGTTTTATCTCCCGTGTCTTAGACAAGTCCGGGGGAAATAATGACTGCAGCAACCTGGCATGTTTGAAAATCTCTATTCTGGACTGCTGTCGCTTGTGTATTTTCATGTCGCCGGAAGCGAAAAATTGCTTTTGAAGTTACACAAAGTTTGTTAATCTTACAAAAAGCCATTTTTTCCTTTTTAATGTGTTGAGACCTCATGAAAATTGAAAATAATGCCAATCGAAATAGTATCTTGAACCATTAAGGCAATGCAAGTAGGTTGACAGTTTAATTAACATCTTATTGAAAGAACAGTAAGGGTTATTGGCGACGGTCCGGAATCAATGCCAAAGTGAAAGATCCGAGGAAAACTCCTCATAATTTTGAACTTCGGTATAGATGAGAGAGATATAATGAAAAGAAATCTCGAATAAGATAGATTGATTAGACAGATAGGTAAGTAGATTGTTGAGTTTACGTCGCACTGGAACAACACAACAGGTAATCGGCGACAGTATGGGATAAATCCCTAAAACAGAGATCCGTGGATAGCACCTCGTAATTCTTAACAATGGTCAGATGACGTTACACAATGTAAAAACTAAAGTCTAGTATTCTATATACTGGTATATAAAACAGTTTTGTATGCATATAAAACATTTTTACCATGGGATTTTATTGTAAGCTATACTTAAAAATAAAAAGTGTACTTGTAATTTTATTATCTATGCTTAATCTGTCGATTAATTTTGTACAATTAAGTTATCGCATTGCTCAGAACCTTCATTTACCTATATACATGTGAATATTTTCAAGATTCGCTTAAGAAATGAGTCTACAAAAGTTACAGTTACTGCACACTTGCTTATATACATCATAAGACTCGGTTTAACAAAGAACTCGGTGAGACTACATTATAAGTCTAGTGCCAAATCAGCACCATGTACGTATGCAAATACTACCATTTCTAACTCGAAAAAATTCGGTATTCCAAACAATCATATCAAATATTTCGAATAAGAAAATGCGAACCGGTATTAGAATGTGTCACGTGTTCATAAAAATGTAATTGTACGAACTCGAAAAGTTCAAAAATTGAATGTATTCGTGCAACTGAACTATGGGTGAACGAATATGAATTATATTAACCCCTTGGTACACTTGACAACTACACTTGTTTTGCCTAAGTTACGAATGACGAGACTAATTCGTCATTCAAACTAGGACTGTACATTCTCGTTCATGGCAAGAGTGATTGGTGTTACGAGACTCTCCTTGAATCAAATTATGCAAGCGTTCTCTACAAAAATACACTTTATTTAATTTGTTTCCATACATAGAAATATTTTCACGGCAGCGTTATCAGACATTCTTTTTGGGAATGAACGTGGAGATCAGAAGCTGTGCTATCCCTCTCATACTGTTGCCATTCTTATCAAAAGAAATTATACGAAATATAATAGTAACTAGTGAGCAAACGATAATACGAAAATATAACAGTAATTAGTGTACAGGCGATAGTACGAAAATATAAAAGTAACTGATGTACAGACGATAGTACGAACTATTTTTTTTCAACGCAAATAAATCTGTACCGAATGAGTTAAATAAATGAAAAACCGAATGTATTGATATCAAAAACTGCAGCTCCATCGACAAAGACAAACGGTCTGCTGACTCTTAGAAAACCGGAACGCAACTTGTAAATTAACACACTTTCCTGAAACTCATATTCTCAATATCGCTTTGTTTTTAAAACTTTTATGTTGTATACTTTACTATATGATGTGGTGTTTACATTTTTATTGTTTTCATTGCAGAATGCCATCCCAGGGCGTCACCCTCTGTACACCCCTCCTTTGGGTCCCTACGACGAAGATCCGGGCATCATGTCGGAGGTGGAGACGTCTGCCACCGGCTTCCGGACCACGAGGGCACCCAAGGCGCCCCGCATCGCCTCCTTCCCCCCACCTGCTGGCAGGGGGGGCAAACCGCCCCCGCTACCCGCTGACAGACATCTCATGGGTAAGCCCCACATCCATTCAATTTCTTATAAGAACCCTCTGATTACAGTACTATTATTGCCTGACTACGGAACTGCTCCCAATGTAAAGTTCATCATTGGATTGTGATTCAAAACTACATGGTGTTGTCCTATGATCTTTGACTTCGGGGGTTGATGGCGAACCTTCACCAATAGTCCATTGTGTTGCTCCAGTGCTTCGTTAATTAAATAACTACTTACCTAACTAACCAATATTAAGTTGGTAGGTATTTTAATTGACGTCGTACTGTTGCAACACAGCGGGCCATTGGTGACGGTCCGGAATCAATCCCAACAATATTAAGTTTTAATGGTAATGGTAATTTTAGTTAACGTCGTACTAGAGCAACACAACGGGCTATTGACGACGGTCCGGGATCAGTCCCTTTAGGGAAAGATCCGAGGACAACACCTCGTAATTTTGAACCACGGTCAGATGACGAAGCAACACCTGAGCTGGCACCCCACTCTCCAAACTTCCACGCCAACCCAACGTGAACAATATTAAGAGGAAAGCGCAGTTGATGGAGCCGTGTACTAGAAAACTGTGTGTTGCGAGTTCGAGACTCGATCCAATCAAAGACTGTCGTGAACGTGGAGGATGGTGCACGTTAAATCTCACAAGTCCTCACTCTGGTGTAATGTGGAAGTTTGGATAGTGGGGTATAAGCTCCGATGTTGACCTCATCATCTGACCCAAATTACGAAGCGTCATCGGATCTTTCCATTTGTTATTCATTTTGGCTTGTCGCCAATTGCCCGTAGTGTTGTTCCAATACGATGTAAATTCGACTACCTACCTAATGACAAGTCTTCGTCCATCTCTTGCCATAGAAATAGTCCTTGTCAATTTCTCTTTGGGAATAAAAGTACACTTAGAAGCCATTAAAGTAGTTTTTATATATATAAGTATGAATCATAGCCTAAATGTAAGAACCTGGGTAACTTAAAAAATGGTGTATTTTAAGCTAGATATTCTAATTAGTAAAGCTAGTATCATCTATACTTATAATGTAACTTCTAGGTTGTACTAACGGACACTTTTGAACCCCCGTACACTCTTTCTATAGGCTAATAAAAAATTTAGGTATTTCCAAATCGGAGATGGTCGATAAACTGTTTTTCCCTTTATCGTAAATACCAAAAAAGTGAGTTATTTAGTTCTTACATTCACGTGAAGACATATGAAGAAGTTTCCCACAAATATACTTCAGATTTTTAAATACATTAGAAGTGTAACGAATCTAAACCTATAAGTACTTTTTTATGCTTCTGAAAATACTGTCTTTCCTCGCTCTGTTATTTTCTGATCAAGTTCAGATCACCAATGAAGCAGAGGGTAGAAAATCAGACGAACTGTCTTCTAAAAGTACTATACTAACTTCAAAAAGTACTGTAAAATGTGATTCTGTACACATGTATACTGTATATACATGTATATGCTTAAAAAAATGTAAAATTAATTATAGAGGTGTCTTTATTTCCGTAAATTTGTCACACAGAGGTATTTAACGACAAATTTGTTCTTTATTTATTACGATCCTTTATTTTTTACTTAGAATATATGAATAGTAAACCACCCCTTTCCCACTAGAGTCCTATGTCCCCAAACTGTTGGAGCCCTGCCTCTATAGTGATCGCCACACGGACTTAGAGGCGGGAGTAGCTTTCGTTCTAGACAGACAGTTGTAACATTATTACCTGCTTAAGACCAGCTGTTCCAGAGATAAAGATGACCTCTTCGCGAGTAATCTGTCACTTATTATCCTCTTGGTGATTTGTATTCGCGGCGAAAACTGTCCTGTAGAGAACAGTCTGTGGTTCAAAAAGCTTTTCCATACTGTCATCTGTTCTCGTCGAAGCACTTGGAGGGTTAAATATACTGATGGGAAGTAAGCAGAACCTCACCGTCATAGTCAATTTAATCATTATTTCTATCGTCGTCAACGTAACTCGACTTTTAATCATTCTCTCTTCCAAATCACGTTTGAAATGTCATAATTCTCAAAACTTTTTGCAACAAGATTTAGTGAAATCTGTTCCAAAACGGTTGGAATTCATTCAGATGTTCTCATAGTACCACAGACGGTGTCTTTCCCTAGGCTTGTAAGAATGTTCAGTCTTTTTCAACCAATGGATCCTTGGGATGATGATTAGGGGTGAATTGGGTCATCCAATTCGTTTCAAATGTACCGTGAACCGCAGGTTTTTTTTCACGATTCTTTCAAAATTAAGCAACGCTCCGATTATTCTAGTAAATACGATATGTTCTACGAATCCTATAGTTTAGCAGTTTGCTGCATTTTGCACTGTTACGTTTTTGAAGTCTTTTTTTCAAAACTGAATAAATGATTTTAAAGTTTTTGATTTGCATTATTATTGTGTAACACACATTTCAGGTTTTTCGAAGAAAGTGTTTAAATTCTAAAACTCTCGAGATATTTTTCTGATAGCAAAAATTAGCTTTTAAAATCAAGAAAGATAGACAATCTAAGTACATTTAAAGAACACGTTTGATCATTTTGAACAAAGCCTCGACAATTATTTTTCTGGTTTCTATAAAATATTCTTACATTTTTAAAACAAATATGTCATAATGGAAATCCATAATGCAAATAAGTAAACACATTTTTTGCATAGGTATATTTTGGAATGTTTAAATCAGGTAACATTATAAAATGTAAATCTCCAGATTTCTAGAATCATTACTAAAATATACATGAATATTGACTTAGCAAACACTGAAACAAATAAACAACCTGGCCCAAGAAAAAGTATCATCCTATTCTCAGAGGACGACCAGCTGTCCGATCTTAAAAAAACAATTGTGTTTATCATCTCCAGTATATTTTCATTACTGGTACCTCAGTAAAACACCAGGACACATGCTTGCTTTATATTCGCCCATAAAAACTTTACCCGTGCTTGCCAGGCTCGTATCTGTCCAAGTGAAAAGGATGATATTTTTTGACAGCCAGAAATCCTTTCCCACCTGTTCAAAATGCAGCTCATTACCAGACTCTCACTCACAAATCCTGAATTGTATTGGAGCCATACATGAAGACATTTTTAAGGATCCATCTGCCATTGCCCCAAAGCTTTTTTACACAAACTCAATGATTAGGGGAATTTTTTTTGCACTAGGATTAAAAGAAGAAGATATGAATATGAAAAGATTGGATAGCTTTCTTTATACGAATGAATATGAAAAGAATGTATAGGTTTCAAATTGTGATCAGAACCCCCACCCCCCTGATCGTACACCATATCACGAGATTCCTTGTCAAAAACCAACCCGAAATCGTGTTGCCCGTTTACTGATTGGACGAGGCATTTAGAAGATATTTACGTCGAAAAAGTTTTTTAGTGTCCCTTCCAATATTTTAAAACAACTTTAAAAGCACCAAACAAATTATCCGATGGGTCCATGGGTTTGCTGGTACTGAGAATCAACAAGAGACAGGAAAAATAAGTACCGGATGAATACGAAAATCGTAATGTGTGCATTAAACTGCCAGGTGTAGGTACGCATGGTGCTCAATGCCAATCCAATCAACCAAATGCCTTCCCAATGCCAATCAATAAACGAACAACACGTGTTATGATTATTGTGGGGTCGATCTGGATCACCAATTGAAACTTATTAATAATTTTGATATTTATTTGTAAAGAAAGTTATCCATTTTTTTCATGTTAATTTAAATGTATGTAATGATTCTAGAAAAGAAAATTAAAAAATACTAATTTCCTAATATTTCCTAACTTACACTTCTCAAAAACAGTTCTAGTCTAGAAAGTTTCTTTACTTATTTGCATTATGGATTTCATTATTGTACATTTGTTATTAAAATGTAAGAATATTATACTGAAACCAGATAAATAATGTTTTATTAAAACTACTGTTTGTATTAAAAACACACGCTTTTTTTAAAGCATGGGTTATCAAAAGTCACTTTATTTCTTAAGTATAGTAGGGATGGTTTATGAATAAAAATAATCGATTTTTTATTTTGGTGAATTAAAAAAATCTTATTAGTTTGTTTACAAATCAAATTTCTCTGACACTCCTAATTCTACTTTAGCACTTTCAGTTTAACTTTAATCGCATTTTTTTCATAATGAGAACTTTCAACATTGACTTACTACGAGGGCTGTTCAATAAAGAATAATCATAAATTAATAAAAAATAATTTCCTGTACTAATCTTCCAAATTTGTATGGTCTTTCTCAAAATACTCTCCATTACATGCAATGCACTTATCCGACCTCCCTTTTCCAGTCTTCAAACACATGCTGGAAGCCATTTTTATTCAGGTCCTTCAAAATCGCCTACGCAACTTTTACCACTGCCTGTGATGATGAAAACCGCTTTTCCCGGAGGTGTTTCTTCAAATTCGGGAAAAGAAAAAAAAAATCGCATGGTGCTACATCAGGACTGCATGGAGGATGGGGAACACACATGACATTAGTTTTTGAAAGATCTGACGATTTTTTAAGGCGAAAACAAAATTTCAATGTAGTGTATTACATTTCGCGTGTCACATTCATTTTTGCCGTAGGCGAATGTAAAACTAGGCGTTCTTGGCCGGCTGCCAAGGCCTCAACAATGACGTCATGACTGTGAAACTTGCGCTATCTATTCTCCTCTTATCCCGCTACACATTCAATATGAATTTTAATATTCTTGATTTTTTAATCACCCTTAGAAAAAGTTATGATCATTCTGTATTGAACAGCCCTCGTATAAATGCATCGAATTCGAAATGAAGTTGGATTATCATTAGAGCTTGAAAACAAAATAGCAATTTTGCACAAAAGTAAGAGATTTTTACAAAACTTTGATCACTATATAATTAAAATTTGTTAGAAATCAATTAAGGGAAATATTAATTGATTGTTTCTTATTTGGGGGTTACTTGAGTAATCTTTATGATTTTATTTAAGTTCTAAGTACTCGGTTACCCAGTTAATGAATTTATGACTTACGTCATATTAATAGAGAGTTTAATAGAGCTTTCAATACAGTGTAGCTTCCAGTAAATTTTCAAGAAATACCTGAAAAATAGAAGGAATAAAATATAAAAAGTGAAAATAAACGAAAATGTAAACAACAAACTCCAAAAATGGATATTTTAAGAATCAGATCTTTATAATAAATGGTGATGACCGAAACATTTCTAAAGCCATAAAGATACCATTCCTACAATTTCCTCTTGCCTCTAAACTGAATATATTTTAAGCACTTGTTTTATTTCAGGTCCTGTGTCCCCGCAACTAAGGCATGAAAACCTAACCTTAGGTAAGATGCCTTTATTTCTTGAAATCTCTGTTAATGTATTCGATTCTTTCCAAAAGATCTAGCGGATTGAGATAATTCTACATGCGGCACTTTTCATCAAGTAAATGGAATACCATTTATTGATTCCCGAGGCGAAGAAAGCCTCGAACTGTTCCCTCTCCTGCCTCAAAGGGAATTAATTATTCTCCTTACGTCCCGTGGAACGGTGGAAAGTTCTATTAATTGTCTGAAGCCTCTGATTGAAATTTTTTTTCAAAGTTCGAGTTAAGGGGTCTCAAAAGACTTTTCCTTATTAAGACAATGCGTGTAGTCAAGAACAAATTGTTGAAGAAATCATTCGGAAACAATCTGTAGCAACAAATCGGTGAAAAATCATTGAGATAAATCAGTACACACACTCTTCTTGGTCGAGTCTTTAGAATAATTTCTTCAAGAACAAATATTTTTGAGAAATATCAATGCACCTAATCTGTTGGTTGATTCTTGAAACACAAATATTATTTATATTATTATTTTGATCAGATTTGTCTACCAACTTTCCTCATTTAGTACTCGTATATAAATAATGCTTTTATATTTGTATTGTAGAAAAGGATGCTTATTATGATACCAATACAAAAGCTTTAGTTGATGACATTCGTAATATATTTAGTTACACACTTCAAAATCATTTAGAAATCAAGATAAAGTAATGAAATCTTTCTTATTGATATATTTAAGTTTAAACAAATACTTAATCTATTTATTCTAATCGTAGAAATTATCGTCTTACAGGTAAAAATATTTTCAAAATAAGAGTTTGTAAGCTTCTCTTGATCAGAATGTGATTATCTTTAGACTAGTAAAGTCCACTGAGACATTTTAAATTTCTATGGAGTTTAGATTTCTTCTTTGAGAGACATTTTTTCTTCGTGAACGTAGTTACTAAAATTTCTCTTCGTTTGGCGGAGAACAGTGGTAACCTTTTCATGTGTCCAAGATCATGTGACCCAAACTAGTAGTGACGTTACCTTTTATTATTTTCCGGGTGGAAACGAATATTCATCATCTGCGCCAAACAACGTCAAGTGTATAGACATACACAACAAGAAAAGCTTTAATGACGCATAAGAAAGAAAAACACCATTCGAAGAATACGAAACTGACAGGCAGCGAGCTTGCGTCACCTGCAACTCGCAGATTGCTAGTGCAGTGTACTAACCTGCTCAGTCACAGCGACCTCTGTAAGTCCACGGACGTTGCTCATTGTCCGGAGTAACGGCGACTGTGCCCTGGATATTCCCTCACAAATAGCCACCTGTTCTCACCTTGTAGGTCAGTGATTGTGCATTAAAAGAATACAGCTCGTAATTACTTTCATTCGCTGTCTGATGTATCATCCTTTACTCAAATGAATTCTAACAGTGGTCGGCAAAAAAGAAATCTGTCAATTCATCGCATAATACTAAGTAACATAAATGCAGCTGTTTTGAGAGCCCTAGGAGAGAGTGATTTATCTAACTGTTTTGTAGATTAATAACAGCTATAATAGCTTTTTAATCCTCCTGGTGGTGGTCTCGACTATGTATCTCGCCGTAAGGAAAATAGGTCAAATCTGGACGACATGTCTAGTAAAAGCAAAAAACAAAACCAGATCTTGATCTTGTCGTCATAAAAAAAATGGGCCTAACTTGACGAGATATCTCGTTACAAGCCAAAACCAAAACCAGGTCTTAATCTTGTCCTCATAAAAAATTGGCATTATCTGGACGAGATATCTCGTCACAAGCAAAAAACCAAAACCAGGTCTTGATCTTGTCGTCATAAAAAATTGGCCCTATCTGGACGAGATATCTCGTCACAAGCAAAAAACCAAAACCAGGTCTTGATCTTGTCGTCATAAAAAATTGCCTTATCTTTACGAGATATCTCGTCACAAGCAAAATACAAAACCAGTTATTGATCTTGTCGTCATAAAAAATTGGCCCTATCTGGACGAGATATCTCGTCACAAGCAAAAATTAAAACCAGGTCTTGATCTCTCGTTATAAAAAAAATCGGTCTTATCTTTACGAGATATCTCGTCACTAGCCAAAAACAAAACAAGTTCTTTATCTTGTCGTCATAAAAAATTGGCCCTATTTGACGAGATATCTCGTCACAAGCTAAAAACAAAACAAGGTCAGAATCTCGTCGTCATAAAAAATTAGCCTTAATCTGGACTAGATATATAGTCACAAAGAAAAAATAAAACCAGGTCAGAATCTCGTCGTCATAAAAAACTAGCCCTATCGTGACTAGATATCTCGTCATGAGCAAAATTGGTTAGATCTTGACGAAGTATCTCGTCGAAAACACTTGGAGAGTAAAATGTTTTCTTAACTTTCATAGAATAGTTATCTTTTAACAGAACATTTTTTGCAACAAATTCTTCGTATTTTTTATTACCATCTCCCTATTAGTTTGCAAGGATACTGAAACATTGATACACTTCACATGAGAGCTTCAAACACATATTGTTGTGCAGACCAACACGTTTCGTGAAGCACTGGTCCAAGTGCCGAAACTCGGCATCATCTATGGGGAAGCAGACACCTGGATTCTTTCCATTTCGGAAAAGTCGCTGCGCATTTTCCACCTCGGTGGTTGAACACCACTGGGGATGTGGTACTGTCATAAGAAAAAAGTCGCCATTCTTTCGGTTGGGTAAATAGTTCTTTTACTTTCTGCGTAAGGCAATAGCACAGGCATCTTGATTTCTTTTAACTTGTGCGGAGAATGCGAATAGTGTTCTTTATCTTTTAGATTTGGCTTGCTTTTTTCAGCAGAATGGAAAGCAGGGTATTTTGTATCGGGTAAAAACGCTGAAAAGAAAGTAATGACTTCGCTGCGTTTTCCTTAGCTGCATTTCAATATTTATGAGAGCGTTAAGGGTAGCAGCATGAAAGGTTGCGAGTGATATTCAAGTACAGCCGAATGAACAATAAATGGCTGCAAAGATAGTTAAGACATCATTATGGAGTGAATATAATTCATCAAAAATATATTTACTTGGAAATTATTCAGATCTCCTAAAATAGACCAAATGAAAAAAATTAGTTCTGATGAACTGCACACCGCTCATTTCGTGTGTTTGATTCCTTTAATTTTGTTTTCTCACTAACGAAAGATTCTACTCTGGAAGAATGGTGTCTTGAATGTGGTTTCACCAATAGCTCTTTTTTTTCTCCAGTGCGATGTAAATTCAACAACCTTCCAACTAACCGTTCCAAATGACTAACTTCCCCAAATCTCGTATTTCGGGAACTATATTTCTGTATAATTTCAAAAAATCGCGTAAAGTTATAACATATTTTGATTACATTAAATTTATTTGAGATTCATTTTTCACAGTATTTTCATTTCACTTGGTACATTTGTGACATTCAGTCAACGGTAAGCAATTGTAAAAATTGAGATCTGAATAAGTAATGCTTGTAATCAAACATTAAATATTTTTTTCGAATAGATGCATGTATTCATATTAAAATTGGCATTTCATAAATGGATAATTTTTAGGATACTCTAAAGGATTTACCCCTGTAGGTAGATAACTAATTAACGTCGCAGTGGAGTAACACAACGGGCTATTTAGAGATTGTCCGGAATCAATCCCCAAGAAAAAGATTCAAGGACAGCGCCTCGTAATTCTTAAACACGGTCAGAGGACGAGGTTAACACCTGAGCTAGCACTCCACTCTACGAACTTCCGTCATCTGACCATGTTTCAAATTTACGTGACGTTGCCCTCGGAGCTTTCCCTACGGTTTTGATCCCGGACCGTCGTCAATAGCTCATTGTGTTGCTCCAGTTCGACGTTAATTAAAATACTCACCTACATCATCCATGTTTCAATTCGTCAAATTGTGCATTCCAGTTCTATCCAGGTGTGATGCATAGCAATCATACCCAGTTTCGATTCTGAAAAGTGCCACTGTTTTGTTTTTGTAGAACTGTCAAATTTAAAAATTGTTATTTCAGTTATTAGTGACGACCAACCGGTATAGTGGTTAAGGTGTTAGCCTCTGGATCGGAAGGTTCCTGGTTCGAATCCGGGTCCGGTCATGGATGTTTGTAAACGTATGGTGTAGAGGCGGCTGGTGCACCTTAAATCTGTCGTGTCCGAAAGTCCTCACGTTGGGTTGGCGTGGAAGTTTGGAGAGTGGGGTGCCAGCTCAGGTGTTGCTTCGTCATCTGACCGTGGTTCAAAATTACGAGGTGTTGTCCTCGAATCTTTCCCTTAAGGGACTGATTCCGGACCGTCGTCAATAGCCCGTTGTGTTGCTCTAGTACGACGTTAACTAAAATTACCATTACCATTACCATCATTTATTAGTTTTTGATTTTCGAGTAACTTCTTTTTTGATAAACTCGAATATTTTTCTGGATAAAAGATTTTTAACTATCCGTCTCATCGAAGTACCCCGTAGAGCTAATCAGATCTTAATGGACGAAATATCACGTCCATAAGAATATATTGACCCGATATTTATCTATCGACACTAAAATTATCTATCTACCCGATCTTGACCTATCAACACCATCTTTAAAAAATCATGAATATCCTTGAGACGAGAGACGAAGTCTGGTGGTTAAGGTGTTAGCCTCTAAATCGGAAGGTTCCTGGTTCGAATCCGGGTCAGTGTATGGATGTTTGTAAGCGTATGGTGTAGAGGCGGCTAGTGCACCTTAAATCCTAGACGAAAGTCCTCACGTTGGGTTGGTTGGGAAGTTTGGAGAGTGTGGTGCCAACTCAGGTGTTGCCTCGTCATCTGACTGTGGTTCAAAATTACGTGTTGTTTTCGGAACTTTCCCTTAGGTGATTGATACCGGACCGTGGTCTAAAGTTATGTTGCTCTAGTACTACGTTAATTAAAATTACCTTACTTACCCTTGTGCCGGGATATCTCGTCACTGGAAGAGTTTATCAGATCTTTATGAATGATATTTTCTCGTCGATTTGAGGGTTAATTGAATCTGTTGAATGTGGTTTCTATCGTGAATTTGTGTACCTGTTTTATACGTACTTGTTTTTGGAATATGATAACTCGTCGTAGGACTCTCTATGTTTGGTAAAAGTTTCAGTCGCCAGGTGGGGAATGGGCTGGTACCGTGTTCTTGATTCTTACTAAAAATAAGAGTTTTAAAATTGTTAAATTGGTTGTGAAAATGGTTTCGCATTAGTTTCGTCTATTTTGTACTCATTTTGGAAAAATTTTCAATTCAACAAATTCCATTGAAAACGCGGTTAGACTCTAGAAAACGGTACCGTTACCAATCGGCGATAATTTTCCAATTGTCTATTGGCTATATTTTTGGAATATGGTAACTCGTCGTAAGACTATGTATGTTTGGTGAAAGTGTCAGTCGCCAACTGGGTAATGGTAATTTTAGTTAACGTCGTACTAGAGCAACTCAACGAGCTATTGACGACGGTCCGGGATCAGTCCCTTAAGGGAAAGATCCAAGGACAACACCTCGTAATTTTGAACCACGGTCAGATGAAGAAGCAACACCTGAGCTGGCACCCCACTCTCCAAACTTCCACGCCAACCCAACGTGAGTCGCCAACTGGGACATCTCCCAGTTGCTTAAAATGTAGGATTTTAAAATTGTTGAATTAGTCAACGGTGGTATCTCATAACTATCGTCAATTTTGTAATTTTGGCGAATTTGTTAAGATCAAACTCAATGGAAAATGCGGTTTGACTCTGGGAAATACACTCATGTCCTTAAATTAAGGATAATACAGCTCCGGCAAATAAAGGTTCAGAAACAAAACAAACGTGACTTATTCATAAAGCCTGTTTATTAAACAAAAGGTAAAGAACAAAAAAGATACCATTCATAAAAACTACGATTTTTGCTCACTGTAGCAATTACAAAAAATATTGACCTTACAAAAACGTAACATGGCATGGTTGGTATGATGGTTAATACATTGTATGTCGCCCAGACGATGAAATACAGTCCGTACAACGCATAGGCATGCTGAGGATCACATTATCGAGCTGATCTTAGGGAAGATCACTCCACTCAGCAAGCAATGCACTCCGAAGTTCCGGTACACATGTAGGAGGTGGTTGATGGGCTGCAACTCGTAGGCCAAGCATGTCCCACACTTGCTCTATCGGATTCAAGTCAGGTGAGAATGCTGGCCATTCCGTACGAGTGATATCCTCAGATTCAAGGCATTTGTTTACAAAGTTTGCACGGTGATGACGGGCGTTATTATCCATAAACACAAATTCTGCGCCCATGACACCCCTAAACAAACGTACATGTTGTTCCAGAATGATACCCCGATAAATTTGTCCTCTCATGGTTCCGATTTAAACATGTAGATCTGTTCTGGAGCCCAGTATAATTCTGCCCCAAACGACCAAACCTGCACCACCGAAACGGTGTCGTTCAATGATGTTCTCTTGGTGGTAGAGGGTATCTGGCGTTCTCCATATGAACGTCTGCCATGAATCAGACTGCAAGCTAAAACTGGACTCGTCGGAAAACATCACACAAGCCCACTGTGACGATGTCAACATCGCATGTTCTCTACTCCAGGCTAACAGCTGGCGACAGTGAGTTGCCGTGAGCGGAACACATCTGACAGGCCTGCGAGCATATAGACGAACAAGTCCCAAACGTCTGTAATCGGTTTGCCTTCAAACTGTCGTACCCGTGGCTGAAGATAGCTGACGATAAAGGTCGGATGCTGTGCTCCGTCTGCTTCTTTTTGCAGTTATTGCCAAATACCGGTCGGTTGTCATTCGGCGTTGTAACTCGGGGGAGACCTGTGCTGTAACGTCTACTGACATTTCCATCATTTTGGAATCGTTGCCAAAGCCTAGAGATGGCACTTTTAACGATTCCAAGTTCCACTGAAACTTCCTTCTGAGTACGCCCACATTACAGGTGGACGATAATTCTACCACGTAAAAAATCATCGACATGCGTCCTCTGTACCATAACTATTCGGTTGTGGCACTGAGCGGCTTACATAACTCTTGTGAACAGTTTTACTTCTTTGCTACCATTCCTTATACAGGGTGGTCCCGAATTCATGGTACAAACTTTAATGGTAGGTACAGGACATTGTAACAATGATTTATTGTATAGGAATGTATAGTCGCAAGTGACGCGGTGAGGCGAAAACAGGGGAAATAACGGCCGAAAGGAAAAACAAAGATTTTATTGAAAGCGTTGTTGACAAGTGTCATGTTTACAGTAATTGTTCAAAATTGCGTCCACCAGTATCGATACATGCTTGACAGCGTCGGTGGAGCGATTGGCGTACACGTTCAAAGATGCCTGGTATTTCACGCACACCTGCAGCAGCTACAGATAAGCGAGCGACGAGATCCTCATCTGAGTCAACTGGAGTCTCATAAACAAGATGCTTTAGATGTCCCCATAAAAAGTAATCGAGGCTCGATAAATCGGGAGATCGGGGTGGCCAAGGGACTGGTCCACCACGCCCAATCCATCGAGTACCAAACGTGGCATTCAGGTAATTCCGTACATCAATGCTGAAGTGTGCTGGCGCCCCATCGTGCTGAAACCACATGCGGTTACGAATGGCGATCGGAACATCATGCAGCAGTTGTGGTAACACTTCTTTCAGAAAAATAAGATAGCTTCCGCCAGTGAGCAAGTACGCTGTCAAGCATGTATCGATACTGGTGGACGCAATTTTGAACAATTACTGTAAACATGACACTTGTCAACAACGCTTTCAATAAAATCTTTGTTTTTCCTTTCGGCCGTTATTTCCCCTGTTTTCGCCTCACCGCGTCACTTGCGACTATACATTCCTATACAATAAATCATTGTTACAATGTCCTGTACCTACCATTAAAGTTTGTACCATGAATTCGGGACCACCCTGTATACGTCTCTCTTAAATTATCGTCATTGTGACGTACTATCGGCGTCATCTGATGGCTTCATGTAATTTGGATATTATTCTTGAAGATGTGTGCGATTATGCTACAGGTAAAATTTTTACTTTAGAGTTCGTTTTACGTGTGATTCTGAATTTTTCTTAATTTATGGACATGAGTGTTGTACCTTCAACAATTGGCGATAAATTTCCAATTGCTAATTGGCAATATTTTAGTAATAAGGTGACTCGTCGTAGGCATGTCTGGTGAAAGTTTCCGTCACCAGTTTGGCGATGGTATTGTGCCGTGTTCTTGAGTCTTGCCGAAAATGTTTGATATTAAAGTTTTTTAATTGGTTGTAAAAGGTGTTTCATTTCAACAGAATCGTGATGTTTCATTTTGTCTCTCCCAAGGGCTGGTGTTTCTTCAGTATCGTAGTGAAACCAAGCGCGCCCTGCTTCCAAACGAGATCACCACCCTGGACACAGTGAAAGCCCTCTTTGTACGCTCCTTCCCGAAGCAGCTCACCATGGAGTACCTGGACTCACCGCACATCCGCATCTACATCCACGACCCCGCCAAGGACATGTTCTACGAGCTCGAAGACCTCAGGTAACCCCTTTCTCTTCGTCACTCTTCTCAAGACAATACATGATTATGTGTAAAATCTTATTCTTTTCAAAATTATTACTTGTTCAGGATGTTGCTTCAATGGTGTGAACTTATCAAAGCGCTTGAATCCTGAGGTAAAAGTTCCGCATAGCACCTACTTGGGTTTTTTTTCTTTGAACTTCCTTTGGGGATATTTATACAATACTATCTTTAACGGTCTAGGAGATAGAAAAAAGAACTACAAAACTAAAGTTAAAACTTTGTTTTTTATCGTCTGCTGGAAAATCATTCCTCTGCGCAAAATGAAAACGGAAAAAATAAATTTAGAATCTGATCTGTTTTGCTGTTTCCATTTCAAAGAAAACAATAATATTTAAATTTCATTAAATTCATTGTAAAATGTTCTAGATCGAATTTTAAAATTCGCCGCGACCCTAAAATTGCACAAAATTCGGACTACCTGTGTGCCAAATTCCATTACTGTAAGTGCGATAGATTCGTCAGGACTTTGCGTGCAAGAAACAAACAAACAGACAAACACTTCCTTTTATAATATTAGAGATTAGAGAACACATGCTATTGTCTCCAACTTCTTATCGTTCGTGTTTGTTTTCTTGATTGAATAATGTCTTCTGTTTTTAAATACGTAAATCTAGTTTCGAGGGCCGTCATAATTATTTACTCCGGTTCCTAAAGAGTCCAACTTCGTTTCCGTATTTCGAAAAACACACCATTTTAACACATTTTGAATAAAATCCCTAGAAATCAACATTGATATGAAAGGGAATTAATATTTGCGCTATAGGAGAAAAAAGGTGGCATCTAATTCTTACAAAATAATTTCCAACCAATCAAAAATTCTACTGGCAAGTTTTAAGTTTGCAACTTTCGGCTAATTATTGCACATCGGAAAGTGTAGGTCGCCAAGCAGGTGCTCTGAGGAATTTTTACTCCAATTAACATAATTTCTATGTACACATTTGAGGTCCTCCGTAGCCCAGTTATATATTCACCTTACACATGAATCACTATTTGCCTTCTTACATCGTTGCGGCACTTTACTGTTGTTATAGTTCATTAAATTGCATTTCATTTGAATTTTAATAATCCACTTAGATGGACAAACCACATCTTATCACAATAGTATCCATTTATATGTTTAGCATTCATAATTTATTTTTTCTAATGTTGACCTCCATCCTTTACCCTGCATATATCTAATCTGCATATCATCTGTACAACAAACATTTAATATTAATTATACTTTTTACTGTCTGTTAAATTATTTTAAACTTTTATTTAATTTTACTGGTTTTGCATCATCTTCAATTTGCAGCAGCTTATCTGTCTTTGGACCTTGCTCCATAAAACTCAAACCAACCAACTCAGTTGGTGGAGTCGTGGAATTGCAACCGGAGGGTTGCGAGATCGGAGAACTCTTCTCAACCAAAGACTATTGTGTACGTGACAACACTTTAAATCTGTCTTGGCATCCAATGCCATCACGTTTGCGTGTTGCGGAAGTTTGGAGAATGGTAGATTAAGCTCAGATCTTGACCTGGCGGTAGTTCAAAACTACGAGGAGTTGTCCTCAGACCTTTCACTCTAGGATTGATACCTTATCGTTGCCGATCGCCTACTGTGCTACACCCGTACGACGTAAATTCAAAATCCAACAATATACATAGTTATATTTCTTTTAAAAAACTATGTTCCCAAGTCTTGGACTCGACACCGAAGTACTCACATTCCGTCCTTCCTCTTCTAAGTGCGTGCCTCGAGTCTCTTCTACTGCCCCTTGAAATACCATCTTTCTCTTCACAGGATCAAGATGATCGTCCCAATGACATCCCAGCCTACGGGATTGGGTATTAAATGTTCCTTCAGGACATTTCTTCTTGGGCGGTGAACTTCACAGTATGAACCATAATCGTTAAGAACAGAAATACAGTCAGTATCGGATAGCTCAGCGGTCCAGAAAAATCTGACCATATAAGCGGGGTTACCATATATGCGGAACAATACTACACTGTTTAATTGTGGCAGGATTATTTCACCTATCAGAATACAGTGCTCATAAACAAATAATTAAACTTTTAAAAACATTTTAAAAATTAATTCTGTTAAACGGGTTCTCTGGAGCGACGAATCAAGATTCGACCTCTACCGCTCGGATGGCAGGGTCTGGCGTCTGCCTGGAGAACGCCTCCTGCCAGAATGCATTGTGCACTCAGTAAAATTCGGCGGAGGTGGAATTATGGTCTGGGGGTGTTTCTCCTGGTGTGGACTGTGACCTTGGTCCAAATTCCTAGTAAGCTCCACGCCAAGGTCTACTGCACTACACGGTTAAGCGTTCCTTACTTTTCTTTCCCCCGACACATTTTTCACCTTTGAAACAAAGAGTTCTGTCTGGCAAGATCCGATAAAAAAAAGTCCACATTCATCAACATTGAAGACGTTGGCAGATTCATATCTTTCGAGGACTTTTTTCTTCTGGTTATTCCCTATATTGCTCCCCGCCTCAAAAAATGTTACAATTACTATTTTTCAACTAAAAAAGCCCGATAACCTCAGATGAAAAACGAACATATAACCCATAACCCGAAAATAAAATGACTATACAGGGTGTTTCAGTGAACCGTTTCAGAACTTCTAAGAGGGGTAGGGTACATCCTGACAACTCGAAATCATATAGCAATGTGGGGAAGGAAATGCTTTCCTGATGCGGTGTTGTACACAGAAGCACCGTAAAGAAAAGAGACCGTAAGTGAGAAATCGTTTTAATAATACATGAAAAGAAGCAAAAGGTACATGGATTAAAGTAAGTGTTCGAAGTTTCTTCCACTGGCTACAATGCACGCCTCATATCTCCGACGCATGGACATCCGAACATTCTGGAATACTCCAGGCATATCTCGAATTTCTCCGGCAGCTACTGCAATTCTTGCAACCAGCTCCTCAACATTGTCAACAGGGGTGTCATAAACTAGCGATTTCAGATGACCCCAGAAATAAAAATCAAGACATGATAGGTCGGGTGACCGAGCAGGCCAACGCACGGGACCACCACGTCCGATCCACTGCTGACCAAATGTGACATCCAGGTAGTTACGAACATCTCCGCTATAATGGGCAGGGGCTCCATCGTGTTGGAACCACATTGTCTGTTGCGTCGATGCAGAAATCTGTTCATCTCTCAAAAGTTGTGGCAATACTTGCTGCAGAAAGAGCAAGTAGTTAGGTCCGGTTAGACGAGACGGTAACAGGTAAGGTCCGATGAGGTGATCTCCCATAATACCGGCCCATACATTGACCGAAAATCGAATCTGTGCTGCACGACGTCGTATTGCATGCGGGTTCTCGACCGCCCAGATATGGTCGTTATGCGTGTTGAAAATTCCTTCCCTTGTGAAGGATGCCTCATCGGAAAACAACACTTCAGCAGGAAAAAGGGGATTTGTAGCACATTTTCCAAGGTACCACTGTGCGAAAGCAATACGAGGTGCATAATCCTCCGGTTGCTGTGTCTGGACACGCTGCACGTGAAACGGATGCATGTCTTCTTCTCGAAGAATCCTTCAGACGTTGTAATGGGAAACCCCGACTGCGTTTGCTACACTTCGTGTACTCGTTCTTGGATTCCCCTGTACATGCTGCAGCACATTCTGTTTGACGTCTGCAGTCCGTGCTGTTGTTACCCTGTCCCTGTCAGCTCTTTCTAATGAACCTGTCTCAGCTAACCTCTGGTGCAGTCTTGCAAAGAAATTATGACTGGGGATACGCCTCGTCGGATATCGTTCCGCGTACAAACGCTGTGCGGCTGGCCCACTACAATTTGCAGCCCCGTACGCCAAATGCATATCGGCTAACTATGCGAACGTGTAATCATCCATCCTACTAACTTGGCGTTCCTTGTGCGAAATAAAGATTCCCTACACGAAAGCTCGGGATTTTCGCACAACGCCATCTACCGCGTCAGGAAAGCATTTCTGACTGCCCATTGGTATATGATTTTGGTTCGTCAGGATGTACCCTACCCCTCTTAGAAGTTCTGAAACGGTTCACTGAAACACCCTGTATAAGCGGTGCTCTTTAACACATATTTCCCTATTAAGTTCGACGGGACTTTATAAAACTGACCCTATAAGCGGGGTGACCTTATAACAGAGTGACCATATTGCCGGTACTGACTATAATTATTTTTAATTATTAGAAAGGTATGAGAAATGCATGCTAGCTATGAGAGAAAATTGGTTTCGGAAATCCCATTGATAAGATATACCTCTGAATAGTCGGAAAGCAGTTGAAACTTCATTAAACGCAATGGTCATTTAATATTGCGGTATTTTATCTGGGTATATTTCTCTCTTCTGGGTCAGTAAAACGTGTGGATGTTACACTTATTTGACGTTGTATGTCTAGTGTCTGGCACAGCATAACCAATTATGGCCCTTGCGCCATAACACCCCAACCCAAGCCTATTACGACACTTACGGCCGTGTTCACAAGTCCGAGAAAATTCAAGGATCAACGATAATCCGCGAGTTATCGAAAAAACCGTATTCACAAGTCCTGATCCGTGGTTTAAACTGCCGGTTCGGTGTTACATTTTGATCCTCCGAAATAGGCGAGTTAACTCGCGAGTAAGAGTTACGCCTTTCGCAGTACTACCTTTTTGCGAAGGAAATTCAGCGAAACAAAATGGATGACACATTTTATTCTATGGTAAATTACAGTATTCTTGCGACGACTGGATTGGACGTATCATTACGGAGCACCTTCTATATAGCAGCTCATGTCCTCATCATAATATCGCTTAAATGGAAAATTTAAAACATAATTCTATTGAAATTCAAAAGAAAAATGAAAATAAAGGTAGCTGCGTAACCTTTTAAACAAGCAGCTTGGCGAAAAGATAGATGGCGGCACCTCCGTCCACTAAGCAGGAGAGAGCAAACTGTAGAATACGACCATGGCAGATACACATTCGTCGTAGAATAAAATTATTCTGTTGATTTATTACGAATGAAAGGAAATTGATATTGCAAGTTACTTTTCACACCACCAACACACACCCAAACTGACAAGTACAAATATAATCGGATAACATATATCTGTCAAGACATTGTGTACAATTCTTTCTTGTAAAATTTAGGTTTCCATAAAATTCTAATTTGAAATTAAATACCTTTAAATTTTTTTCCCAAACCCATATTAAAATGCTACACGAGTCCTATTTATTCACAATTGGGAATCAATTCTAAGACGAAGTTCGTGCTTGATCAGTATGAATGCAGATTGGTGTGTCGTAACCAATGTAAACAATGTCACGTGATCGTGAGGAGATGGACACAGCGAGCGTCTCATTTTAATCCCTGGATCACTTAACACGCCGTTTGAGAATACCGTTCTTGATAATCCTCGAGTTAACTCTTACTCGCGGATCAACTGATCCTCGAGTTACTCTAGACTTGTGAATTTGGCCGTCAAAGAACCTGGAGAAAAAACCTCGGAATTGTTTTCTGAATGCGTGTTTGGAGGGTATCAACGAGCAGCCCTTATGCCTTAGTAGCCTTCCCTCTTCTGCAATGCTTTTGAAGGCAACTGAGCTAGAACTCGATAAAGTTTGTATTGGATTTGTTATTAATCTTCTTGTCTCTTCAACAGGGATATCCGGGATCGATCGGTGCTGCGCATCTACGAGCAGGAACCGAACGGAGAAGTCTATAGTACGTGGGAGGGGGAGCTGAGCTACTTCTCCGAGCCCGAGTTCGACTCCGAGTATCAGAATCAGCACATACACAGAGCAAAGGTTAGTACACCGAACAACTTTTCAGTGAATTACATTCCCGTGCAACTGTCAGCATGATCATCCTCCTTAGTGGAGTAAGATCTGTGACTGTACGTAGCAAACTCTGAAACGGATGTTTCAAACTGTGGGTACAGCTACACTCTACGTTTATGAGTGATGGCAACGGCTTGGCGATTTTTTTTTGGCGCACTTCTAGTAGCGAGTTACGATAAATTAAGGCAAACCATCTGTCGTTAAGGTTGTTGTGGTTTTCATGGCAACCTCGGCAAACGGTAACTTTCAATTTTCATTTTGAATGTTCTAGAAAGTTCTTCCAAAATCCGGTAAAGTCGTTTGATTTCATTGGTTCGTTTGAAATGTTTTCTTTCCTCTCATTGGTTATTTTGTTTTTAAAATATACTTTGATTGCGTTGGTCCTTTTAAATCGTTTTCTGTGATACTATTGGTTCATTTATTTGTATTTCGACAGTTGTGGAATTTTTATTTTATTGTAATAGTTTTCACGAAAGGATTAAGAGTTTTGTTTTTTGACCACTTTCGTTTTCATTTTTTATTTATTTCTTCACGCAAGAGTTCTGACGTTATAAGGTTGTATTATTTCTTGTTTTTTTTTTCTTTTAAAATCATTTTCTTTTTCAACATGCCTACTGTATCTAGTGTAATTGATATTTCAGGGTTTTCTTACCCAACAAATGCAGTTTAGTTATACTGCTAGTTCACAATTGTGTTTTGAAATGTGTTTAAGCTTATTACTTTGTGTGAAAGTTTTTGAAACATATACTTTTCAAAACGTTCTCAAATGTGTTTTCAAGCTTTGATTTTCGGTTGTAAAAAGAAAAATATGTTTGGAATAAAAATATTTTTGAAAGAATTCTTTCCTTGGCGACATTGAAAGCGCGCGAAAAAAATATCGCCGTTGCCACCGCTCATAAACGTAGACTGTAGCTGTACCAAACTGTGTTACGGAAGTGACGTATGGGACACCTGATGTCATCGATCTTAAAATGGAATTAAAATGCCTGGTGTAGATTGAAAGAATTCCCAACTTTATTCTATAGTTTTAATAAAAAAAGACGGTACCTCGATGTTTGTTACTTCGAGTTGATTGCTCCACGTTACGTATCTTGCGTATAAATTACACTAATACTATATGGTCAATCAATCTACTTTTATTGGGTTCTTACCGTTTTAGGATACTTGGCTCTAATTTTTCTCTCTCTCTCTCGTAGGTTGTTGCAACTCTCAACCTTAAACGAAAAAACTTGCAGACACAATCGTTTAAGACTAGAAAGGTTGTGCTGGCGCATTTTGATGATAGTTTATTTTTAATTACGGTATAATTTATGAGTAAAAGGTGTGTGTGGTAAAATTTAATTAAAGTGTGTGTTAACAAGTCAACTACATACACCTTTGCATGCCTATGAAAACAAACAACAATATGGTAGAGGTTGTAATATCTTTATATTTCAACTTTCAAGGCTGCCAGATGTCATTTATTGTCATTTCTAATTCCAGCAATTCATCTTAGTGAAAGGAAATTAAAGAAAATTTTATCTAGTCAATATCTAATATTCTCTGGTACAGTGAAACACCAAGGACATCTTTTTCCCAATATGTCGAATTAAAGTTATTGTTTAACTAAACTTGTTCTAGCTACAACTAAATTGTAGTAATGTCTTAAGTGCAAAATGTAAGTGATTTTGTTAGAGGAATTGAAATGGTTTTAAGTAGATAAGACTGAAATCAGAAGCTCTTCATCTGACCTTGACAAAAAAATTGCTTTGTATTATCCTGGGATTTTTCCCTTCAGAATTGATCCCGAGCCTTCGTCAATAGTACGCTGTGTTACTTCAGTACAACGAAAATTTAACTACAGCTACTCTATTTTAATAGAAGTTGAACAACAAACATGTTTAATATTTACAAACATGTTAAATATTTGTTTCTTAAATTCGTTTATATTTATCTGATTCATCTTCGTAATTTCTTTTAAAGTTTTAATATAGTTATACACGTTTGATTTTTTAGTACATTTACCCGGAATTTTCTTGAATTAAAAAACATTTACGAGACTGATTAAGATTTTGACCTATCCCTTTCCATATTAGTCACAACACATCAAATACATAGATTATAGTCGATGGAACCTTATTACTGCTATCGTGACTACTTAAAGTTAAATGTAGTCCTTAAGAAATTACAGGCTTGAATCCCAATTACTTCTGTGTGGCCTACTATAGCATGGTCTCCCCAAATTAGTCCGCTATCAAACTAATTTCATGAGTGTTTTCGGTTTTATATAAAATGTATCTCTAAATGTCTGTCTGAGCCTATAGAAATTTTCTATTTTATTATTAAAATCGCAGTAAGCAATTTAATGTGCATTTTAAGAAATACATAGTAGTGCAGATCTCTAGAAACCGTATGATCATGAACAGTCTCAGAAAAGAAGTAACTCGTTTCTCTGTATTCATGTGGCTCCAGTACATATCTTTCAAATAATATGTAACTACAGTACACACACAGAGGGCTTGAGGATTTATTTTTAGAATTTTCTTTGGGATTTCTCTCCATCAGCTGCTGTACTTTTGAATGCACCCGCAGCCAACGGCAGGTGTTTTAAAGATCTAAATGTTGATATTATTCCATGTGGAACGCCGGGATTAAAGTACCGGCTGCTGATTTCTCATTAGATTCCAGATGCAGACGCTTCCGTTGTTACGTCCGGTGCCTACGAATTTCTACCTAATCAATTCCTGAGCATAAGTGTGATTAATTAGGTTCGCAACATTCGTAACATCGGAAAGTACTACTTCCAACATTTTAAAAACACAGGATGGAGCTCTTGGAAAAGGATTAAATGAAACAAAAGGGACTACATTCCCAATGCACCCTTGTATCAAATCATTTGACAGTTGTTTTATTTAATAAAATGGCATAGACATACCGTGATTATAGTTTCATAAGTAAAGACACTTAACAATTAGACAGTTAGGACTCGGGATATAGTAAGACCCTCTTAAGCTCTTGTGGTGGATTAGTTGCATTAACATACTGAAACAGTATGGCTTAGTTTCAGGTGGAACCTGTGAAGACAGAAGTTGTGATATTTTGTTGATATCCTGTTACGCTGCGGGGACGTGGTAACTCTGTTGGTAGAGTCGCGGTTTAGCAAACCTAGTATTGAGAGTTCAAAACTCGATCCAACCAAAAAAAACAACCGCCGTGTAGGTAGGAGTTGGTGCACTATAAATTTGTCGTAGCCTCAAATACCCTCACCTTGGTGTAGTGTGGTAGTTTAGAGAGTGGAGCGTCAGGTGTGACCTCGTCATCTGACCGTAATTCAAAATTACGTGGTGCTGGCGTCGGATCGTTTACTTCTTTTATGATCCCAGGCTGTCGCTAATAGCCCATTGTATAGCTCCCGCGCAACGTTAATTAAATTACGGGGCCCTTGTGTCTCATATGTTCACTGCTCTAGCAACCTTCTAGTTGTTGGTGGTGCAGGTACAATTCCAGTAAGGTGTTATCCTCCGTGGGTGTATTGCTCTCTTCTGTGTCAGTAATATTTTCACTGTGTGTTTGTCTTTTACTTGATATTGTATATCTTCTATCTGACACAACATGTGCCATAAAACCACCAAACAAACAAAAATATCTGCCTACCCTTCGGGATTCATCCCGAACCTTCGACAATAATCCGTTGTGTTGTGCCCCTGCTACGTAAATTCAACTACTTACTTACCCGTAGATTATATCCGACGGGAAACGGGTATGAATGCAAAAATTCTACCGTCGCCATTTAATTTGAGAGAAAATGCCTCTGGATAGACGAAATGCGTAACTCTGAAGCACCTTCCAGAAAAGAACTTAGACATTAGAACGCCATTATCGCGAAATCGTGCGCTGGTGCCGCTTGTCAGCTATCGGACCTTGCGCCATAAAACCCTAACCAAACCATTCGTGCGTGCAGTAGCAATGAGCGGCTCAAAAATCACCCACGCACGGCAAGATCGCGGCAATCGCAACTCCCTTACATTGTCTGCGAACACAAGCAAAATACAAGAAATGAAGACGAAAGGGAAGAAAAAAAAAAAGATCGGGAAAATCAGTCGGGTTCTCCTTTCATCTCATTTTTCTTCCACGAACTGAAGGTCAGTTATTTTTTTAATGGCCACATGGAATGGAGATAGGAAGTCGGTACAGGTAGGCGGCACGAAGCAAAAACCGTAACTCGCGGGGGGATTTTCTTTGTGCTTTTGTTGCTTTCTCTGCTACCGGGGGTTGTTTCTATCTTGCTTTAAAGAAGTGTATTGTTTCATATGTGAGTATTTTTTCCCTCGAAGCAAGACGGAGCGACTGCGTCGTTCAAAAATGACAAGGTCGGCACGTGAGTTAGTTTCAAATGTGTTTGTCCTTTGAAACATTCTTTTGTGTCCTCTTCGAAATTGTTTCGGAATGGTGTCTGTAGCACACTTGTCAAAACAAATAACATGGCACTTTATTCCATACATAGGAGAGGTATTTTCTGTCAAACTACATATAGGTGGCTGTAGGGTTCGAACAATTGACGTCAGTTAATTGGTTTTTCGAATATAATTTCAACACTTTGACTATAAAGCTTCAAAAAAAAATGAATTCTCAATCGATATAATAGTTGATAAGAAACGCCACTAAAAACTCCAAAACGGCTTGAACAGCTTTTTTTTTTAAGGTAAACCTCAATATTTATCATTCGAGTGCATTTGGTAAGAGGAACTAAAATCCTTACTTTTCATCGTCTTTCTTCGTTTGCGCTTAAATACCTCACATATAGTGGAATAATATTAGTTTGACTTAGGTTGTAAGTTAGAAATCTTTCTAGTTACATGGTGACAAAGTACATGTGGTTCATAGCTTCATACTTTTTTATTGCAAATGCATTTGAACAAACATATCTATTAACACCCATATGACACCTGAAGTTGAAGCATAGGAAAATAAAGGGTGTAAAAATATCAAGATTTCAGCTGCTTGAAAATATTTCTTGCCTGGAGCATGGATGTCATCCTCTAATCGTGCCGAGTATTCCAAAAGCTGGTCACAGTCCAGTCCATGCCAGCCATCCCTCTGCGCTGGCCACACATTCATCCAATAATCATTCATCTTAAAACTTAAATTATTTCACGTATTATTCATTACCTTTATACAACAATTCTTAAAATAGTGAGTTGTCTTCTAATAAGGGCACGTGTAAGACACTGCATACCATTAGGCCCGGTGCACACATCCGCCGTAACGCAAGTGCGGTCTGAGATACATTAGATCCAACAATAGAGCAGTACACACATGCCTCCAGCGCCGCTGGGGCGACGCACATCCAACTTGCGTACAATTTGTACCGCAGTTCCCCACGGAGCCGCAGCTCGCCGTAAACGCTTCTCCGTTCTGAAGTACCTTGTTTTCATATATGAATGGAATATAAATAATAATTAATAAATTGTTGTATCCAGTAACGTTTATTTTGTTACAAAATATACTTTTTTTTGCACCAACTTGTGCCATTTCACGGTTATGTGTACATACTTGGGCTTCGATGCCGCAGCGGCGCCGCACGTTGAAAAACCGGATGTGTGCTCCGGGCCTAAGTGTTCAACAGTTTAATAGCTTGAAACCAGCTATTGTTTAACAAATTTTGAAATCACCCTAATGAAAAAATCTTTTGAAATTATTCAAATCCAAGACATTGAAATCAAGCTTGATTTTTCCTGTTACGACGAAATAGTAAATGGAAGTAAGGCATATTAGAATCTTTCAGATGACAAGACTTTCTCTGAATGACCTTTCCCTTACTAATGTATTCTATATATTATTCAATGCTAGCCATGCATTTGAGGTAGTGAATTTCAATTTAAATACAAGTTTAAGAAAATATTGATACAAACTAAACGATTTTGGTTTATTTAAAGGATTAATATATTTCCCACTTGCAAATTTAATTGAGAAGACAATATGATTTTCGAGTGAGGACTATCATATAGTTGTGAAATAACCTTTCCCTTTTCAGTATAGAATTACTTTTTGACGTATTGTAAATTAATGTTTGATGAATTCTGTGCATTTAGTTAAGACAAATGCCTTTACATTTATTTGCTAAGAATTATGTGATTATTTTTGTTTGAAATTACTTTAATCTTTATTGTAACACACTTCTTAGTCTGACCGTAAATCTCTATTTGACGGTACGGCCTTGAACTTGGCGTTAGTTTGGAGATTTTATTGTGATACACTTCTCATTCTGAATTGATGTGATCTCCTTCTGATGACACCACCACTATAAAAATTAGTTTGCAATACTGTATTATACATGTAGTGTAGTGTAGTGTAACCTATCTTCACCATGAAGTACTCTTTGATAGACAACGTTGCACTGTCTTCCGCAAGTCTTGCTTAACTCGTGACTCAAGGACGTGATTGTGAACACGAGCACTTTCAAATAAAAGTTTGGTGGCGCTTAAGCTTTGGTTTCCTAAGAAAGTGGAGCCGTTATCTAACAGCCGTGATACGTCATGATGCCGCGGGCATAACTAGACGGCCGTCTAAACAAGAATCCTGAGGTGTCAACTTAGACGGACAGAATACGTTGGAGAATGGGCAACACAGACAGCTGTCATGGTTTATTTTATTCGAGAAACAAAACAAAGTGGTTTTTTATTCTTTAGTCCAAAGTTTCTAACTTCGGGATCGTTGAAGGTAGAGTGAAAATTTTAATAGATTTGAAATCAGCGTAAATTTCTACGCCAGATCGATGTTCAATTATTTACCATTTGATTATTTAATTATTTATTAAATAATTAATTATTTATTTAAAGAAAATCACATTTAAGGTATCGATCTGGAGTCAAATTTTTCCTCAGATTTCAAATCCGTTGAAATTTTCATTCTGTGTTTAACGATCCCGATTTTACAAAAACGAATTAATCAATGGCAGTCAAAAATTTTTATTTATTTTGCTCCTCTTTGCTCGAATCGTTTGGCGCAGGAAATGAAATCTTGCCGCTACAAGAGAAAAAACGTTCCCCAACTGTTTGAGACCGCTATGGCGACAGTCATGGAAATGGTGGCCCCGATCATTTTCGTTACGCTCACAAACAACGCTCTCTAGGAAACCAACACCATGTGTTAGTATAAACAACGTTTTAGTGACGTCACCCACCGATACATCACGGCCGCTAGATCACGGCTACGCTTTCTTAGGAAGCCGAAGCTTTACTGGTGCCATCTGTTGACAAATACCATATGGTGCTCGGAACAATCTAATAATGGCTAATGGTAAGCACAGCTGAATTGCCAGTGACGGCAACAACGTCCAGCAACTGTTGCAACCCCTGTGATACCAGACACTGCTTCTATTCCACCGCGGCTTCTCTCTTCGTTGCCACTCAGCCTTCTCTGCACACTCGGCTGTTAAAGGCAATACAGGACAGTCTACGGTAACAATCATCCTTTACACGACCAAGCATACAGAATTACATTCATAATCTATATACAGCTCTCATGGTATCAAGCAATCTGCCAACTAGTGGTAAAATCTATCGAATTCAGCTCTAGAAATATCCTTGAAAGGTTGTGGTGAACCAGTTACCACTGATTAATTTATAATAATGCAGTATATATAACAGTTTAACCTTTCCTTATTAAAGTACTTTTTGGTAGACTGAATTGTGCTGTTTTTCTCAGATCTTGCCAAATTGGAAACCCACAGAGTGAGCGAGAAAAAGAGCGTCAAGACTTGGAGATCACATATATTTCTCCATGGCGACGAAAAATAATGACAATGTCATGCACGTACCGTCAACTACCACTAATTAATTTATAATAATGCAGTATATATAACAGTTTAACACCTTTCCTTATTAAAGTACTCTTTGGTAGACTGAATTGTGCTGTTTTTCCCAGATCTTGCCAAATTGGAAACCCACAGAGTGAGCGAGAAAAAGAGCGTCAAGACTTGGAGATCACATATATTTCTCCATGACGACGAAAAATAATGTCAATGTCATGCCCGTACCGTCAACTAAAGATTTTACCAATATGATTTCATTACAATGTATTGCTAACAGAATAACTGTGAATTACTCTTTGTATTCATGTTTCAGGGTGGCGTGGGTTACTATGGAGCCGCCGGGCTCAGTGCCTACTGTCCCCTGGCGACGCAAACCTTACCTCCCGGTCCGTACTCGCCGCCGGACAGATCAAAACCTCCTATTGGTGAGTGGCGTATGCAAATACGAATCTTCTCATGCACACCGATGTGCATACATTACCTGATTGCTCTTATCTTCGGTGGTTATTGAAGACCGCGGTAGACCGGTTGGAAGAATAGCGGATTAGCATCCGGAGGGTAGCGAGCTCGAAACTCGACCCAACCAAAGACCGTGTTCTTTGGGATGTGCATGTTAACTCAATCGTAGCCTCAAATGTACTTACTTTGGCGTAGTGTGGAAGCTTGGAGCGTGGCGTGGCATTTAAGGTGTTGACCTCTTCACCTGACAATGGTTCAAAATTACGAGGTGCTGTTCTTGGAGCTTTCCTCGGGACTGATTCCGAACCGTCGCAATAGCCCGTTGTGTTGTTCCATTGCGCAGTAAATTTATCGCCAGCTACCTGAAATGTTTTCTTGGTGATATTATGACCAATAGGTGTTTGTCTCTCAACATTAAAAATCTTGAATGTAACCGAAGAAGTTGAGTTTTAAAGTGCCTATTAGAAATCATATTGATTTTTAACCAAAATTTTACGAATATTATTCAAAATGAGTTCTTTTAATTTGATTTTGTAATACATCGGTAATATCTTCCGCACAATTTAATAGAACATTGTGTTTCGTAACATATTCCTGATACCTAGGGAGATCACAGATTTCTCTGGCCAAACTTTAAAAGGTGGTTGGGTGCATCGAAATCAACTTGTTTTGTCACTGAATGTCTGTAACTTTTGCTTATAAATTCTAAATAGTTGCCGCAGTTTTGATTACCTCAACCTCGCGTAGAATGTCTTCCGTTTCAGGAGTGCTTGAATTTCTTAATCATCCTTTACATTCCTGCTGACGTAAAGGCTCCAGTTTCACTCAGCTGACTGCGTAACGCTCAAATTGTTGACAATTCAGTACTCGATAAGTGGGAAGAGTTGGCAATACAGTCTTTTTTTTTTGCTTCCATAAGAAGTTCCAAAAATGTGGGATATCAGAAATACCTCGTCTTCTAATGAAAATAGCTGCTTGCGAGACGAAAGTGCGACTGCTTGAGCGAGACACCTGCGCGTAACACCCGCAATAGACGGAGTTTTTCACAAAATCGGAGAAAAAGACAGAAAACTGTTATGATTAAACGAGAAAGACGGTGCAACAGAACCTCACCCTCTCCCCGCTAAGATATATACCAACTTTAATTATTTGGGCGTAAGACGGCCCAAAACCTGTCAACCCATCTGATGTTTGAAAATAATCTGAATAATCTGTATATTTTGATCATATTAAATTATTTTTACTTTAAATTATTCTCTTTACCGTCTGAATTATGGGCATTAGTTATGGAATTAAGTCATCTCGGACTTCGTGTAAATGATGATGTTTAAGAGAGAGAAAATGTTTGAAAAATGCGTCAAACAGAACTTCTAGCAGTTGAGAACATGTATTCTTTGACAAAAAAATAAATTCATTATTTTGATATAACCGACCACTTATTTAAATTTTGACCGCGGAATTTTGAATCACCCGTTATATACGTAGTATGTTGCAGTTTTATAATTATACTATGCTTTTCCCTGTTAGCTGAATGATTGTGTATATTTTGTTACAGCCTATGCTCAAACCTTACCTTGGGGCACTCACCTTACGTACGCCCCATCAGGGCCTCCAAGTCCGGAAAGACGCCCTAAGGAAATATTAATTCCTCCAGGTAAAGCAATGTTCATCCTTACTATTATTTACTCTGAATACAATACAACATAATTGCGTGAGTCCGTAGTTATTGGCTTCAATTTCATGGTGTCTACTGTATAATCTAAAAGACATGGTCAGCAAATAAGACTAGAAAAAAACCGTAACGATGGACTAAGAGATACATGATCTTGTCAAATGTTCCCTGAAAATTATTTCTTCTTTGTAAGAATTGTTCCAATGTATCCTTTTTTGTCATACAAACAAGACACCATCCTGAGTTCACGAGATGAACCTGTACAGTAACCGTGACCCAATTTGGCCCTGACTTTAATAGTGATAACTCGCCGAGGGAACACTCTAAAAGTGTACAAGCTTTAGATTTCCTTAAAGTTTTTTAAAGGTTATCACCAGAACCCTAGTTACTGCAGGAATCGCAACACTTTTTTGCTCGAAGTAGACACCAGAGTAATACGCTAATCCGAATAATTGTGCTGTCAAGCTGAAATTGATAAATATTAAATGTAATTATTAAAGCCAGCATTTAAGCATTTGGAATTCTTGTATGCCTGTAATTTCGAGTAAGGTTTAAATTTTCAATGATTTTGACCATGCCCATGCTGTAGGTGCAAAAAATGCTGACTACTTTCCTAAACTGATGAATACTTGAAATTTTCACCTCAAACAGTCTCATTGTTAGGTACAAAATATAAAATAAGCGAGTTATTTAAAAAAAAAAAAACGTTTACTAGGTTATTACTAAGTTATCACAGTTTGAATATTCTGTTTCTTATATCGAAATGTAAGCGAATTAGTTTATTTAATATTGTAATAAATATGAAATTAAAAATCCTCTTTAGTCTCGTTTTCCAACAATCTGTGTCAAAAATGCAAAGGAATGTATGATTATGAAATATCTTTATCTATCTAAACACTCTATCTAACGTTCTCACTATACTTGGCAAATGTCTCAAACACTTATAATATTGATATCTCCTTCAAAACACATTCTTCGACTGCCTTAGTCGTGATAATTGACGCAAATGCGCATACCTTAAGTCATGAATAGGATGTAGATTGAAAATTTCGAGGAACTCCTTTCATACTTCTCACTGTTAAGTTGCTTAATCGGGATCGTTGACACAAATGATCATATCACAATGACTGCCATGGCAAAATAAGAATTACAGCTGTAATGCTAAGAGTTGTTCTTACTGGTTATGGAGCGTTTCGTAAACCGAAGAACAGATGCATTGGAAAACGGAATTTTTTACATTAAAAATCAATATGTATTATTACATGGCAGTTTAACTTGTAAAAACCTCTGAGATGCTCTTTTAAACAATTGTTGAATCATCAACTCAATTATGTTATGCGAAACCGTTTTTTTTTCTCTTTTGTAAGTTTGTCACAAACTGCAATGGCCATCCCAAATCACAAACAAAAGTCGGGGATTACTAGGATGTATAAAGCACATACGACTATCGAAAGATAAAATAAATACCGAAACTTTACCTGTGAATCCTTAATGAAGTTTTCCGCAGTTCCAAAGCCCATCGTTCCTTTTTCTACTCTCCTTTATCACTCGAATTCGTTCACAGAAGCAAATCACGTCCTTTTGGCTTGAATAGTCGTTATATTGCTCCACTGCGACGCAAATTCAACAATCTGCTTGAACAATAGAAGCATTATCTTGAAACTGATGCTATAAACATTCCTATTGAATCCTACCATTTCCTTTCCTAGGTGTGATGCAACCGCCTCCGAAGCCTCAGCGGTCCTTTCAACAAGGGGGCACCTTACCCATTGGAAAAGGGATCAGATGCACCCCACCCCCACCGACAGGGCCCCCGCCTTCCATTCCCTCGCCCCGGTCTGGAATGCCCAGGCCAATAGGTAAGTGGACCCACCATCACCCCTCTTCATTTCAAAATATCGCTTGATCAAATATGACCCTTGCGCCATAAAGCCCACCCAAACATCAATTCAGGATATCAAAGAAACCATTGGAGTGGATACCATCGCACGTTGCTATATTTGATAATAAGATAACTGATTTACTGACAAAGGATGTTGCGATGGTATAAGCCTATGGCTAGGCCTCCACTTGTGATTTCTAGTCGCGGCGACCAAAAATCGCTGTCGCAGAAAATCTACAAGGTGCCACACACTGCGATAGAGAAATCGCTGCTTAGATTAAATTATGTTTTTATTCCCCTTATTCAACTTTCTATCTTTGCGATCGTTGTAGATAGAGTGAAAATTTCAATATATTTCAAATCAGCGTAAAATTCTAAGTCAGATCGATACCAAAAACAGATTTATTATTTAATTATTTACCATTTGATTATTTATTAAATAATTAATTGTTTATTAAAAGATAATATCACATATAAGGAATCGATCTGGTGTAAAATTTTCCGCAGATTTCGAATCCGTTGAAATTTTCACTCTATATTTAACGATCGCAAAGATAGAAACTTGAATTAGGGGAATAAAAAACGTAATTTAATGTATAAGAAATGCTGACCTTGGAAAGTGCGCGACTAAACTATCGCAAGTGGGTGCACGTCCAAGCCTGTCTGTGTGATTCATTGGATAGAGTGACAGTCACGTCGCAGCGAAAATAGGACCGGTTGCAACTTTTTAATCGCAAGTGCGTGCACTTGTATTTAAAACAATGAGTTTTATTTTTGCGACTGAAAAATCGCGCGACTAGAAATCGCAAGTGGAGGTCTAGCCTAATAGTGATATCAGCGTCGCAGAAATTTATTCCTCTCACAAATAACAAACACCACGAAGCATGATCTGCTCATATTATATTCATGGTATTATGAAAAGCGCCCTAAGCTGTTGTTGCATTTTAAAAGTTCTTAAGACTGCACTGACGAAACGTAGAAGTGTGGATGTTCTTTCTTATCCCAGTGTAAAAAGATTACACTCCCATTGAGTCTGAGCAAAAAAAAGTTTGAAGTATTTTAGCACATGTCCATGACGTAAGTAAAGAGCGTCTGCTATTGATTGTAAGATCTTGGAGCCATCTCTAGCAGTCCGGCAGCCACCCTCTCACCTTCCTATGTTAACCAGACAAAGCAGCCTTCATGCCTTGGGCTGGCCTTACCAGGAGTATATACTTCTGACGTGCATCGCATATGCCAACTGTTTCACCCTCTTGCCTCGATGAGTCCATAAGATAGGACTTTTAGAAGGAGAAAAGTGGCCATGTATTAACTTTGTGACAAGAATAAAGGAACTTTTCAACCCTGTTATTGATCCGTAACCCCAGCAACTCCTTCCCATATTTCGGATTGTATCACTGTCTGTGGGACAGCTCCTGAATGAAGATGAGTTTTTCGCTTGTGCGACTTGTGAAAACATAATCATCTTAGATCTCCTTGGACTTGTTGTTACTAATTCTTAGCCAAGGTGAAACCTAGACCAGGGGGATTAACAACGACACGACTTAGGGGATCTAAAAGGGAAGCAAAAGGATCTTGTTATTATTAATCCCTCAAGGACTATGTTACACCTTGACCAAAGGGATTAGAAGCAACAGCAAAGAAAACGGTGGACAAATAAGAAGATTCGTTTAAAAATAAAGTCATAGTATCTACTACTTTTATACTCGCTAAATTGAAATTTGATGGTGTTTGACACCGTATTTGATGTTAAATTTGTGCTCAATACAGTTCGTGTTTAATAGGAGTGGAGATTATCTATTTATAGGGCCTCTGAGGATAAGTGGGATATTTGGCTCGGGTTTCACTTTCTATGGAAGGACTTACATTAACATTTTTGGAGTTCATTCTTAATTTGGTTATAGTTTATATTCCTCATTTTTAATTTAAAAATGAAAGGGCCTCAAAAATGAAAGGGACCCGATCCTTTTTTTTCATCTGAGTAACTACCTGCCTATTTATTTCCCCACAAGATGTGAAATAAAAGGAAATCTAAGAGGTTTATACAAACGTCTTACTAGCGTTACTCACAAAATTCAAAAGACGAATATTTGATTTTATAATTAAGTAAACCTTTCCCCTATATCGCACTTCTTGAGGATAAGGAAAAAATAGTGAAAATACGGAAAGCGAGGGTCGAGGTAAACTTTCTTATGCTGTTGTTGTTGTCGTGTCTATGCATACAGTACTAGTGCAAAAGTTTAGAGTCCTCCAAAAGCCTTGGTGACAAGATCTGCAAGTTCTGGAGCTCGATGGCTATAGAGGATTTCGATTGGGGGTGCTCCAGGATTTATATTTAAAATTATATATTTTAAATTTTAAGTTTTTAAACCTGGAAGTTAAACACAAAATTGGTGACTGAACGTTTTTTAAATTTGTCAAGGAAATAGAAGGGTCCTGATCACTTACTTACTGTAAGCTTTCGAGGTGTCATGCAAGGACATTCATGATCCGAGACAACTTTTGGACATTTCTCTCGGGAAAGACATCATGGAACTGATCCAAGATTTTAAAATAGGACCCCTGAAAAATAAACTATATAACAAATTTGTGAAAATATTTGTTTTCAAAATTTAAATAGACGATTTTGAGACACTCAGATTGCTTTATACCAATTCAGTTTAGGACAACTGCTTGAAAAAAGCGAATTTAGTTCTCCCAATTCGAAAGCAATAGATTGAGAATTCGTTTTCTCGTCGAAAAACGAAAATTTATCAGGGAAGGGGACAGGTAAAAAAAAGCGATATGACCCCTAAAAAGGAAAGGAAGGTAAGTGTATGCACCTAGTGGTTTTTATTTTTTTAAAGTAAAGTAATTAAGATATGGGCTTCAACACTTTACGTAATGTACTTTATTCAACTATGAATCAATAAATCTAGGCTACATGATTTTATCTCTTATGATTTGAGCACGAAAAATGTAAATAAAAAAACTTTATCTTCCAAAAGAGCTTTAATAGGCGAAGATGTCATGATTTCAGACTAAAACGCGGGTCTTTTTTTTTTCTGGTTCACATTTTCGTTTTTCTTTTGCTGTGGAAGCGGTAAAATTGAATGAATACTTAATTTTACTGTAGGTAGAATTTTCTGCAGGCCTAGATGAAATTGTTGCTAACTCTTGACTTCCTCGTTTGCACTTCACTAAATCGCAGCTAAATCGCAGCATGTCACAGAAAGATAAACTCTAGCTACACCAACGTGTAGCTTATGACATATGCTTCAATCTGAAATAAGTTTATAAAAATGATTTCACTCTATATATTGACAAAAACTTCTGTTCTATGATCAAAAAATTACATAGAAAGTAAGAAAACTGTAACCTTGTAAATTGTAAACGAAGTGTTGCAAATCGATGGTGATAAGTTGTAATCTAACACAGTAGCAGCATAACTAAAACGTCACAATGACGATTCTCTGCAGTGTTGCCAACAAGGTGAAATTTCCCTGCGTATTCTTAGCCGCCCGTGTCTCTTACCCACCGTTCCCCTATAGTAGAATATGTGATCTAATGATGGGTGAAGCTTTGGTTTCCTAAGAAAGTGGAGCCGTTATATAACAGCCGAGATACGTCATGATGCCGCGGGCATAACTAGACGGCCGTCTAAACAAAAATCTAGAGGTGTCAACTTAGACGGACAGAATATGTTGGATAATGGGCAACACAGACGGCTGTCGTGGTTTATTTTATTCGAGAAACAAAACAAAGTGGTTTTTTTATTCGCTAGTTTAAAGTTTCTAACTTCAGGATCGTTAAAGGTAGAGTGAAAATTTCAACAGATTTCAAATAACCGTAAATTTCTACGCCAGATCGATATCAAAAACAGTTTTATTATTCAATTATTTACCATTTGATTATTTAATTATTTACCATTTGATTATTTAATTGTTTATTAAATAATAAATTATTTATTTAAAGAAAATCACATTTAAGGTATTGAACTAGTGTCAAATTTTCCGCAGATTTCAAATCCGTTGAAATTTTCATTCTGTGTTTAACGATCCCGATTTTACAAAAACGAACTAATCAATAGCAGTCAGAAATGTTTATTTATTTCGCTCCTCTTCGTTCGAATCGTTTGGAGCAGGAAATGAAATCTGGCCGCTACGAGAGAAAAAACGTTCCCCAACTGTTTGAGACCGCTATGACGACAATCATGGAAATGGCGGCTCCGATCATTTTCGTTACGTTCACAAACAACGCTCTCTAGGAAACCAACACCATGTGTTAGTATAAACAACGTTTTAGTGACGTCACCCACCGATACATCACGGCCGTTAGATCACGGCTACGCTTTCTTAGGAAACCGAAGCTTTGCTGTTCCTACCGTTACTTTATAATTCAGTCTCGAAATGTGTGAGGATATCAGCGTTATACTGAGATCAGTGCTTACATTGATTATAGGCTTAAACTCTTAGGCCCGATGCACACATCCGATTTTTCAACGAGGGCGCCGCTGCCGCAACGAAAGTGCGGTTTGAGTTACATTAGATCCAATGGAGCAGTGCACACATGCCTCCAGCACCGCTGGGGCGACGTACGTCCAACTTGCAGGCAATTTTCTCCATGGCGCCATTCCATTTCTTTCTCGCTGTTCCCCATGGCGCTGCACGATCGCCGCAAACGCTTCTCCGTTCTGAAGTACCTTGTTATCATATATAAATGGAATATAAGTAATAATTAATAAATGGTTGTATCCAGTAACGTCTATTTTGTTGCAAAATATACTTTTTTTACACCAAGTAAGCGAAATAAACATGTTTTCTTCGATAAAATATTTATCGCAAATGGCGCGAAATGTGAATTTGCGTCATTTCACGGTTATGTGTGCACAGTTGGGCTTCGATGCCGCAACGGCGCCGCACGTTGAAAAACAGGATATGTGCACCGGGCCTCATCAGGTTAATATGTGAAATATCTACCACTATGCAGTATCGAATATTTGTAGCATGTGTTTTATTTCTCTTTCAGTTGAACCCCGGGTGGCCCCTTTCCCCCGCTACGCCCCGGAGCGTCGTCACGAGCCCCAGGGCGGCTACCGGCCACCCCCCGAACGGCCGTACTCTGCCGGGGCGCAGCCCATCTACACGGTGTCTCCTGAGCGGCACTACGAGCCAACTTACCGCAAGAGCTTCGAGGGCGGCTACCTGTCTTCGCCCGAAAGGCGTTACGAGCCGGCGAGAGCCTTCGCGGCCGCCGCCCCCATCTCGCCGTACGAGGAGCCCTACTACGGCGGCACGGAGAGGATCTACGGCACGAGATCGGGGTCGGTGACGCCTGTCGTTGACGAAGAAGCTAGGTCAGTCGAGGTCTTCCCGTCCCCCCGTGCCATGTGTTTGTGAGATGTGTTTCTGCATGAGGAAGCATCGCTTTGCTAATGTACAGTGTGGTGGTTCAAAATTAATGTAGGCTTTGCGTAGCTTTCTATAACATACACCAGTATACGTCCATGTGATTAGAACATGGAAGGTGCTATACCAATTCTCTGGGCTAGGCTTATCGGAAACAGCAACATCATCCTTCCCTGTACAAGAAGAGCAATACAATCTGGGGTTCTGAATAGATTATTGGTGGGACCAGTCTCGAAGAGTAGTTGCTTACATGATAGAAAAATTTAACTCTTGAAGTTTATAGCTAAAGAATCTCTGTTGCACAGTACTATATGTGGTCCGTGTATTCGAAAGATAATCAGCACTACCATCCCTCCATGGGCATGTGGTCTGATACCTAGTAGGCCATGTATCAGATGTTGGACTTGGCTAACCTCAAACTACAACTTCCTGTAAAATAGGATTATTTGACTCAAATGGTTTATGTCCTGAGCACTGTTGCACGGGTTTGGGTTAAGTAACCTTATATTCAAAATAATAACACCCGTCCTTGTACTTATGATCTGTGAAATAGCCTATGTTCCTAGGAGGTAGAACTTTGCGTTTTGAACCAGTCATTAGTCGGGGCCAACTTCAAACAACAGCTGCTAATGTAATAATACAGTTTAGTTCAAAAAGTTTATGACTGGACCATTTGATTCTATGATGCACAATGCATAGGGTCTATAATATTGAAAACAGAAACGACTGAAAACACAAGCCCATGTGCCTATGATCTGCGATACCATCACTGTATCTAAGAGATGGAGCCTAGCGGGTTCTTAACCAGTTCTTCAATGAAGCCAACTTCAAACAACTGCTTTTATAATAGGACAGCTTAAATTAAAAAGGTCTTTGATCTGACTAATAGATTCTCAGCTACACAAATCATATGTAGTCTATACTGTTCAAAGCAGAAAATAGCGATCCAGTCCATATGCCTACGATCTGAAGACCTGGTAACAATTTTTGGGGCAACCCAGAAAGTACTAGCTGCAGTATCTCTATCTTTATCTAAAGTCTGGGGAGCTCTGTATCATATTCACTGGGGCCAATTGGAAATAATGACTTCCTAAAGAGTATGAAAATTTAACTCATAAAGTTTATTTCCCATATGCAGCAAAATACTGTAGAAATTAAATTACATCCCTTTCATGGCACGTAAAATTTTACAGTGATCTTTTCTGTTTCCAAATGGTTTCCACAATTTATGGTATGATATTTCAATCACAAGAACTGTAGTCTTTGTTTCATTTAATTAAGTCACACAGGTCAATGTTATATATATCCTTAGTCATGTGTCTTTACACATTTAGTGTTTTTTGACAAATAAGTGCTATAAAAGTGGACGAGCAAGAAAACGCTTGCTCCCTCAGAATTTTGTTGCTTTTTTATTCTCTGTTTAGTGTTATTATCATATACTTGTTTCAACCGGTAAGATAGTATCAACCTAAAGCTGGATAGTTTCTAAAATGTTTTGTAATTCTTTTGTATTTCGAAAAAGACTGTTTCGAAATAGGCATTTGGATTTCTTTACCGCCATGAAGAGATGTGTTGCCTGCTGCTAAGCATACATACAGCGAGTTAACATTTCCAGTAAAACGTTTTGAGTTCCACTTCCATATTATGTAAACCATGAATATGCTAACAGTAATTTCGACTCACTCTGGTATTGAAGAAAATTTTTCGTGCTTCAAGGACAATGAAACTTTAATATCACTATATTTAAAGTAACCTAGAAAATCAGACTATTGTTATTTTTTTATATACATTCAATGGCAGCAGAAAGGGTAGCTTTTAAGGCCGGTTTTTTCGTATTTTGTGAAATGTAGCCTCGGCACCTTTCTTGCTTTAAAGACGCATTCTTCATTCTCAACAATTGTTTTAACTGCTTTTACATTGGTCTTGTTAAATCTTATAGCATTGAATTTTAAGAAGAAATAAGAAAATCCAATACGTTTCAAGATAATTTTATCAACTTCTTGTAGCTCTGAAGCTTTTTTCTGCAACAGTTCTAAATTAGTTCGTATGTACGAGTATGTCTGCATTTTCAGGACTCATCTCGATCGCCAACTTATCATACGGTCGGGTAAATTAGCCTTTTATTGCATCTCGACTCTTTTCCAACGGGTTACGGAATTTCTTCAGTTTCTTTTCCACAAGTAATTGTACTGATCACAGAATTCCAGTATTTTCCTTTCATTTATCATCCTGTTCCGAACGCCAGTGTTGAGAACGATAAATTTGTGTTTAATCTCGCAAGTTAAAAATCCTAAAGCCATTGATAAAAAGCGGAATAGCCTATTTCCTTGTAAAAAAATCACGAAGATAAACCATTAAATTTTCTATATTTATTTACACATAATATTATAATATTTGTTATAAAAAAATGAATGAATACAAAACAATCACCGTTTCCAAGGACGAAACCAATTAATGCAAATTCAGTATTTCCAAACTGACACACTAAACGTAGCACTTACACAGATAGTCTAAGGCTCTGCTTCGTTGGATTGTTCTGCATGCTTATAGGCGTAGTTGTTTGTGATTATTGTTCATTGTACACAATGCATTTCTCTACTGTTCCGGTAAAAGCTTTTCTTTGAGTTCATAAGTCTTTGGCTTCGAAATGAATGTTTGTGATACATTCATTTCAACAGTCACAATATGCATGCAATCAAATGTAAGATTTAAGACTGAAATGGAAAAGAAAGGAGTTTTAAGATTTAAATCTATTTTGTACAAAGGAGATGAGATAGAAAAAATATTGATTGCTTGTTACCTTAATTCTGTGGGTTTGCACATCTGCTTGCTTTTGTAGTTGAAATGTATAGCTTGATAGAGGCTTTTGACATGCGATACGGTACTTTTAAGAGAAATGAAATTTGCGAAGGCATGCAAAGAATATTGTAATAATAATTTCTTGCCAACACTTGGGGGCCGGTGTAACCTGGTTTCCTTCATTTCAGTTCACTTCTTTGCAGGCTCCGGGTGGAACACATGGAGAGGCAACTGGCCAGCCTTACCGGGCTGGTCCAGAAAGCCCTTTCGGCCCCCGTTCGACAAACACCCCCTAATCAACAGATTCCTACTAGAGATGTCTCCAAAGAAAGGGGACAAGGAGGTATGTAAACGTATTTGTGTTATAGAAATTTTTTTTATCCACCGCCCGTATGGCTTCTCGGTCATCAATCGAGGAGCAGCTTAATAGAGTTCAAAAATTAAAACAATTTGGCTTGAAAACACTATTTGCAGTTCTATTTCATCATTCTAATTCAATTGTATATCCAGTTGTATTTTATATCTAGTTCAATTTTAAGCAGTCCTTGAAGTGGCCATCAGTTAATTTGCTATTATGTTATTCCAGTTTGACGTTAATTAACACCTACCAGTCATTTCGCCTTATTTTAAAAGAGGACAGATATCTGATCTGGCTAACAAATTAAAACATGAAACCCGAATTTACTTCTGCAACAAATACAACAAAATAGTTGTGTTCACACACAATAGCTATCTATTCCTATGATGAAGTATTTTAATATCTATTTTTGTGCTACGAGGTTTTTCCAAAAAGTAAGGTCAGTTTTCGTTTTTCAAAAAATTGTAAGCATTTATTTAAAAAGTTATACACATCTAAAGTATGGTATATTTGCAATACATGTCTACATAATCACCAATTTAAAGCATCTATTGTAGCATGACACAAGTTTTTGTTTTGTACACCTTTATCATAAAGTCCACCACCAGTCCATTTAGCCACTCAAAAAAAGTTTTTTACTTCATCGTCATTGTTTAAGCTTAAAACTCCTTTATTTGGTAAAAAAATGGAAGTCACATGGTTCAAGATCCGATCGAATACTTTCCATCCGAAACCATTAGTAAGTAAACGTGTGAGCATTGCAGCATGAGGACGTGTATTGTGAAAAATATCACTCCACATGTCATTTTAATTTTGAATTTTTCTTAAGGGTTGAGCAGTGAGAAGCAAGATTAGGCACGAATTTACACCCTTAACGATTCCCCCCCCCCCACAAAAAAAAATTGGCAATAACTTGTGAGTTGAAAAGTCTGCTTACCATTTTTGGCTTGGAAAGTGACTGAGGATGAGAGGTTAATATTTAGTCTCAGAAACAAAGTGAGAAAGATATGTATCATCACCAGTCACAGTGTGGTTCAACAGTTTCTAATTAGTCACAATGTGGTCCTACAGTTTATCACCAGCCATAATGTGGTCCAACAGTTTATCACGATTCACATTGTTTGACGACACTGGGAATGGTGATAAGCTGTTGGACCACATTGAACACAGTTTATCACTATTCACAATGTGGCTCAACGGCTTATCACATCTTTGTAGTATCGTCCAAGAAATGTCACAGCAGCAGATATTTTTGTGATCTCCTGTCGATATAAGCGGGACCCATAGAACAAAAATATTTTGATAAACCAAGTGCACAGTTACAAATTCATGCAATAGTGGCGTTGACGATGCAAGAAATTCAATGTGAAAAGGTCGTGCAAAGTGAATTGCTAGTTCGGTTTGATGTGTTCAGCATATTAGGTTTTTTCGATTCCTCTATAACAAGAGACGCGAGCCTTGAGCGTTCCTCATGATGAACATTTGTTCTACTAGTGTTAAACAAACACCACTTTCTAACATTGCCTTCATTCATTTCATTTTCTCCATACACTACAACAATCTGACGACGAATTTCTACTCGTCGGACATTTTGTGGGTTTAAAAATCGTGTAACATCACGAACTTTACAATTGGCAGGATTCTCAATTTTCGGATTCATTGGAGACAAACACCAGGAGATTAAAGTTGATTTATGAGGTTAAACTTAGAAGATCTATACATCCTGCTTTTTGTGATGCTAATCCAAACATCAACGTTTGGGAAATGTCTTACCCACTTTAAAATTGCAGTTGGATGTTCGTAGGTCCAAATCCTGCAATTATGCTATTACTAAACCTTACTCACGCGCGTCATCTATTGATATTCTTTAGTAGTGATTCATAAAACCTAGAATAAAAAATGATCATTCCACTTTTTACTGAAACTAGAGGGCCCCGCCCCTTGCTCGCTTACGCTCGCCAACCCCCGGGGATTGCTGCGCAATCCCATTTGGTTTGCTTCGCAAATAAACACTCCTGTCAAAGATGCCATTTGGTTTGCTTCGCAAACCAACATTACTTTCACAGAGTGAAACTATCTGAATAATTCGTATTATGCTGATTTCACTTTCCGGTTCATGACGTCACAGCGAGGGCTTCGCTGCGTCTCGCTTACTCTCGCCGACCCCGGGGATTGCTACGCAATCCGTTTGGTTTGCTTTCTCAAACCAATACTTCTTTCGCAAGTGATTTCACTTTTTTTTGCTTTAACACTTAATGCACCCTAAACTAATAGCAGCATCAGTAAAACATCTTCTGCATCTTGTTGTCTGTACAATTTTAAGTAAACATTGTTAATATCCAAACTTTACGATCTGTACTTTGTCGGTAAACTGTCTTGAGAACAGAGGGGAAAAAAGCGAGCCTTTTTCCTCGCCAAATAAAAAGAAATCGTTTTTATGGCAATTGTTGCTACGATAAATTTGATATCTGGCAAACCCGATAGTCAAAAGTGCAACCCACTACTGCTTGCGAAAGCAGCTATGCGAACTGAAAAATACGAAATTTGTGTCATCAACTTTTGATTGATCGAATTTATTTATGAACCAATTTTAAAAATAATTGTACCGTAAGAAAGAGTACATTCTGAGGTATACTGGCAATATTTTTAAAATTAAAAACTAACAGTAATACTATACAGATATGACCATTTTAGTTTTGTATCGGAAGTTACGATCTGAAAGTTCCGAAAATTGTATGACCAACTTTTAATTGCATCAATTTTTTTATTAACCAATTTGAAAAATAAATGTACTATAAGAAAGAGTGTAATGTAATGTATTCAGTGATGTTTTCAAATTTAAAAAATAATGGTTTTTGCCGTAGACAAAACGGTTTTAACAATAAGTAGCGAAAATATCCAAAGATTCCGAATTTTGTATGACGAACTTTTGATCGCATCCAATTTAATTATTAACCGATTTCAAAAATAATAGTACCGTAAGAAAGAGTATATTCTGAGGTATACTGCGATATTTTAAAAATTAAAAACTAATAGTAATTAGATATAGATACGGCAGTTTTAAAAAAAAGTAACAAAAATGTCCCGATTTTTCCTGAATTTCAAAAAAATATTATCAAGAACCAAATTTAAATTTAAAAAAAAAACTCGACGAGCTGCAAAAATTTACGTTGAGAGGTACTCATAAAAAAACTCACGACTGAAGACTAAAAATTTGAATGTGTTTTGCTCACTCGCGGAAGAAATTTCACTTTTTCAACTTTAACACTTAATAAAACCTAAACTAATAGCCGCATCGGAAAAAAATCTTAATAATTATCCAGGGAATACGATGAAGAACAAAGCATGTTAATTTCATTTATTTCCGATCAGTACTTTCTCGGGAAACCGTCTAAGAATCGAGCTAAACAACACAATTTTCAATCCTGCGGCGGCGGCGGTAACATTTTTTTAATATAGAGAAATAGATAGTTTAGAAACACCCTGTATTTTTATTTCAATGCGTATAATTTTTTCTAAACCCTTAACAATTGAAATTAATTTGTAATAAATCAAAGATATATATTCCATTATTGAGAAGCTCTCCGTACAAAATTACATACAATGAAGCTATGTACAATAACATCAAATTTTCAAATGTATTCGAAACGGGAGACCTTTGTGTCTGCGGGGCATGTTTATTTGTATAGAGGGGGTCCCATTTGAAGGAATTGATGAAATCGGCTTAAGTTCAACCCTGTTTAACACCTACGCGACAGGGTACCGTTTAGCATTCCTGAGATTGAAAATCATTATACCAGTCTGTATTATCTGTATTGCAATACAGATTCTATAATCTCTGAATTAGCTAATTTTTTCTCTGAAGTTCAAAAGTAGTTAGGAGCCACCATAGGAGATTTGCCAAGTACTCTAGCAGCCTGTGATTTATAGGTGGCACATGTTCGATTCTTCTATGGATGTATTTCTCTCTTCTGTATCAGTAAAACTTTATTAGTATGTATATGTCCATTACTTAACGTTGTCTGCCTTGTGTTGGATTACGTTTCGAATGGGAAATATTTTCGTCGTTTCATTTCAGAAATATGTTAGTGGACTACAAATGAATTTATTTTTACTTCATTTCTATGAAGTCTGTTCTATAAATAATAATTATCCTAAAGTAGCCTAAGTCTGTTCTATAAATAATTTGCTTTACAATATTGAAGCATAAATGGTTTCACAATATTTTCACCTTTTCTATGAAAATTGTTTTTACATTTCAGAAGGTTACTCTGAAGCTCGATCTTCCAAATCATCCTCCTGCACGTCCTTAGCAGGCAAGTATTCCCCAATTTGACAGTAATTCATTCTTTCAGTCTTTTAAGACGCCATAAAATTTTATTGTTACACTTAGTACATTTATAAATTAGCATTTAAAATGCAAATTCCCAAATAACCTGTAAAGTAACTTTAATTAGATTTAATAAAAATTCCCCTGAATTAAAAAAAAAATCAGTTTCAATTTTAAATCTGCTACGGAAGCCATTCAGATAACTTTTAAAGTAGCCTTGAATGTTCAACGGTGTAAATTTATAGTATATGTACACTGAAAAGATTTCTATAAAGTTGTTACTTTACAATAAATGCATTCCAACAAGATATTTCTATAAAGTTGTTACTTTACAATAAATGCATTCCAACAAGATATTTCTTATTACGTTCCAAACACACATGCAGGGAATCTTCATTTACAACTTAGATATTCCTGCAATTAAACTTTTCGGTTCTTTCTGACATTCAGCTTATACTTCAGAAATGACAAATATGTGTTTAGAGTCGCATTTAATTTGTTTTCATGTCAGATGCAAAATTTGAATACCACATATTGAAAAGTTATTCTTAAATAAATGAAAGACAATTGTTTCTGCTCGAATGCCAAATTATTTTTATTGCGCGTGTGCATTTGTATCTTAGCTAACAGAGAATTAAGATCATTTTGTATTTTAACTAATTTTGTTTAATTCTTTAGACCCCAGTTGTGGAAACAGTTTCAATATAATTAAATTTGTTTTATTCTTCCGACGCCAGATGGAGAAACTTTTAAAAAATATCTTTCTTTTCATTTCTTTAACTTTTTTCGTCATTTGGAATTTTGTGCCTACCTTAGCGCAAATGATTTGTATGAATGCATGAAAGCACTATTTAAGAGTCACAACCTGTGATAGTATATTTAGATTTGTTGTGTATAAATTAATTGTACAATCCATTTACTTACTCTCTACAATACACGAACAACAATCATGAAAAAGACATGAAAAACGGAATTGATAGATATAAAAATTAAAGAACACGCCTTGAAAAAATAGTTTTTTTTTTATTGTACTGTAATTGTATGTTTTTTTAACACTTTTAATCTAATAACATTTTTGTTATGTAGACGAAAATTCAGATGTATCACTTGAACCCCACTCTTCCAAATATTCCTTTAAGGGTAAGTATTCATATTTTCTTGTTTTCTCTTCCCACTCTTAGAAAAGGATCTTCAAAAAGTATGCTAATTCGTTAATAGATTTTATTTTAGCACAATTCTTTTTAAAAATATGTTATAACGTATGCTTGTCCTTGCTCCATTCCAGTGGAATGCAGTAAGTAAATTTCTTCTTTCGTAAAGACGCTATAAAACCATAGGGAATTTAATGCACATGTATAAAATATCTATCTTAATAGCACAGTGAGCTAATGAAATAGATTAATGGTCCTAAATATGTTTTAACCTTTTTTTAAATATGCATTTTAAATAAATTTAATTTAAAAATTTATAATATATTATTGAAGAAATATAATACACATGATATATTATAATAAATGAAACTTCCCCTCCAGTTTTTCCAAATTAACTTTGAGAAAATAAACATTTTACAGGAAAGTATTGTTATCTTTAATGATGTTCTGCCTCTTTCTAGGAGAGTGAAATTCCCAATAAAAATAGTTGACCTTTGAAAAACAAATTTTTGAACGTTTCTAAGTTTTGTTATTATACAGATTCTTATAATGGTGTATGTGCCATTCTAATCTGGTCGTACTATCAATACTGACCAAACTTGCCCTGTAAGTAAACAGTTAAAGCATTACGCCCAAGCAGATTGATCTAACAGAGCGTTTTGAAAGCAGTTGTTGAGTTGAGTTGCTTGTCTTACAACTCCTGTGTTCCCTGTAGAGGAAAAGTCTGTGTCGTTCTCGGACGAAACAACCACCGTCAGCTCTCCCGTCCATCAGAAGCAGCATTCCCCTCAACACGCAGGTGAACATTCTGTTCTATCCCTTTTTACTTTTCATTATTTTACCCTTTTACCCCTCGCTATAAATCTCCTTTTATTTCTCCTTTTGTGCTGTCTTTAAAATTGCTTTACTTATCTTACGTGTGCAGCGCTAGGGTTTGTGCTTCTTACAGAGATTCAATTTTAACGGCATTGGTGCGAATATATAAAAAGGGTAGAATTATTTCACGTTCATCTTAGTTCAAGAAGTGTTCTATGTTATAGTCCTTGCCTATAGCTTCTAACAATCAGTGTTTTCATTTTCAAACGTATGTTACTCTAAATTTCTGCCGTAGACCATATTTTGAAGTTTAAATGTTCTGCTTATATTTAGAATTCTATTGTCCAATAATATGATAGTTACTTAACTATTCATTGTGAATATATTTCATCATTCATTTCATTATGTTAGAAACAGAACGACTAAATTGGTGGTCATATGTTGTTTCCAGATTCTTAATCAGTGACCATCAACACTCCGAGACACTCTACAAATATGACAATGTTCCATTCACTTTAACAGATAGCTTTACTGTGACACCATTACTATCTTTCACAACCGATGAATTGGGGATGGAAGCAGTCTTAACTTAGGATTCTGAGATTGATGGAGAACATATCTCAAACAATCTATTACTAACAATCCTTTTTTATACTGTAGCATCGATCATTCTGGAGACGTTATTGAATCGAAATAGTGTGAGCAGAGTAACTGCTATTGCATGAAGTCTGAGGATTTTTAGTGCTCTAACCTTTCTACAAAGATACACATTTCTTTCTTTTAAAGTCTCCAAATTTATATCCACAACCATCCTTCACTTAGGATAGTGAGACAGGCTTTAAAACGTCTCAACCAATCTACGACTAATAAGTAAGAAGCCTTTTGGATATTGGAACATCCTAATCTTTCTGGAACTTCGTTTTATAGCAGCAGTTGTGAGTAGTTGTAACTGCCATTATATGAAGTCTGATTATTTTTAGGGATCTAATCTTTCTAGATAGATTTCTACTTCCATTTTTGACAACAGTCTTAAAATTGGTATCCACAATTGTTGAACGCGTTGTATTTTCATTGTAATATGATGTATACTAACCGATTGCACGGCCTGTAGCGAAACGTTTGGAGAACGCATTTGATTGATTTAAAGATTTCTTTTGACAAATGAAAGTTTCCACAACTAAACTCTATTATAATGTAGAAAATGATACAAAGAACTTAATTTCGCCGTTGCGTATAAAAGCACAAAATTTTGTTTCAGAAACGAATATTCCAAAATGTACTGCCATTTACTTGTCAAAACAGCTTAAATTTTAAAGAACAAAATGTATTCTGCCATTTCTAAAGTGCATATGACAAAACATTTATATAGCCTTATAATCTACACACATAACGTATTTGAATTTCGAGAGAAAACAATTAGTTTAAAAATTTTATACCATAGAAAACAATACCTCACAATGACAAATAAAACGTTCTAATTCAAGATACTTAGCTAGTACAATCTATTAAGCTTAAAAATGTCAGTAGAACCTAGAAAAATAACATAAATAGGCGTTTTCGTTCAATCTAATAAACAGAATTTTTAATCTAAGTCCATCAATTAAAAAAAAACTATTGCATGAGTAAATAGATATTGCTTACCAATAATAGTTTAAAATTCGAAAATGAAATTTGCCAACTGTAGAAAATAATTTTTAGGATTAACATTCAAAAATTAAAACTCGAGCACTCAAATATTCTACATCAAAATAATTAAATTTTTTTTATCACTAACGTAGAAAGAAGATAAAACAATGAAATTCTGCTTGAAAAGTGCTTGAAATCACGATGACGTGGACAAGTATTAAATCTCGTTTCGCAGCTAATTAACCTATCATTCAAATGTTCTATATCATTTTAAGAGATAAGGACTTATGTAAGAAGTTACACAGAAAAGTAAAGCTATTAAAGATTGAAAACAAAAAAAATAGCAGAATTAGTTTTGCAATCACGTTACATTTGCAAAACAGTTGAAAATGTAAAAATAAACGATCTAAATAGCTTCTTTAGTAATTTTATTCGATAAAATAACTCCATTTTAATGTTCTTATTTTAGCCAACTGATCAATTTGAATTTGGTTTCTAAAGCGCTTGAAGAGATAGTGTCGGAAATTGAGCAAATGGTTTGCAGGATTTATCTTTTTGAAATTTAATTACTTATTTGTTGTTGAAATTGTTAACAGCACAAAGTAATTAAGCGAAGTATTTCTATAACAGTGTACTTCTTGATAATTTGTCTGCGAGATATTTTCTGAAATACGTTATCGAAAAAACGGATTCAGACCAATGTTAATTAGACGAATCCGCTATTGCATGATTCAAATGATTTAATAAAGTAAAAAATAAAAGAGTTACAAAAGCCCTAAATATGATCTTAGGAATGTAAACTCTAAAATCTACAAATATACGTTTCTTATTTTTGTGCTCTTTCCCCTCTGTTTTTGCATCAAGTTTTTTGCACATTTTGGAACTGCTTTTTGTGACGTCGTCGCTCTTTGTTATCAATGGGGACTTTCAAGCAAGAACATGACAAATGCGTTTTTAATGCATGCAAGTTTTCAACTGTAGGACTTTTAAATAAAAAAAAATCAATATATTTTTACTCGTGAGTTTTGAAAGGAAGCAAATAATCAATGTCTTAAAAAAGAACTATTTTGCCGAACGAATAAAAAAGACCTAGCGAAAGTGGAGGTCTTATGTTCTTGCTTGAGAATCCTCAAATACTTTTTGTCCTTTTGTCTTAATATTTATATTTTTATAACTCAAGTACAATTTTTTGAAATATATTTTCAAAGTTATTTTTTATCTGACTGTTAAAAAATTATATAAATTTATTTTCAAAGGTTTTAAAAATTATTTAAATTTTTGATTTTGTGAAAAAACTTTTTGCTTATATTTCATACTTTTTCTTTTCTGTATACAGCTGGTCATTCGTTTAATTTGTTACACACATAATTCCAAGTTATTTCTAAACAAAAGAATATTATTAACCAAACACCAGGCACTATTTATGATCTTCATTTTATCACATTTCGTTCTCTGATATTTGTACAGATCTAATCAGGTATTAAATACAATATTATCAATAATATAGCGTAGCTCTAGTGCTACGTTAATTCAATTACCTACTACCATAAAATAGCTTCATAATGCACTGTATCTCATTGTTTGTTAGAATGCTTGAATTCCAAATCAAATTAAGCTTTCAGAGATATGAAAATATTCACTGTTCAACTTCCTACTAGGTACATATGTAAGTGCAGATGAATGTATTTAAAATATTTTTAAAGGAAATTTAATTAATACCTTCACCGTTCATATATGGGTCATTCCAAAATAAAATGTAAAAACTCTGTTCCACTCTGTTGCAATACTGGTTTACTCTGTTACACTGGATATGAAACAGAGTGGACATTTAACCCTAAAAGTAGAAGTTTAGCTTAAAATTGCATGCACAGTCAAAAAACTAAAGAGTATTTAACAGCTGTCAATAATATACTTCCTCTTCGTGATTTATTTCATTAAAAAGTATTTATTAGATTTAAAAAAATGTTGTAACAGAGTGGACATTTACTAATTAGATTTAAGTAATCATAGAATACATCTTACCTTTTTCTTGAATATCCAATACTATATGACTGACAGGAAATTAACACAAAACCCTTTAGAGAGTTCAATACAGTTGCCAACTTTAATATAATTTCATTTTTATATTTAAAACTCCTTGCAATAGAGTGGACGTAATAGGGCTGAATAAAATTTGTGGGGCACACAAAAAAATGTATGTCTCTAAAAATAAAAATAAATTTAAAAACATGTTTTATCAGTAACTTTATTAATTAGGTGTTTCATATATGACTTATTATAAAACTCCCCACACACACACACACACACAAACAGTTCATTACAAACATCTTCAAATATTCGTAATTTGAGCCTGGGACAGCTTGTTTTCTCTGCCCAGTTAGACATATTGTTTTTTGTAAATTATTGTAATTAATTCTTACACTTGAAAAACATTCTCAACTAAGAAAAATAAGATGAAGATCAAGAAACAAGCACAACTATTTTTCAAAAGCATATTATTATTTAAATAAAAAATAATAATTTCTTGGTCATAGTTTTTACATTTTTTTTAGGAATAACCCATATATTTCATTAACTTACTTCGTACATAAATCGGCATTTACGCGTGGTATCAAATGCTTATAAGCAAATAAAAGTAACCGCTACGGGATTAACTTTCAGTTTTTCCACAAGTCAAATTGAGCTTGATTAGTGTTAGATAGCAACAAAACATTAAAAACGCTTAGTTCACCATTCTTATGAAATTCTTCATCATTCTGGTGAAAGATCAACAACGATATATTTTAAACAAACATAAACATTTATGATAGACGCAGAAAAGGAAATTTAATCCTTAAAAAGGTCTTGACGATATATCTCATCCATCAACATCTGACCGATTCTTCCAATGACCAGATATCTCGTTAGCAAGATATCGCCGATTTCTTATGATGACAAGATCAAGATCTGGTCAGTGTTCTTCCAATGACGAGATATATCGTTGAAAAAGATGTGGTCAGTTTTGCTAATGACGAAGTATCTTGTCGAGACAACTACCAAAAGAGTTAAGCAACCGTAAAATTTGCTGAATTTACAGAAAATAAATGCGATGCAGTCAGTTTTGCATTCAAGAAAGAAATTCTAAAAACACGACATGAAAACACTCTTACGCCTTATAAAAACACTAATTAAACAAGATTAAGAAATACATAAAACACTATCTTCTACTTATGATCAATTTATAAAATTCAGTATATAAATTTACTTGAACCCTTTATAAATGATTAGACGAGTAGAATAGGAGTTGTTATCAACTGCCCGCGTATATATACATTAAACACTATCTTCTACTTTTGATCAGTTTATAAAATTCAGTATATAAATTTACTTTAATCCTTTATAAATGATTAGACGAGTAGAATAGGAGTTGTTATCGACTGCCCACGTATATATACATTAAACACTATCTTCTACTTTTGATCAGTTTATAAAATTTAGTATATAAATTTACTTGAATCCTTTATAAATGATTAGACGAGTACAATAGGAGTTGTTATCAACTGCCCACGTATATATACATAAAACACAATCTTCTACTTTTGATCAACTTATAAAATTCTGTATATAAATTTACTTTAATCCTTTATAAATGGTTAGACGAGTAGGATAGGAGTTGTTAACAACGTATATATCGATTTATGTTTTCCTTGATGCAGATTCTACCTACTATTTCGGCTTGGTGCATTATTTGTCTTCTCATAAGACTTACAATTCCATTCAATCATTTTAATGTCAATGATTTATATCTTATTACGAAAAATTGCTTTGCAGAATACTATAGTATAATAAAGAAAAATTATCATACAGTCAGTTTTTAAAGAGCTGTGAATTTTAAAGCTTCTTGTGACCATAATACAAGATTTTGTCGGTTATAGAGCGATACATTAAAACTAAACCTACATTAAGCATGAGGTAACAAAGGTTATGGTAAATAAAAATGAAATTTCATTCATTCCATTTCATTTTATCATCACTTGAATATTTTTAAAATATTGCTAGAAATAAAAAAAATATTAAAATAAATTAATAAAGTAGCAAGTAATTTTTTGTAAGACAAAGCAGTTCTTTTCGTGTTGAAGTTACGTCTCATAACTTGTTACCTGCATAAAAACAGTTGCATCTTTCGGCAATAATTTCAACAGTTTTTCTTTTTAATCCAGTCTATTGTTTTTTGAGCTATTAATAAATTAAATACATTCAAAGTTATGTTGATTAATGTTTTCGTAAGAAGAGTTTTCCTTTTAGCCGAGAGACCTGTGAAGCCAGCCATCAAGTCCTCCCTATCCCTTCGTAGCCAGCATTCCTCAGGTATGTAAACAGGCCAATGTTTAAAACATATATTTTGACAGCTAAGTTACTTAACCCTCCAAGTGGTTTCGACGAGATATCTTGTCCATCAAGATGACTCATTTTGCTAATGAAGAGATATTTCGTCATCAATATATTGCCGATTTTTTTATGAAGACGGGATCAAGATCCAGTCAGGTTTCTTCTAGTGACAAGATATATCGTACATCAAGATCTGGTCTAGTTTGCTAACGACAAAATACCTCGTCGAGGAGGGTAAATAAAGTTACCACCAGGTTTAATAAAGTTCAGTCGGTGCCATTTTGTTGGTTTATAGAGCTATGGTTTAGTAACATGCAAATCTTACACATGCCGTGTAACACAAAAAGGTAGAATAGTACTTCCTCTTAATACCGCAATAAACTGGTCTATACCCTTTTTATTTATACCCCTATGAGTTCTAAGTTTACGAACATCACAGGAAAACTCAATTTGTTTCTTTAAAATTGGAAATTCAGAACTCACCTATTTGAACGAGTTATCTTAACCTTATACGGTGGGCCCTTTTACCACTGTGTGAAATTCTGTAATGGCATCTACAGACACAATCAAGTTAGGTGATTGAGTTTCTTCTTCGATTATACTCCAAAAGGGAGGTGATAAAATTGAAGATCTAACAGTCTTTCACTTTTACTTCATTGTATTTGGTATTTTTCATCTTGTATTATTCATTTAGTATTATTTTTATTACGCCTTTATTTCCTCTTCCTCATACTCTGTTTGAATTCTTTCAGTTGAATATTTTGGTGTCTCATCGTTTAGTTTGAATACTTTCCTAGACTGTCTTCGTTAATATGTTTGGTCCCGTAGATAAACCGCAGATATGTTCTTTTTGACCGTGACAATCATCATGTAAGGGCTTAAAGTCAAGCTGCCTCCTGTTACAGGGTCTATGTGTGTGCAAAATTATTCCACTGCCACCGTATCTTTACATAATTTCAGATACAATACAAGTAATATAGTGTATAATTTGCTCTATTTTTTCTAATATGTAAATTTTTCTCTTCCCTCCCTTCCCGATCCATCGAGATTACTGTATTGCCAAGTTTGGTCTTTAAGGCTAACGTCTATCAAAATGCTTCATAACGCTAGAAGGCAGTTGTGTGTTGTACACTCAATCAACAGTTTGATGAGTGATGCTGCTGTTATCTAGCGTTTGTTAAGTATTGGATACTGATATCAACAAAATGAAACAGTCGTCAAGTTGAAAAGACCAAGCTTGGAGACGCTGCCAGTTTCTCTAACATGGCATCGGAAAGGCAATTCAAGCTTAAAACTTCTACTTGAAATCGAAGTAAAAATCTCATTTATTTGAAATATTCGCTTTGTTTCCACAGATGTTGATTCGGTCCCCACTCAGCTGCATCCTCCAACGGTAAAAGTTACTTCCGCAGGTGAGTTGATTTTCATTAAAAGACCATATCTTTTTCATAGGATGCAACTTTAATTGAGTAGGAATAGCATTCATTATCTAGGATAATTCCAGTAAAATAGGTACATAATACTAGGAATACTCTTGTATCTCTCCTATGAAAGAATCTATCAGTTAAGTGGCCAACCCTGTGATTATTTTAGAAAATAATGAAATTTTAAAAAAATGGAAAAACAACGCAGTTACAAAATGAACCACACGGCCTCTCACAAGAAGATCTGTCCACTTGGTAAGTCATTGGTAATGGCCACTTCTATCTCGTGGGTTATAATAAATTTCTTCTTTCTAAATGCAATGCACCATCCCAAGCATATCATCTTCTTTCCTGGGTGTCCCTCAGTCCACCTTATTCGCCCTCCTGAGCAGGTTTTTGAGGGCCCCAAGTCCCACAGGCTAGTTCAAATTTACTTATACCAAGTGACATAGTATCAATAACATAATTAATCAGCTGTGGCTCCTTTACTATCTCTAATGTTCTGAGAATTTCTGCATTATATAGTCATTCAAACCACGAAATTCAATCGGAATATTGAATCTGTGTGTTTGAGATGTACATATAAAAGATTCGGTTTGTTGGCACTTTATTTTGAAACGGCCACAAATGGCAAAGCTGCGCCAAGAAGAGACCGAGATATTGGGGAGAATTTGGGATTGGGTCAGGTTATTTATATCCAAATAAAGAAAGAGAAATACTATTACCTATGTCATTAAATTAATTTCATGTTTTAGTGACTAGCTCGTATTTGACTGCAATGGCATGCGTGGTTTTTTAGTGATTTAAATAAGTGATTGTGGAGTGCAACGGTCAGCTGCTGAAGTGTGGTGTAAGATATCTAGGGATTGAACTCCGAAACCAGACTTTTATGGAATTACGCCTGGAATTAAGTTTTAAAATTCTTTAAACTATTTCAGAAATAAAAAATTCCACATTCATACATTTGTGTTGAATTATTGCTAGCAAATTGTATCAAAATTTGGGAGTTCATAACTTAAATTCTAATTGTTCATGAAGTTGATATGGCTAAAGAAAGTGTAACAACTATAATTTCCTTGAATTGGGCATCATTGGTGATTTTAAAGAACGTAGTTCGTGATAACGATCATGTATGTTATTTACCGTTTCAGATCGTGAACCTCGTTCAAAGCCAGCACCACCCCCAAAGCCTAGTTCCCTCTCTGACCGTCAGCATTCAGCTTCTCCTCCAACTAAAGGTAGTGCGTATTTACTCTTTCTTAAAGACCAATTACTGCCTTTTCCTAATCAGGACATTAATTGAAAAAGAGAGCACGCAACAACCATACAAGAAAAATAGCAATAAACCACAAAATTCAAACATCTCTCAACAAATGTAATTATAATAGAGCAAAGATATTCAATAAGTACGCTGTTGCTTACTTATTTAATACATTAAAATTATTAACCTGGGGGTGTTCATTTACGTTTCCATTACTCGTCTAATTGGTCATTTAACCTTCCTAGTGGTTTTTTTCGTCGAAAGCTGCCCTGTAGTTTCCAGCATCTAGTGCAAAATCCTGTTCTAAACTGTCAGCAATTCTGGGCAAGGGACACTATCTTTTTCCTACTTAGATTTCATTATCCTTTAGAGTAAATAATAGAGCAGTTCTGCCTCAACGAGATATCTCGTCCTTAGAAAAATTGACCAGATTTTGGACGAGATATCTCGTAGAAACACTTGGAGGGTTAACACTATCCTACAAGGGAACGGTGATACTGCATAAACCTCTTCATATATATTTCCAAAAATGTGAAAATACGTTATACATACACTATATGAACAAAGGTATTTGGACAATGCATGTTTTTCAGAAAAAGTGCTTTATTATTATATTTAGTAACGGGTAGGCCTTCGTTTTGCTTGTATTACAGCTGCAACACGTCGAGGCATCTTTCCACAAGTTCTCTGTTAGTCTGGGCAGGAATAACTCGCCATGCCTCTTGCAAGACTGTGAGAAGAGATTGTTGTGAAGATGGGTGTGTGTATAGTGTAGGCTGGCGGTGTCGTACTCGTCACTCTAATTTGTCCCACAAATGATCGATCGGATTGAGATCGGCGCACTGAACAGGCCAGTCTTGCAAATTCACCTCATTTTCAGGAAACCAGTCCAGCACACGTTTTGCAGTATGACATGGAGCTCGATCCTGTTGGAAGAAAAAACCACCATCGCCGTACTATTGCCATAGTGTAGGCAAGGCTGAATTATCCAGACCGTCGAGGTACACGACAGCGTTCATGGTACCTGGTACATAAAGCAATGTACCGAGTCCTAACCAGGAAGAACAACCCCTCACTAAAATGGATCCTCCTCAGAATTTCTACAATGTCCAAATAATTTTGTCCACATAGTGTATATATTTTAGGTAGTTTATATGATTTTTAAATTATGAGATAAAAAGTGCATGTATTTCTAAAAATGTATTGATTTCATATTTTTTAGTAATGGCGAGGTACTACATTCCTTCATTAATTGTGTACTTAACTCTTCTTTCGGTTAAAAAAATTATCTAACTATAAAGATTTTTCTATTCTCTTAGGCTGAATTGCATAATCCTGTATAGAGTATTCACTGTTTCTGTAAGTATGTTAAATATATAAAACTCGAGAAAATATGGTCAGATGTTTTGTGCGATATCTTGTACGACCATACGCAAACAGACGGACAAATTGTCCGAATCTTAATAGCCTATTCACAGTACTACTGTAATCATGAAAATGTGTCAAATATGCTGACAGACACGGAACTGAAAACAAACTAACGTTGAATATTCAGTTAACAGCTACTGTGTAACTATTCAAAACATACTCATTTTCATGGAAATATTTTCACTCATTTGGTCCAGGACACATGACTCAGAAATGCTTTGATAATACTCAGTTGAATTGGAATGAAAACATTCTTGATACAAACCCTATTTTATGTCTAGAAATTAAATATTTTTGGTTATGTATCAGATTATAAAATACCTATATTACTGTTTAAGCATATTTTGAATATAACATCATACCATTCTTACTGTCGTTCTCTTATTAAACGTGTAGTCTGAAGAACCGATGTTAATTTTTGTTTAGCTTAATTTATATTCTTGTTTGAAAATAGAAAGAACGGTGTCAACAAGGTTTGTTGTCTGAACTCTCTTATCGGATTACCTTGTCAATATTCATACATACATTTTTTTATGTTTCCCACTATAGTAAGACCATGAGAAGAGACCTCTTGATGCATAAAGACCCTTTTCTGAACGTACACATGTAATCCAAGACAGACCTTCTAGGACCGTACTTAACTATTTGAAAGGCTTGGGCAATATAAGGATTGTTGAGTTATTCAACATAATTCCAATTCAGGCTCCAACAATAATCACTACAAAGATTATGAAAGCTAAAGCATTTATTTACATAATGAGCGAGAGTATTGCAGCATACCTGATTACATCGCTCATTTGAAATACCAATTCCGGAATACTTTAAATTTAGAATTCTTATTTCGAACATAACTTACTTTTCTTTTATCAAACTTCCATAGTGACTCCATAAATTAGCAAAAATGCATTATTCGTGTTCCAATAGTGCGATGCACTTTTTAAATTTTTCATAGAAGAGCAATTTTCAAGTTTTAAAAGATTTCAAAATTGGGAGCAGCTACACTCTACGTTTATGAGCGATGGCAACGGACTTGGCGATTTTTTTGGCGCACTTCTAAAGTCACCAAGGAAAGAATTATTTCCTAACTCTTTTTCTGTCACATGAAATTGAAAGTTTCCGTTTGCCGAGTTTGCTATGAAAACCACAACAACCGTAACGAAAGATGGGTTGCCTTAATTTATCGTAACTCGCTACTAGAAGTGCGCCCAAAAAATTGCCAAGCCGTTGCCATCACTCATAAACGTAATGCTATCTAAAGCTTTCAAATATTAAGCACTGATTCAAACAATTAAAAATTGCTTTGACCCTCTTGAAAATTTGTTTTTAGTTTCTTCATTACGAAACACTACTTACTATGGTTTATCGCTATGTTACTCAGTATCCTTCAATTATGTAAGCATTGGGTCACGCTTCTTGATAAATTAAATTCATATTAAAATAATATGCTCTAATTATATAAAATAATACTAAATATTGCCAATCGGCTAGAGAATTTTGCCGTGGTTGTTGAAAACTTCTATTGTTTGCAAATTTAAGAGTGTCATAATTTATTATTCTTCTAAAAAGTCATATCCTGAAAAAGAAAAATTCGCCCGTTAATGTACAGCATCTCCTTCTAGAGTTCCGGGTGAGTGTTGAAATGTACAGTCAGCTGAGGCATCTGAGGAAACAAACCAAGGACCTGAGGCTGGAGGTGCGGAATTTGAGGAGGATCGCGCAGTCGCAAGCCATTACTGCCAAAGAAACCGTCAGGGAAACTTGCCTTAAAATAAAGGTACGTGAGGTGAATTTAGCCACCACTACGAAAATTAACATAAAATATAGTAGCAATGTACATTGAAGAGACGAAACAAGATGACTACCTACTCAATACCGCGTTGCGCCTCCTTTGGCCTGCAAAACAGCTGCAACTCGCCTGGGCATAGATGCCGCAAGTTGTTGGTACATGACTGGAGACAAGTTTTACCAAATGTCTAAGCAACAGTCTCGCAAAGTCGAGATATTCGTGCATGGTGGTGTTTGAGCTCTGAGTTGCCGCTCCATGACACCCCAAATGTATTCTATCGGATTAAGATCCCGCGAGTTAGGTGGTCAGTACATTAAGTGGAATTCATCAGTATGCTCCTCGAACCACTCCAACGCAATCCGAGCCTTGTGACACTGTCCTGCTGGAAGATTCTATTTCCAGTTTGGAAGACAGACGCCTTGTAAGAGTGCAACTGATCCGAAATGATGTTCAGATAGTTCGCAGCGTTTATGGTCTGTTCTACTACAACTATGGGTAACCAGAGTCGCCCTTGAGAACGTCCCCCAAAGCATGATACCACCACCACCAGCCTGTGTATGACCTGCTGTACAAGAGGGGAGTAACTGTTCGTCTAGCAGACGGCGTACCCTGACACGAGAATCGACGTGATGTATGAGAAATCGGGATTCATCCGACCAGACAACTCTCTTCCACTCATCCAGGGTCCAGTCTCGATGTTCCCTTGCCCATTGTAGGCGTAGTTGACGATGACGCTGGAGTCAGCGTCCTTTATCCACTTTGCTTGAATACAAACAATGGCAGATCGTGAACAACCTGCCAGTCGTGCAGTTTCGGTGATACCAGTTCCGTGTCTTCGGGCCATTACGATCTGCCCTCTATCAAATTCGCTTAGATCAGCACCCTTTCCCATCACTCGCAAAAGTAAGTGCAAGAATGATTACTTAACTTCTCCAGCAGCAGTTAAATACCATTCTCACTTAATCATGTGCCCTCCACGTCATCCAGACGAGTATTGAAAAACGTGGGGATGGTCATAATGTTTTGGCTCGTCAGTGTATGTAGCAATGTAAGCTTTGCAAGACAGGGTTACATTGTCTTTCACCCGCATCTTGATGAATTGGGGACTGGTAATTGTAATGTGAATACGCGCACACACACACTATCAAAAAACAAAACACTACAACCAACTTATTAAGCCAGCTTTAAATAAGATAATATCTCAGAACGAGAGACACAGCACTTATAAACAGACAAGAAACAAAACGGTACACATCCCAAAACAATTGCTCTCTTATTTTTTCTTTCCAAGACATACTATTTCGTTTTTAAACGAGGCATATGCGCAGATGGGAACACGATCACGTGCATTTATAATGGCTTAACTGCTCGGAGGAAGAATACTGGTTCCACTACAACTCGATATAATCATCACTGGTGCGTCTTCGCATCCTCTTGTAGATCTTATGAAGTAGAACTACGCAAGATATGGTACGATACAGATAAGAGGTGGGAATCGACATATACTAGTGTGCCAAACTTGAGGAAAAGCATCATTTTTAAAACAAGAAATCATTTTTATTTACATAACCTCAAAAGTAAACCATACAGAGTACAGCGATTTACATAACCGAGGATATTCAGTAGAAAAAGAGTGCTTGTTCAAGTTTCGGATCGATGTTCTAACATAGACGAATGGGTTCTGATACACAGGAACTCATTAACAACATCATTATCTGTATGCAAAGGTGGTGCAAAGTCTATCGACTGGTCTCTGTTCTTGAAAGGTCATGTAACATCTGTCAACTTTCTGTCTTTATTCAAGGTTTCGCAGTTAGCCTTGTCTCAAGACACCCAGAGCAGTCACCACTTTAGTTCAAATACTTCATTACTCTTCGTTTCTGTTCTAGTTATTGCTTAGTTTCCGCTCCTCGGTTCGGTAACTCCCAATATACTTTTTGTTTCAATTTTCTCACATCCAGGTCCTACAATGTAGCAGTTGAAAATCTTACTTTTCCTTAAATTTTGCACGCCTGTATAGTTTGTGTGGTCGAACTTGTGATCACTCGGGTTTCTCGAAGGCGTGGTATTGTCGCTGGCATAATTTGATAGTACAGAGATGACATTTATGAGAATTATAGTTTGTATGTCCGACGGATCAATAACAGTTCGGGATTTCGCGTTAAAGTGAATGGTTAAATTTTTGCACAAGACGGTATATTTAGATCTACGTTTAAAGTAGAAAGGTGGATCCACTTTGGTCTATAGGGTGTTTCCTTGGCTACACATGATAAATGTTTTTTTGGTTTTATTAAACTCATGTAGCGTTCAAACCTCTTGTTTCATGTCCTTCTTGTGGTCGCCGTGGGTTCGTCTACTGCGCTAACAACTTGCGAGTTGTGCATGACGCAGGTTCGATTTCTCCCTGGGTGTATTTGTCTCTTCAGCGTCACTAAACCTTTGATTGTCAGTGTATGTCTATTTACTTGACGTTGTTTGGCACAGCTTGTCCAAATATGTCCATTACGTCATAAAACCCAACTCAACATACCATGATATCTTTATATAGGCTCTTAATCATTTCTATAAAAAGGAAACCATAGCATTTAATTACGTTTTAAACACACTTTAACTGGGATAGCAAGTACCTAAATTAACCTCACAGCTTCTATTAATTGTGGAGTCAAACTCTGTAATATTAATTGTAGTTTTGCAAAATGTGACATGCCGTTTATAAAATTGGTGCCGTAAAAGTCTTTTGCCTTGTTCTCATAACCTTTTTACCTCAAAGAAGCGAGAGACGTACTAAGGCATACAAATTATGATATATGTGAGAAAAGCAGTGAGAGAACTGATTTTATTTATTATAAGACTTATGAAATATACGATTAATGCCATAGAAGTGTAGATATCACGCACAATAAGTTTTAAGAACTACAGTTTTAATATCGTAATGATCCATAAAATATGTAATTTAGGTAACACTAGTTTTATTACCTGGCTTCGCTCGAGGGTTTTATTTCTTCGGGGAAAAAAAGTAGCTTCTGTTTCCTCAACAGTTTCGTCGCGTCGTCGAACAACCTTTAGAGCTTTGTCCTCATCGCGTGCTTGTGTTCTTTCCCCTTTTAATTGCTCGGCACGAGTCAGCTTTTTACTCTGTGTTGATTCCAATTTAATTAAAAATTAGTCTTTCTGCGTGACATTTTCTACATTGAATTTTACTTCTATGGATCTTAGGGAATGACGTAGTTGGCTGAAAATAGTTGTGTTCACTTGTAAATTCCAGAAAAAAATAGGCTTTTTAAATTTCTTGACACCAGACCTCAGCGTTAGATAGTTTTTTCTACTTTAGACCATATTTCTGCCTTTTGTCCGTTGTTGCTATGAATTTTTGATGCTGAAAGTTTTCTTATTTTGTCAGTCAATGCTGGCGGCAGCGCAGATGGGTGAAGAACATGTTTGTGCAGAAAGGTTGAAGGTGTCAAGAGAAGAGGAACTCTACAGACAAGATGTGAATCATTTGGAAAGAGATCTACTGTAAGTATTCATTTGCTTTAAATTTGTAAGCCCCCGTAGTTTTTTCGACTAAATAATTCATCCATCCAGATCAAACTAATTTCACTAATGACGAGATGATTTTTTTTATGACTAAATCAAGGTCAGTTTTCTTCTAACGACGAAATATCTCTACAATCATCAGAAGGGCTAAATGCCTTTTATCTAATAACTTCTTATGAAATAATATCGGATTTGACTTTCAACATTTTCTAAGCATATTGAAAGTCATAAAAGTGTGCATCTATCTTGTGAAGTTTGAAGAGGAACTACTGCACAAAAGTTAATAGCAAAGAAATGTAAGGTTTGATATTTCACTTGAATTGTATTGAAGTCTTAAGGTATCAAATTGTGCTCAATGCTTCTATGTGTGTCAATGCGCGCATAAACGACAACGGTGTCAGAGGCATAAATATGTCAAAATTGAGGATATTATAGCGTAGTTTTTTAATTGTTTATGTTTAACTTTTACAAGAAACGCACAGATTCTTTTACCCCCGTTGATGATTGACTTGACTAGGTGTCTCTTCATAAGCAAATATCACCATTTTTATCTTAAACGCGATATCTCGTCGTCTTTCGCCATTAGCAGAAAACTGACCTTATCTTGATCTCGTCAACATAAGAAAATTCGTCATAATGCCATGATGGCGAGGTTAGCAAAATTAGTAAGACCTTGGCGAAAGAGATCTCTCGTCAAAACCATTGGAAGTGTTAAACCTCTCAGTTAAATATTCGTTCTGATTCCAAGATAAGGTCTCGTTTCGCCAAGATTCATCAACAAATGACAAACTTTGTTAGTGACGAGGTACCGCTTCATCAAGATAATGTCAATTTTTTTTTATGACGACGAGATCAAGATCTGGTCGGATTTCTTCATAGGACGAGATGCCTGGGTCCATCAAAATAAAGTCGATTTTCCTAATACGATATTCTCGTCGAGGCAACCCCCATGAAGGAAGATACTCTTGTGTGAGTGAATTGTATTATTATTAATAAGTTGTTTTTTACGAGTAGGATCCATCTCTGAGACAACCACCAGGAGGGAAGATAATCTTGAATGAGTGAAATGTATTGTTGTTATTATTAAGTTGTATTATAGGAGTAGGATCTATCCCTCTTCGAGACAGCCACCAGGAGGGAAGATAATCTTGAATGAGTGAATTGTATTGTTGTTATTATTAAATTGTATTGTAGGAGTATGATCCATCCCTCTTTGAGACAACCACAAGGAGGAAAGATAATCTCGTATGAATGATTTGCATTGTTGTTATTATTAAGTTGTATTGTAGGAGTATGATCCATCCCTCTTCGAAACAATGATCAGGAGGGAAGATAATCTTGAATGAGTGAAATGTATTGTTGTTATTATTAAGTTGTATTATAGGAGTAGGATCTATCCCTCTTCGAGACAGACACCAGAAGGGAAGATAATGTTGCATGAGTGAATTGTATTGTTGTTATTATTAAATTGTATTGTAGGAGTATGATCCATCCCTCTTTGAGACAACCACAAGGAGGAAAGATAATCTCGTATGAATGATTTGTATTGTTGTTATTATTAAGTTGTATTGTAAGGAGTATGATCCATCCCTCTTCGAAACAATGATCAGGAGGGAAGATAATCTTGAATGAGTGAAATGTATTGTTGTTATTATTAAGTTGTATTATAGGAGTAGGATCTATCCCTCTTCGAGACAGACACCAGAAGGGAAGATAATGTTGCATGAGTGAATTGTATTGTTGTTATTATTAAATTGTATTGTAGGAGTATGATCCATCCCTCTTTGAGACAACCACAAGGAGGAAAGATAATCTCGTATGAATGATTTGTATTGTTGTTATTATTAAGTTGTATTGTAGGAGTATGATCCATCCCTCTTCGAAACAATGATCAGGAGGGAAGATAATCTTGAATGAGTGAAATGTATTGTTGTTATTATTAAGTTGTATTATAGGAGTAGGATCTATCCCTCTTCGAGACAGACACCAGAAGGGAAGATAATGTTGCATGAGTGAATTGTATTGTTGTTATTATTAAATTGTATTGTAGGAGTATGATCCATCCCTCTTTGAGACAACCACAAGGAGGAAAGATAATCTCGTATGAATGATTTGTATTGTTGTTATTATTAAGTTGTATTGTAGGAGTATGATCCATCCCTCTTCGAAACAATGATCAGGAGGGAAGATAATCTTGAATGAGTGAAATGTATTGTTGTTATTATTAAGTTGTATTATAGGAGTAGGATCTATCCCTCTTCGAGACAGACACCAGAAGGGAAGATAATGTTGCATGAGTGAATTGTATTGTTGTTATTATTAAATTGTATTGTAGGAGTATGATCCATCCCTCTTTGAGACAACCACAAGGAGGAAAGATAATCTCGTATGAATGATTTGTATTGTTGTTATTATTAAGTTGTATTGTAGGAGTATGATCCATCCCTCTTCGAAACAATGATTAGGAGGGAAGATAATCTTGAATGAGAGTGGTTGTATTGTTATTATTAAGTTGTATTGGTGGAGAGTGGGAATGATTATTTATTGATATGTGTGTGCTTGCAATTCTGACAGAGAGCTAGAAAGTCAAGTGGAAGATCTGAGGGGAAGCGTCATCAATCGAAAGTGCCGAGTCAATTTGGGCGACGTCGAAGGAATGGCGCTGGTCCTCAGTAGAGCGAGTAAAGCAGTAGCAGAACTGAAAGGTGAGTTCACAGCCTGTATCCGATTTCATAATCGTCCTCTGACCATTAATCTTCCCCTGAAATAGACACGGCATATGGGATGTCGCAAGATCTCTGAAAGGTAAATCGCGTGGGCAATCGAATCTTCCCCTCTATCGAAGCACAGGCTAGTGTTTCTTACTTACGCTAGATAATCACTTCGACTAACTAACAATTTGTCCCACATTGAGATTCATGCTTACAACCAAGTGAATGATTTTCAAACCAAGCAGCCGGAAGAAATAGCAAGAAGATGAGCGCACATACAACGTCAATTTTATTCGAATGTCGATGCATCTGACGATGGTTCAAAATTACGAGCTATTATCCTTAGATCTTTCCTAAGTTTGGAGAGTGGGGTGCCAGCTCAGGTGTTGCTTCGGCATCTGACCGTGGTTCAAAATTACGAGGTGTTGTCCTCGGATCTTTCTCTTAAGGGACTGATCCCGGACTGTCGTCAATAGCCCGTTGTGTTGCTCTAGTACGACGTTAACTAAAAATTACCATTACCTTCCTTCGGGATTGGCCGACCAACCGGCATAGTGGTTAAGGTGTTAGCCTCTAGATCGGAAGGTTCCTGGTTCGAATCCGGGTTCGGGCATGTATGTTTGCAAGTGTATGATGTAGAGGCGGCTGGTGCACTTTAAATCTGTCTTGGCCGAAAGTCCTCACGTTGGGTTGGTGTGGAAGTTTGGAGAGTGGGGTGCCTGCTCAGTTGTTGCTTCGTCATCTGGCCGTGGTTCAAAATTACGTGGTGTTGTCATCGGATCTTTCCCTTAAGGGACTGATCCCGGACAGTCGTCAATAGCCCGTTGTGTTGCTCTAGTACGACGTTAACTAAAAATTACCATTACCATTACCTTAGATCTTTCCCTTCGGGATTGGCCGACCAACCGGCATAGTGGTTAAGGTGTTAGCCTCTAGATGGAAAGGTTCCTGGTTCGAATCCGGGTTCGGGCATGGAGGTTTGTAAGTGTGTGATGTCGAGGCGGCTGGTGCACTTTAAATCTGTCGTGGCGGAAAGTCCTCACGTTGGGTTGGTGTGGAAGTTTGGAGAGTGGGGTGCCTGCTCAGGTGTTGCTTCGTCATCTGGCCGTGGTTCAAAATTACGAGGTGTTGTCCCTCGGATCTTTCTCTTAAGGGACTGATCCCGGACCGTCGTCAATAGCCCGTTGTGTTGCTCTAGTACGAAGTTAATTCTACCTAACTACCGATTGCATAAACTACTTGACGGCTGCAGTAAGCCGGTTGGATTGGTAATTGGTAATTTTAGTTAACATCGTACTTGAGCAACACAACGGGCAATTTACGACGATCCGGGATCAGTCCCTTAAGGCAAATATCCGAGGACAACACCTCGTAATTTTGAACCACGGTAAGATGACGATTAAGCAGGTTTGGAAGAGTGATAGATTAGCAATCGGATGGCTGCGAGTTCGAATCCAATCAAGAACCGTCTTGTACAAAGTGGCTGGTGCAAGTTAAATCTATCGTTGCCTCAAATGTCCTCACTTTGGCGTGGTGTGAAAGTTTGGGGAGGGAGGTACAAGCTCAGGTGTGATTTCGTAATCAAACCATGGTTAAAAATTGTTTCTCCAGTACGACGTTTTCGACGGTCCGGAATCAATCTCGAAGGAAAAGATCCGAGGATTACATCTCGTAATTTTGATCCACAGTCAGATGACAAATAGGGATGCGACATCGATAGCAAAACATCGATATTTTGAAACATCGATGTTCAAAATTAAAACATCGATGTTGATAATACATCAACCCAAAAACATCGATGTTTTTAAAATTCAGTGTATTTAAACTTTTTCCCCCATTTCTTAAAACTGGTTTAGTAACTTGTGATGCTACATCGACAGCAAAACATCGATGTTTTGAAACTTTGATGTTCAAAATTAAAACATCGATGTTGATAATACATCGCCCCAAAACAATCCATGTTTTTAAAATTCAGTGTATTTATACTTGTTTCCCCATTTCTTAAAACTGGTTTAGCAACTAGTGATACGACAGTAACTCCAATACATCGATGTTTTTTTCTAAAACATCAATGTTTAGAAAACATCGACATCGATGTCGCATCTCTACTTTTCAGACCCTTCATTCTTGGTCACTTTGGTCTAAAAGTATGTTCAATTTGCTGAATATGAAAATTATGCTACTTGGTTATTTTTAAAATTTTTATAACTGTACTTTTTTCATTTAAAAATAAAACATCGACGACGTAAAAACATCGACAAGTATAAACATCGATGTTACATAAACATCGACCCCAATACATCGATGTTAAATATATCGATGTTTTTTTTAAAAACATCGACATCGATGTCGCATACCTAATGACAAAGTCAACACCTGAGCTGGGCACCCCACTCTCCTAACTTCCACACCAAAGCAACATGAGGACATTTGAGATCCCGACAGATTTAACATACATCAGCTATCAAGTATATGATGGTGTTTGTTTGGATCGAGTTTCGAACTCGCAACTCTACCAACTTGACTACTGCGACCTCTTTACAGCATGCAGAAGCAGGTGTTTTGTCTTTTTTACGCATAAAACTTATTCTACTCCGGTCGGAATTTGCCGCACGGGCTCGATATATATTTACTTGTAGCGACTTCATTTCTCATCGGTGTAGTAATGAGACAACTGATTTTCTGGCAAAGGTGGAAAGAGAGCATATTTGCACTGAAGTAGGATATCTCCACCTCCGCTTGGAAACATTTACTTGTCCTACAAATATAAAATCCACGAAACATGGTCTTCTCATCAACATTCTTGATACACCTTCAAAACTGCACATGACTGCTATGACAAAACTACGAAACGGACACTCAAAATATGTGATTTTATGATAGAAATAAAGAATTTTCAAATTGTTTCATGTGTGTGTAAAACTTTACTTCGCAAACTTCAAACCGCAACATCGTCCTATATTTTGGCTAGCATCGTTTTTGTGGGACAGCTCCTGGATCTGGCTTATACCTTGCCCAAGGGGGGGGATTAGTAGTAAAACATAACATAGAAAACTAGAAACTCATTTTTTGAGCTATGGTAGTATTGCAATCTCTAAGTGATATATAAGAGTATAATCTGTGAATGCTGTACCAGTAAGTCTATTGCTTTTTTTTTAAAGCCGGGTAGATCACCTTTCAAGCATAGATATTTCTCCTGGATATGACACATATTCTCACTATGTTCAGTTCTTCAATTATATAATTTACTGGTATCGTTAATAATATAGTGTGGTATCTAATTTCTAGATCTAAAACCGCCTAACGGTATGGCATTTGTCTGTTACTCAGTAGGTCTTGAGTTCGAATCACGAATGTGGGGGATTATCCCTGTTTGAAGTAACGACGTCTAACTCATTTGATTTCACAAATAGTCATTAGTTCGTCCTTGTAAGAGCGAAGGAGTTATTTGTTGGGAAGTAGAAAAACGTATTGGTGGCAGTTTCGCAGTTTTGATAATAATTATGTCTTTATTTTGTTTTCCGCCTGATCTTCCAATTTTCTTTCATTTATTTTCAAATGCCAATGTTGTTAAACGTTGCATTGAATGTTGAATTAAACGTTGCAGCTCGATTTCCCGCTTTACAAGAAAGTCTCAAGACCATTATGGCAGTTGAAATGGAAGTCGTAGTTCGTGAAGAAAAGTAAGAATGTTATAAATTTCTTTTCTAGAAATACATGTTACATGGCAGCATATTTAATTTGTAACTATGTAACCTGGATAAAAAGAAATATTTAAATTCTAATGAAAACTTTTCATCTAACTTCTCTTTGATAATCAAATATATTCTTTTCAATTCTAAAAGTTTTTATGATCCAGAGAGAGAATGGAAAGAACTGTGTATACCTATGATTAGTGTCAATGATGATTAAAGTGTGACCAGGTTTAGGTTTAGTATTCCAAGGGAAACAAACAAATCAGCCGACAAACAAAGATTTTACTTCCTGTTTTTCAAATGCTGCCACATGATATATATCGTGATTACCTTAAAATGGTACTTATAACCATTTTGGCAATAGTTGTTTAACGTAATTGACGTTTATCAATTAACTGTCATACATCAATTCGGAATTTATTCTTTAGAATATTTATTGGCGATGTGATAAAGTTTGCCAAGTGGCATCTAGTCCGAAATACGTAAAGGAAGCATGTTCCGAAGAAAAGCACTTCAACCACCGACATTTAATTGAATAGAAAAAGCCTCTTATAGCTACTTTCTCTCCATAAGGCATGGTCAAATATAATTCATTCAACGAAATTGTTGACACACGCAAAGAAAATATTTGATGCATCCAGTTCAAGAAGTAGCTTTCTATCAATTTTCTTAATAATTCTTATAAGCTACAAATTTTGCAGTTAACACATGTTCAAAGAGTTTTTATGAGGAAATATAGAAAGTATTTATTATACGATACTTTAAGATATCCAAATGGGCTGTAAAATGGGGTATGTCATTTAATACAGGGAAATGTCAAGTTCTGCATATGGGTTACTACAGGAACAGTGGAGCCGTGTACTGTCTGCAGGGAGTAAAGTTAAAGGAGGGAGAAACAGTCAAGGATCTTGGGGTGATAATTTACAGGGATTTTAAAATGGGTCACCAATGTTCAGCTGCGGGTAAAAAGGCTAATAGGTAATTGGGGTATATTAAAAAGACTGTAACTTCAAGGGATAAGAATATAATCTTGCCGTTATATAAGAGCTTAGTAAGACCACATCTAGAATATGCTGTACAATTCTGGGCTCCATATATGAGAAAGGATATAGAATTAATTGAAAGGGTTCAGCACAGAGCTACAAAAATAATAAAGGGGATAACAAATCTCGACTATAATAAACGTTTAAGTAAGCTAAACATGCATACACTGGAAAGAAGAAGGAGGGGGATTTGATTCAGCTTTTCAAGTTGGTAAAACAAGGGGACACAGAGGGCTTAAATTTCAATAGGGATAACAGAACAAGGGGCCATGGGTATAAATTGAATAAGACACATTTTAATCGGGATTTAAGGGAAAACTACTACTTTAATAGAGTAATGGACAAATGTGGAACGCGTTGCCAGAAAATATAGTTAATTCAAAGGGAGTGTACGAATTTAAGATACAATTGGATAGTCAGTGGGAATTGGGGAATTCATAAACAAAGGACCAGCCTTGTTGGGCTTGAGCCTGTAGCTGGTCGTTAATATTTGTATTTGTATTTGTATCTGGTACTAGATCTAAAGTTAGATAGCCAGAAAAAAAATTATAACTAACCATTAAAAGTCTGTAGAATCTTTGTATAAATATGATAAAATAATTTCGTTCAAAGGTATCATCACAAGATTTACATAATTGAAAACTAACACGGAATGCGTCTTGATTTGTTTTCTATATCCAACAAATATGATATAGACCTGCGTTCATTCAAAAGTTGTAGATTACTGTATAATGTTCTGTGATAAACCGATATTTTCAGGTTTCTCAAGGATGAGCCCGAGAGACTAGAGAACGCTCTTCGGAGATGCAAGAAATTAACAGGAACGTTAGTCACATTGAAAAGGTAAGGTTGTTCTCCTGACAGGTTGACGGGGAAATTGCTAAGTATAACTAATTGTGGGGTTGAGCTGAAAAACCTACATTTTATAGTTTGAACAACGAAATTTACACACACGGTTATCGTTTAGAACTCAAAACTTTTATTTATAAGACGTTTCAATTTTTTTCTTTACACCTTGGACTGAAGACAGTTTAGAAAAAGACTAAATCAAAATTAGAATACTATTTTGAAAACAAGTTACTGCCAGATAAACCTGTGTCGTTTCTTTTACATAAGATAATTATGAATTCACAAAAGTTGAAATTTACACCATGGCATATTTTTAAACTTCTTAAAGGAATTATTCTCAAGTAAAGATTGCGACCATGAAACTTAAAGATAGATTTTTTACGTTCCTTGGAATTGTGATAGTTAAACAGATTCCTCGAAAACCCTTGCTTGTTCAGAAAAACAGTTTAAGTTAAATTAAAGTAGATGCTTTGTCAAAATCTTATATCTTGTTTAAAATCCCCTTATTTTAATAACGGAACAGTAAAAACATAAATTTTAAAATTTTAAAAATAATTTAATTCTTTGAAAACGACAATAATAATTTTAAAATAATATTAGTATAATACTAGTTTATTAATTATAGCGCTGTGAATCACATTGAAATGGACTATTTAGACATGATGGGATGGTACATGAACTAACTATACACAAGAGTTCTTTTATATGAAAAGTGCACCCGCGGACATAGTGTCTATGCAAATTGGAGAATACGAATGTTTATTAATTGTCGTAACGACTGCTATTACAGAGTATATGAAACGCAGAAAAAGTTGTCGTGTGATGGACGTGTGGTAAAACTATCGTCACATTTATTTTACACACTTAAAAAAAATACTTTCTTTCAAATAACCATCATATTCCTCAAATTCCATCCTGCTAATTCATCTTAAAATCTTTTGATACCAAAATGTGCTGACAGCTGCATCCGGCAGATGTTTTCAACCTGGTTACGGCCCCAATTTTAGGATGAGATGTCCGTTAGATGATGAAAGTTGTAATAAAAATAACGCACAGTGGTTAGTACAATATGTACATGTGTGCATTTACAAGTAAAATTAACATAATTATAATAAACAGAATCTATTATCTTTTTATGCTTTGATTTAAACAAATAGAAATCAATAAGGCTTGATTCAGAGCCCAAAGATAGAAAATAGATCATACTTCAATAAAGAAACATGCAAAGAACAACACTCAGAATAATTAAAAAATAATACAGAGTATCTAGTTCAGATTATTACACTACTATTACAAAATAAGAATATTTGATGAAACTTAAATGGAATTTCTATAAAATTTTAAATTGACAAAATTACATCATAGTACGCTCCAATGAACGATAATTTTTGGTGTTTGAAGGGAGCCATAACGAGACTAACGTTAATCGCTTTTTAAAGAGGGCTGTATCGCAGGAAAATGTATTGGACAAAGAGCTGTGAGTAATAGATGTTTACATCAATCCAGAATAACCCCAGATCAAATTCGGCAAACGCCCTAATCTATTCAATATCTGCCGTGCACCCCAACCTGTCCGTCTGTCAAAGTCACCAATCACAGGAATTTTGTACTGAATTAGGTTACTCACGAGCTATTTAATAATTTTTGCCATTCATGACATCTGTGTTTACTTTTCATTCAAAAGTACTTTAAAAAATCAAAAGATAGGTTACTGGAAACAGACATAGCCATCACTTTCAACTCAGAGGAGATCAATATTACATTTCTTGACAAAGTTTTTTTGGGATAAATATTTTAAAGCTTTTTTATAGTATTATTATTTCGCATAAAAAGTAAATTTCTACTAAAAACTAAAAGAGTATAAGCAAGCGAATGAAAACATTTTATTGGTGGCTATCATGTTTGTTTTTGTATGCTTTTTAAACATAATGGCTGTCAAAACTAAGAGATATTCATAAACTATGTAATGCTGTTGCATTTGTAATGTATTGTTATTTTAGATAGCGTTCTTACTTCCCTTAGATTTCTTCATAATATAGCTCATTTAGAAATAAAATAATATTAATTAATGAATGAATAAACTGCAGATAAATTCGATTTGAAAAATCAATGAACTAATCAACGCAGAAACATCAATGATCGTGGAGTGGAAAAAGTGTGTGTGGAATCTTGTAAACTATACAAAACTAAGAAAAGGGTGTGTGAAATTTGATTTATAGAACTTTATCGTGTATGTTCATGTTTAATCTGAGTCAAATAAATGTTGTAGATTATAAGTAAAAATTATTGAGGTAAAATTATTATATCCTAAGCTCATTTATCTATCCAGCAAGAGAAGTGACCTCACATCAAATTTGATGGTAAGCTACACTCTAATCTTTTTACGCTTAACAGTTTTAATTATCCTTTTCGCAACTAGTTCACTATTTTATTAGGAAATACAAACGAACTACATTTAAATTTCACAGAAATACATCGTAACTATAGCTACATTGTAACTTTGTGGTAAATCAGAATTGTAATGAAGTTTTATTAATTTATTATTTTATACCGATTTCCCAAATCAATTTATATTTTCCATTAAAAATAAATTTTTCAACGTTTTGAGTCGAAGAATTTGGTGTTAACTATAAAGTACCATGGAATTCGAGGATCTAAAAAATATGCGATAGTTTATAAAACCTGCTGTCAACAGTAAAAAAAGTTTAGAATTTTGAAATTTTTTTAATTAATTTTCATTAGAGCATTGTTTAAATTTTGCATAAATGAAACTTTTTTTGAAGAATGAAACCTGCTATGCGACTAGAAAAATCAGTATCAAATCTACATTCTACCAATTATTCATAATAATGATTAAATAACTTGGTAAAATAGAGAAAACATAGGTTTATAAGTAGTCTACCTAAATCTTACACTTAAGCAAATGTGAATGCTTTAATCTGAGTCTTAAGACCTATGAAACATGCCCATATTAGCAAACACATTATCAGGTTCACACTTTCTTATTGTTCTGAAATCACTCACATTTTCAATTTCACATTTATTTCCCAATCACATTTCCAAAACAACACAAATTCGTTGTCTGGTCACTGCATGGGTGTAATCAAAATGTTCATATTATGCTGCTTTTGTTGTATTTAAGTTCTTACTTTTTACTCTCCTTTATCCCTTCCCTTTTGATTCTTACCAAATCGTAATGAAGCGTGTAACTGGTTTCCCATGTTCCCCATCGTGCTGTTATACTCTTGTTTCAAGTTGTTAATTTACACTTTTACGAACAGAAAAAAAGCGTAACTCTTTTCACATTTTGTAGTTTTTAAGACTTTTTGGAAACTTTTTGATTTTGACAACATTTTGCTCACAGATTCAGAACCTTTTTTGTCACAGTTGAGTACATCTTGCGCATATGTGCATCGTACCCCATAACTTCAACCCTGCTTCCTCAACTAAATTTCAGCTATTCTTATATAATAAAGGATATATAAATAAAACTCCACGACAACTTGAGTTTGAGAATTCGCTTTCCCTACTCAAAAAGGCACAACTACAATAAAGACTTAAAGTAAAAGTTTTTACTTAAGAAAATAAATTTAAAAAGAAAATTCAAAGTCATGCAATGTTAACACACTACCAAATAGTATCGTTTAGAATAAAATTTAATTTCTCACATCATATAGTATCAGAAAACATTTCCTTAGTTTAAAAAATTACAATATAATAATAATGTCATCAAAATTATCTATGACTTTATTGCTATAATATTTTACGAATTATATTTCATTGGTAAAATATATGGAATTATTTAACTATCATCATTTACAAAGCTTTCCACTACACTGCAAAACATCAGATTCAAAAATCAACCGTATCCTCAAATGCAAACGTACCAGTAAAAACTTCAGACATGACAAGGGTTCTAGTCATATATATATTCTTTAGTAAAACAGTTACAATTCACTAACGAATATCAACTTTCTCAAGCTCTTAAGCGTAGTGTCTACCTGTTTTAGAAAACTCATAATTCGCATTTTATAAGGTATTTCCCCCTGTAATGCAAAACACCACTGTTTAAAGTTACATTCTGAAACAACATGCTACAAAACTGCATATAAAATAAAAATATACAAATTTAATGAATCTATAGGTAATAAAGTACGATAATTTTATATTTTAAAATCTTACTAGGGTATACTAGGGTAGGTGCCACTTACTTATTAAAAAATTTAAAATCCCTCTAGGGTAAGTGTACACTTAAATTTATGGGACGGACTAGAATTCAGAGTAGGGTTTGAGGCGTTAGTAACTTTTTTATTTTGCATTAAACCAATTTTAATGACATTACACAAAATGAACACTTAAAATATGGATATTGTTTAACTAGGTAGAAGATGATAGGTTTTAAATTAGCTTCATTTGCTGTCCCACAAAATTGGGCTCTTTGATTATATCGTTCATAACATGTTAATGCTTAAGTTCTAACACTATTTCTCCACGAATATTCTCCTTGAGCTACTCAAGTGCACGCAGTTTTTTTCACGTAAAACTTCTTCATCTGATATTCCTACGCGAAGTGGATACAATAATATGGAAGGGGTATGCTCTTATAGGCCAAATAATAAATAGGCTTGCCTCTTAGAAAATAAAATTTCACTATTTGTATCCTTTGCTCTCTTGTGAAATTGACCATGACGAATTTCCCACGACTCAGCTATAATGTATACTTGCAACCGGAAAATTGAACTACTAGCAAAAAAGTTATATACCTGTCAAATCCTACTCTGTATTTTGGCCCATCTTGTGTTATGGAATTGTCAGAACATTTTCAGGAAATACAAATCAAACGTGTTTCATATTTTGATAGCAATATTAGTACATGAATGTTCCTATAAAAATCTATTATCCAAATATTAGATACCTGAGAAACAAGACATGCCTCCATTTTCTCAATTGATACTAAAAACCATAAGAACACGTTCCAAACTGCTAATATTATCATAAGTTACTGTAATACAATTTTTTTTCAACCTATTCTATCTTTATTCTTTGTAATTACATAAAACACATTATAAAATATTTGCTTATGATAAAAATTATCGTTTGATTTAAAATTTTTATATATTGATTCATTTTTTATTATTCGTCTACATATTATGGTTAATAACACTTTTTATTATTGTTATATGGCATGCAGTTTTTCAATATTGACATTATCTTTATATAAATTCAAAATGTTTTATCTTATAACACTAGAATACAATTTCATTTTTCTAATATATTGTACATTAATATGCATAAATTTACTTTTACAGCGTTTATTGATATCTTTTTTTTCTCCATTTTTAAACCTTTCGTGATAGCATAATATAATAAAACTATTTATTTTAATGACACAATTCTCTTTATATTCTCCTCTAATACTTTAGCCTGAGTATTCCATTTTGTCTTCTCAGTTATATTCCCGTTAACATTCATTCTATTCTTTAATAAAAAACTAAAATAATGTTCTAATGATGAATAATTTTTTAAACTTTCACAAATGTTTATGGAAACAAAGGTAATGATCTAAATTTTTTAGCTTGAATAAAACGTTTAAATCATGTCCATCTCAGTTCTAAAATTAACGTTCTATATGTTAAAGATATATTCAACAGTAAAACTACATATTCAACAGTAAAACTCATATTTATGATTGTAATCCTCAACTTTCAGACAAAATATATAAAATATATACTTGCACAAATGTATCGAACATTTCATGAAGCAAAATTTTACTAATAATTCTTTGAACAAGAAAATTATTTAAAATATATTTCAATTAATAAATAAAATAAATTTATAAATCCAATACGATTCTTAATTGTTGAACATTTTTATATTTTTCTTAATGTTATTTTAAGTGATTATTGTAATCATAAATAACTTGCACTAAGTTAACTGTTAGACCTGCGTATATGTAAATGATATGCTTATTTATAGATTGATAAATCAGAAGAAAAATATGTATGACCAAAATATGGATGTTGTATGGAAACATTTGTGATTTATTATCCAAAGAATGAATAGGGAAATAAATAATTAATTATTAGAAAATTATTAAGCAAATTATTAATTATAAAACACGTTCTTTCGCTACAACTACTATTATGTAAATACCAGAACAGTGGCGTAACCATTTTTTAATGCTTCTTTTTCATTTATTCGCTCTTGCATCCTATAACATTTATGTTTATTTTAACTTAAATGTTCGATCTAAACATAACTGAATTTATTTTCTTCAGAAAGTAAACATTCATCTTATAAGGTTTTCGCAAAAATATTTGATTTGATGGGGTATGCGTATACTTAGTCGCTTTATACTAAAGATTTGGTTGTTTGTTAGTCTTGAAAGCTTTTACCTAAGTAAAATAATATTTCACTTCATCTTCCAAAATATTTGCAAAATTCAGCTAGCACAACTTTTTTTGCGTACTTTTAGAAACGTTATCGAATTGCAAGTGTCGGGGTATATAGAGTAAAACTGGATAAAATCAATTTTTAAATAAATTATGGTCAATTCTAAGTTATGGATCTAAATTCTTTAAGGGCATTTTAAACACTTTCAAAACGGTATTAATAACAATAAAATATTGGAAATCTAGTACTTTCTTGTCTTCGTGACGAAAAGGAAAATTTTAATACTTTTTTCCATCAATACCCCGTGTCTCAGTTTGGAACCAAAAATTTATCAGAGGAAAATGAAAGTGGTATAAGTTTACTCTTAACTTTTACCAAATCTTACTCCAAAAATGTTTAAATAATACACGAAATTGATTGTTAAATACATAACGAATTCCCATATAATTTGTCCATAGTCCATTTCACAGTCAAACCTTGCAGTGAAGGTAGTGAACTCGTACACAAGATAATTCATATTCTTATACGAAATTAAACGTTTCGTTGATTTGTTTTAATGTAAAAACGAACAGTGTTACAATAATGTTTATTTTTGAAGTTAAGAATGTAAGGTAAGCATTGCGAAGATTTTCAAATTGCAGCTCTGATTTTTACTCTGACATATATTCATCCAAGACGCATTGAAAAGATTTTATTGACTCTTCAATTAGCACAGCATAATCCATTACAACACGCATATCTTTATGCTGAGTAAAAGCTTTTATTTGTTCAAATTAATTTTATTCAGAATAATTATAATCAGTCTATTGTTCATATGCGTGTTATTCAAGAAGGCAGTATATACAAGCTCTCCCATTTACGCTGAACGGTTCTTGAATGCTGCTTGCCTAATACCTCATAATTTTACAAAGCAATAAGTCCTCAACCAACAATTAATTTAGTAATGATATTGGCATGTAATGTAGTTAAGCGTCGAATTCCTAACACACACACAGTATTGATAACAATCGTCAATTCAAAACCAATAAAGCTTGGAGGTGTTCCGTATTGACTTCCTACGGTATATGCATGTCAGAAACGTATAAAAAAACGGTCTATACCACTTTCCTTTTCAATAACTCGGATGCTATTTCAAATTTTGAACCACAGTCAAAGCTGTAAAACTGATGAAACCACACGAGTCAAGATTTCATAATATCCGAATTTGGTCGTTCTTTATCAACCGTGGTTGCATGCAAATTGTATGAAATATTTTATGATTAACAATATTATCACCCAAATTGATCATTGTTGGCGTTATCGGATACTTCCTAACGCAGTATGCAAACAAGCGTCAGGCAACCATACATTGGTCCATTATCAGTCCTGAGTAGACTGAAATAGCAATGTTTTCTCTATATGGAAAGGGATTGCGCATGCTCACGTCGAGTGTTGGAACAATGCATGACTTTCGCAAGTGACAAAAACAAGGAAATACTGGCTTGCTTGAATAACACTGCAGACTAGTTCTAAATTCTTCACGGGTGGTTGTACAAAAAATTTCAATGTTCCCAAATCGACATCCGATGAATTATGTTCGTCCCCCTACTTCATTGGTTACGCCACTGTCTGTTTCGAATATGCGGCATTACATGGACTGGTCCTTGCAGACTGGCTTCTGTTCAAGAACAGCGGCACACCGTAGGACATCACCTGCCCGAGAAGTCGCATTCCGCCGACGGACCCCATTCCGACGGAGAAATGCACTCCACCAAAGTTAGTATCCACCTTCGAAAATTCCTCCGTCTTTTCTTTCTTTCTCCACTCTTGTCTTTCTTGAGCTTGCTTCATTTTCAGTCCTCTTGCGATACGTTTGGATCCTTATTCGATGGAACCTTGCCTCGATTCCGATCGCGTTCATTGAATGCCTTCCATCTTTTCGAGACGCTCTAAAATGTAAATTTCAAGCCGAAAGCTTGAGTAATAACTTGAAAGTCATCTGTATTACGAAGATGTTTTTTGTTAATATACATAAATGACAGTATAGCATACAACACATTGTCCGAAAGTCATCTACAAAGTGTCAGATCTGGACAATCTATTAAGTTTTCACAACTGCCTTTTCATGTAGTTTGAAAACAGTCTAAATCACAATTCAAATGTCTGTTAACACATCTCTCTATTTGATATTTCCATACAGTATTGAAAAGGTACTTTAAGAGTAAAATTTAAATCTACAACATTAATAAGTATTGTTGATTCCTTTATACAACATTAGCGATAGTAAGCCAGTTGTTTTAGATTCCATGCATGCTACTAATTACAGCTAAATTTTCCAAAGAACCTGCATCATAGAATCCTATTCAATCTACTTAAAAATGTATCAAGATTCATATATTTTTGTTTTATTCAATTTTATATTATCATTGCCACCTAAGGCCTTTCATATCTATATACATATTTTCTTATACTTAACAACGATCGTTCTGTGTTGTATTGTTTGGTTTAAAGTGTGACACAATTGTCTAAAAAAAATTGTAACAAAAATGTTTGATGTAGAATTCTAAAATACAAACTGAAGTTAAAGATATTTAATTTTAAAAATAATATGAATTCAGAAAACAACTATCGCATTACTACACTCGCAAATAGAATTTTAACTATTGAGAAGTACCAAAAGTGTCAGAATGATGTTAGATTATAGTATAAATTTACTTATAGGATAATTTTCTATAACATTATTTATATTTCTGAAGAGTAACCTAAATCAAGACATTTCGTGTCAGGTATTACATATGATAACGACAGGTAAAATCTACGTTCTACAAAATATTTCATCTTTTATACTTAAAACATAAGAAGCCAACATTATCCAATATTCTACTGCTCTTATAATATTCCACTTACTACGATAAAACATCACATGACACGTATTTTAATATTCTTAGGGTTTTTTTTTTTTTTTTTTTTTATAAGGTGATACTTTATTAAAAAAAGTATTTAGTCATTCGGTTTTTTTTTTATTTTAAAATGTGACACTTTATATAAAAAAGATTTTAGACACTTGTGTCCCCGCATAGTTTGAATATAAATTTTATAGTGCTGGAGAAAATAATTAAAATGTTTCTGAATTCACACAAATAACTTCTAGTTTTGTGATGACTTGAAAATTTTAATTATCAACAACACATTTGTTGCTAAAATTAAATACGAAAGAAAAGTCCATGAATTGGATAAGACAAAATCAGCATTCTAACCAGGTTGTGTGAATCGAATTGATTTTTACAAAATCATTGATTTAACCACACATTCTCGTTTTATTTGAACTATCAGCAATTAAATTTCAAATCCCTCAGTAATAAGGATCCAAACGTACTCTTTCAAAACACTTAAATAGTTTTTAAGATCACGAATGTCTCGCAAACATTTTTATCTTTGTTTCCCAATAATAACTAAGTGACTTTTTTAGCAAAAGTTCTCCTTTGACTAGTTTTTGTACACTTTTCTTTATTCCTTACTAAATAAAATCCTGACATTTGAGATATATTTATCAAGAATTACGATAAAATTTATTTTGGTAAGATTTTTTTTTACTGTGGAATAGTTTTCTAAAAACGATTTCTTAAGGAGAGCTTTTGCCATACTTGGGTATTAAACAGATATTTTAAATATTTCCCAATACTAGTACACTGTCTCTTGTATTCACTGTTTTTCTGTTCCTCTCCTAGATTAACATATCTACCCAATCTAAATCTTCAATATTCCTCTCCCTTGACCTTACAGCATGTTTCGATTCATTGTGTCTCTCTGACCAACCTGTTTCTCCATCTCCGAAATATTCAAATATTCCTCCTCTTCCTCGATACCGAAAGTAAAAACAATTAACCTCATAACATCCTCATAGAGAACATCGATATCTGTAAGCATCTTTCCATTACTGCGTACACTTCATCTCACATTAGTTCCGTTTTGATCACTGATACTGTTTTGTACCGCAAAATGCCTAAAGACCGGTGCTTCACAGGTCTATTGTCTCCAAGAAAAACGTATAACGCATAACGTATAAAAGCCATTTTGTGTGGTTAGCAATGTAGCTTTAGTTTTAGCCCATTCGCTTTTTAATGCTTAGTAGCATAATAGTTTTAGTATTTAATTACACTTTATTGTTAGTTTAAAAATCCACACAACCCCTCACAAGCATTATACAACCACTGAATTAGAGTAGAAGTAATTTTTTTCATGCAAACAAATAACTAATAAATACAATTTTTGTATGAAAACATGAATATCTGTACAGAATGGCATGCAATAAAATCGATAAAACTGTGCTTTTTTTAAATCACCAAATATTGTTTTCTTAGTAGTTTTATATTTTAACTTATATTTATATTTATGGACATCACTCAGATAGAACACAAGTTTAAAGTATTTTAATGTGATCGTGGTTACTGATAACACTTCTCTTAAACAGTTAACAGTAGAAGAAACGTGGTCTGTAGAATCCTTATAACTTTTTAAACATTTGTTCGAATATCCTACCTGTATCCAATATTCCCATAATATTTCTGCTAGAGCTGAGTGTGAAATTCATGTACTTATTTTTTCAATATTTCCCGTACAAACTTTAAAGGGAAGTAGGAAACACAAGATTTAACGATGTTCACGTGAGTATACATATCTTCAAGCGCCATTTGGAGGATGCTCTAGAAATGACAGATACAGATAGAGTATGTGAACATTTTTCACTAGACCTAATTTTTGGTAGGTGCTGAAAGCTACAGTATCGCGTAACACATTGACCTTGTAATGAAATATGGGCAGAGTCGCCCTTTAAAGATCTCTGAAGGGTAAATCATATGGTCTTACGAATCCGCTTAGCCGATTGGCTAGCAAAGCGCAGACCAGTATTTTTGATCTCGGTGGATGATCACTTTAACCAATCAATATTTTAGGATTCATGTTCTCGCAGCAACGTGGCAGATCTTCATGCCGAGTAACCGAAAGAAATGGCATGAGCTGCGTGCTCGTGCCCCGTCTTTCTCATAAGGTGAATGTTTAAGGATCGCAGAACAAACCCAATAACTGCTATGCTACCAAATAGTACCCGATAGCAAATCCAGGTGGCGCTTAGGAACAATGAACATCAATGAGCGAATATCGTTTTTTTAATTTTGTGTTGGAGGTATTAATGCATCATAATACAAAAACAAAAATCACGCATTCAAGTAAGCTGCAGCATAACTACATATGTATGATTACGAATACTGATTTTTTTTTTCGATTTTTAACTTAATATTTTGTTTGGCATAAAATAATACTGATTTTTCGAAGCATGTTTCCGTGAAACTTATTCATATTCTATTTATTGCTTACTTTTTATGTACAATATGATGAATAGAGAAAGGTGTCAATGGTTTCATAGGGGGAAATTTGAAGAGCCCATAAAGATATTTGTAATTTACATCAATGTCAATTGCAGAGTTAAAGTTGATGCATAAAATTATGCATTCATTTTCATTTATTTTATGCTATTAAAATATGAATTTAAACTCTTTTAATACAGTTTCGTTAGTCTTCAGAACATTTTGATACGTTCTCTCACCAGGTTTTGTTCTTACAACAAAGTATAACACAAGTTTCATTTTTTTTTCTCTCATTTCACTAAAGAATTAACATTTAACAGGATACTAAAGAAATAGTAAAATTTTAAAAAACTGTAAGAAAAACTGATTTAAGATTTTAAGGTTTTGAACAAATGTTTGAAAACTTATGATTGTTCATATAGCTTAGTCGAATATTTGAAATGTTCAACTTTTTATATGGCTCATGTTTCACTTAATTTTAAAGCTAGCACTTAAGATGACTAAATAATGAAATATTGCTCAATTTCTTGAAGGATCTTAAAATTCTAGAGCAGTGTTATAGTATGAAAAGAAAAGTACGAAAAATCAATTTTTTCAATAAAGAATAAATTTGAACAGTTATGTGTCAACTATTGTATTCTAATTTAATCTGTGTGGTGCAAAAGCTTTACGAACTCAGCCATAAAATATCGCAGATCTATAACTTTAAAAGGTAGATAGATATCATGTTGGAATATTTTTAGTCTTAATTTGTAGGTGCATTTAAGATTGATTTTTGTACCCTTAGATTTAAATCCTGCGGTTTTAAAATTTCCCATTTTTAAAACACCAAACCCTGAGAACGAAACTTAGAAAACAGAGCGAAAAAAATTTGACGACTAAACGCGAATATATTGTTTTCAATTTGAGGGGCATTGCAATGATCAAAACACAAAAAAGTAATGTTAGTGCATAAGGAAAGAAAATATTAGATTTTTATAGGTGGACAATTAAAACGCTGAATTAGAAAAAAACACACATGCAAACGAAAAAATTTATGATACCGAATTTAGAATGTTATGGCATATTATTCATAATAATATTTAGAACCTTCTTAAGAGCAAAATTTTCATTCAGGGTTAATCCTGCTTTCCTGTTTTTCCTGCCTACACCTGGAAATTATCCCTTCTCCTTAAAAAAAATGTTTTGAACGAAAACAATTTTGTGACAAACTCTTTTGCGCGCTTTATAAAAATGATTTTTTGGAAAGCTTTTTTTGTCTTTTTTGATTGGCTGAATTGCAGCCAATACCAGTACGTAGTAACTCACTTTTTGCTTTTTTGTTTTTTTTCTTCGACTTTTTCAACGCCTTAGTCAAGCCGGCAGGGTTGGAAGCGGAGTTCTAACTTCAAAGAGAAGATAGAGTAATTATATCAACAACTTGATTTTGATTCTTTTCTTTTTTTTGTTCCTGCCTTTTTAAAACAACATTAACTAGGCACTGATTTTTGCATTTTTAAAAGCAGCCTTTTGTTCATCACCTCGCCAAGTTCGTTTTTTGCCAAACTCTACCAATCGCTCGTTCGCTCGCTATTTGCATGACTTTTCGTGACGACACTAGAGACTTTGCCAGGAGAAATCAGGAGACAATGAAATTTTACAAAAATGAAGTGCAATAATTTTGAAATTCAGAAGTTGCCGATACGAATTTTTTACTATTAAAAGGTTTTAACTCTCCAATTGGTTTCGATGAGATACCTCGTTTATCAAGGTCTGACTAATTTTTTCTAATGACGTCATACCTCGTCGAGATAACCACCAAGAGGGGATTAATTATTACTTGATATATTAAACTTAATTTATCTTCATAGCTTAAATATGCCACAGCATATGAAAAATACCGTTTCATTTCGTCCTTATTGTAAAGATATTGATTAGTGCTTGGTTGAAAAATCTCTTTGATATTTAAGCAATGCATATTCATGTTCAACTTTATGAGTTAGACTTGTTTTGGAGAGAATCAAGTTCGTATAAAGTAAAAGTTCAAAAATAACTGTGATTATTTTGTGATTGTGAGAAACGGTTAAAGCTATTTAATACATTTTATGACATGAAGTAAACATTTTTAAAAAATTACATTATTTTCAACGAATATATGAATGAATGCTGGTAGTAATTTTCATTAGAAAAAGTAAACTCAATTACTACCATTATAGTTCCAGTTTTAATCAAATATTTGAGCACTCCGTATACTGTTTCTTGTGTCGAATATAAAAGAGTAATATGATTCAGTATGGTTTTTTCAACGTTTACTAAATTCTAGTTCAGTATCTGAAAATTATACGGGATTGTGAATCATATAATATCAACAATGCAATTTTTGCATTGGTATAATATCTAATATATTAGTTAGTGTTCCAATCGAAAAGTGCAACACATTTCCTATCAGAATATTATCATCAAAATTTTTATCAGTTGCTATTTAAATTTTTTAATGAGTTTTTATTGTTCGGAAATAAAGTTTGATATGTTATGCGAACGTTATAAACAAAAAATTTTATAAAATCTGATTGCTTACTAAGTTCTGAAATCGGAAAACAATACATTTTTGTAAGTTTATAACAGTATTTTATCTCTAGATTCAGAAATACACATAAAGTGTTTCCTTGAACATTACATGTCAAATCAATAATCATTTTTAACTTCTTTTTACTGTAATTATTTACGTTTCCCTTCAGTAAAATTCTCTATTCCAAAATATATCAAGCTTCTTCGGCGATATTTTTTCCCAGTTGACTGTATTAAACTGTTGGGAAACGGATTGGGAAAATAGTCACATCTTTAAACATTAGATTAATAATAAGTATTAAACTAACTAATAATAATACATGTAACTAATAATAATACATGTAACTAATAATAATACATGTAACTAATAATAATACATGTTACTAATAATATGTAACTATAATATGTATACATAATTTTATTAGTTTTAGAGATAGATATGTTTGCTTATACTGAAAGTATTTCGCAGTTTGAATTGTAATGTAACATTTATGATTTAACATTATATTCATGGTTATACTTTATTCCAGATAAGATTAAAAGTCTTTAAACGAAATAAAACTATCATCAGAAATATTCTATTTTGTCACGTGTATTTTAACTTCTCATCAAATTTAGACTATCTTAGCAACATACTGAAAATTAAGAAGTTGAGGGTCATTTTCTTCGGGCAAAGTCTCAGTCGTCTCTTGCACAAGCTGAGTAAAATTTGTTGTAGCATGTATATTTTCTGTTCTTTTTCACGCGGCTTATTCCATGCACTTTCTGTTTCGCGCTGCACAACTCTAACTGCTGGTGGTTTTTCTGATGTGTGAGATATAGATATTTTCAGTATTATATAAACGTTCTAAGTGGAAAACACATACTAGCTTCTTCGTAAAAAAACTGCAGATTATAACTATGTAATTAGTTAATAAAACCTTTTAAAAAATTAGTTAGTGTTTCAATGTAATATAATACAGCTTAACACAAACAATACTAAGAACAACAATCATTATTTCATCGCAAATCCTATTCATAGTACTTTTCGAAAATAAAACCTTAAAACGTTTAAATATGCATTTAGAATGTGTCAGATATTTGAAAAAACAGAATCAAAACCTACTGCTCAATTATGATTTCTACTTCTATTTGATTGCATACTTACTGATGATTGAGAACATTATTATTGATTGAGAATATTATTGATGATAAAACCTACAAGACTGAACGCAATAACCGATAAGAGAAACGACAAAACTTAAGAACTTCAACAACTTCATTTTATCAAAATGAAGTTGTAAAATAATGCAGCAGAAAAATCCTACTAAAATAAAAAATTGACAATTTCAGTTGCATTCTATTTGTTTATTTACTCCTATTTTTAAAAATTGAGCACAAAACAAAACAACATACAGAACGAAGCAAATATTGAGAAAGTCGAAAACATTGACATCGATTTGAACCGTAGAAAGCATTTCTGCTTTAATTAGATGAGATTTTGGCTCAAATATTATAAATTTAGTACGCTAATTAAACTATCGTTTGTTTCAGTAAATACAGCAGCAATAGGCATGAAAAATTACGTCTCATTTTTTGGTTAATAGTTGAAATGGAGTTAAATTGTCAGAAAACCCACCACCGTTCTAATCACACGTCTAATTTGTTTTAATCGCGGGAGCATGCGCATTCTGTTGTTCTATATTAATTAGTAGTAATTAATGAATCACTAATAACATTTTTGCCTATATTGAAGTTTTGAAAAAGATTTTTGAGTGGGATTTTTTACTTTTTTGCCCCATGCAGCATGTGGAGAGGTTATTCAACCCTCGGATGGGCTGACCAGGTTGGTTCTCAAAACTCCTATTATGGACCTATAGTGAATGCACTTGAGAAACTACAATCCTATGTTGATATACATAAATAAGGGAACACCGTTTTGTGCTTTATTATCAATAATTAACGCCAGATAAATACAGTATAAACTCTACGTGGCGGTATTCATTGCTCTGATTGGTTAAATTTGTCCAAAGACTTACCTCTACGATCCATAATTTTTGAGAAATACTTGTCTAAAAACTTATGATGTCGTATCTGAAGGAAAAATTTCAGTCAACAAACTTAACTTAGAAACAATAAGTTAATGTCTGCGTAAGAAAGCAACCACTCTCAAAGCACATAAATGTTCTCTTCGTGAAATGACTGACTGAATTTGATCAAAGTGTGTTGTAACTAAATTCCCAGATGAAAAAAATGGCTAATTTTGTCCTTATATTTGGTAGAGTTTGAAGCATTAATTCTTTGTTGATACCTCACTTTTGAATCATGATTCAGTTCACCGTTCCATGGACAGCACAAGCATGTCTTCTAAATAAATTCCAATGATGAAGATCTTGTCGCGTATAGTAATTAAGAAATCGTAAGAAGAAATTTTAAAAGTTTAGTTGGAGAAACGGGGGGGGGGAGAGAAATACGCTGCAAAGCATAACAGTAGATGTATGAGTAGCGGTATCGTAGATGTAGAGAGAGAGTGGAATCTACAAATAAATAATAATCAACGTTATATAGAATAATAAATATAATTTGATTATTAGGATTGATCACCCAAGCTTCTAGAGGAAATTCTATAATGCCAAAACCAAAAATATAAAATAAAATGTCAAAATCCTAATGAACAAATCGCACCCCAGCAAGAAAAATGACACTACTCAAAATTGCAGAATTTGAGAAACATCAACTTAAAGTATAATATAAAACTTATATTGAAATGGTATTAGTTTCTTTTAAATTTTAGGTAAGTATTCATGATGGTAACTTCTATTATATTCTATAGAATAGTAATGTAACACGCTGGGGCACCTCATACATATTTTTCGATGACGTAACATCAAATTTTTTATTTTTCTTTTGAGTTGTGTCACTTTTTTTGCCGGGGTGCGAAATAATCAGTATCGTCTGTCATCGAAGTTTTAAAACATTTGCTATCCTGTATGGAACTCTGTTTTCTTCCAGTTACTTATCGTCTGCACAGTTCAGTAAGTGGAAATATTTAAAATTAAGATGGTCTCTATCTTTAAACTTGTTTCTCTCAAAAATCATGAACCGTGTCCCCGGTATTGTTCTTTAGCCATATTTTACCCACATATAGATTAAAGTATTGTCATGGAGAGTTTATGTGGTATTTACGGGGGATACTTTTAATAAATTTGCAGAAATTACTTGAACTGATGTATGAGATAACTATATAAGTTAGGGAAGTTCTGTTGGGTTTATCAATGTATGTAGAAAATACTTGATTCTCTATTTTCAGTCTAATTTCTGTATTTGTATAGGAGATGGGAAATTCCTGGATAGAAAGCGATTACATATATGCCAACTGCTTGATTTATCATGAGACTACTTTTTACGATTTCATCTCCGTTTGCTTGAAAATTTGAATTTTACACTTTGAGATATTCTGGACTTCAAGAAAATTCCATAGGAAAGAAAATTGAAGTTTTGCCTGGTTACGTAACTTTTTAATAGTAAAACACAAATAGCAAAAGTACGCGATAAATATGTAAGAAATTCTACTTTGAATATTATTAATTCGTTAAAAATATTTAAGCCGTCTAAAACTATTTATTCCATCTGTTTATATTACATTTCTCATGTTCAATAAAAACATTTTTGCTGTAAGTTTTTAATTTTTTTTCGTGGAATGATGTAGCTTGGATAGGAATATTAATTTATTCATTTCATTTGTTCTTCACTATTTGCTAGATAAAAGACAAAAATTATGAAATTGCTTAGCCGGTCTAAATTTTATAATTATAGACATAACTCCGATTTTTAGCTTCAGGATTTGATAATTACAATAGTAGTACGAGTGGTAATGTTAATCAGAGGTAAATGGGGGGTTATAGATAAAAAATGAGTTACCCAATCAAAAACCATACTTTTTTTTTTTTTTAACTTTTTATAAAATGATTTGTGCATGTACAAATTGATAAATAACAGAATGCATTCCAAAACAATTGTATCATACTTTTCTCACACATTTTCATCTAAATTGAAAGATCTTGCACTTAGTAATTCAGTTAGAAATTTAATCACTTGCACTATGCATTTGGTCAGTAAACTAAGAGTTCATAAATATACTGTTAAATTACGATGAAGATTTTTTCTTTATTCAAATCCGGTGCATGTTTTGGAATTTCTACAAATCATGTGTAGAAACTGGCAGCTATTCAGTAAATTCGGACCAATATTTTGGCACTCTATATATCTGAATAATGATAATGTATATATTTTTAAACCCTTTTCAAATTCTCTTTCTTATATACCAGCACTGGTTAATTTTTTTTTTTAGAAAAAAAGGCAAGAGTTTTTTTTCTAGCTTTCGATAGCCGGGATGTCTGGTGCTATCTCATTTTTCATTCAAAGATAATCTAAAATTATTCATGAAATAATTTCATGCAGACGATTGAGTACTCAATATCAAAATAATTTTTTTAAGCATTTCACATCATTATTTATGCATTCTAGCAACCCTAAAATATCACCAATACAATTGAGAATATTGATGTCTTTCCTTTAACAAAACATTTGGAAAACTGTTTTTAGTAATAGCATTTGTAAGAGACAGCTCATTAGATAAATTACTTTATAAGAATGAACAAATTTGACAATGGATGAGTTTGTAAGCATTCTCTTTCAAGAAGACTTAGTTTTTTGTAGTTTTTACCTCACAAAAAGTTCAGAAATTTATGGTTATCTTAATTGAGAAATGATAAAAAATACATCAAATGAATTCCACTTTAGCACGAATTGTAATTTCCCCTACGAAAACCCCATCATAGAAAACAAATACCTTAACTAACCCAACAGAACCTTCCATTATATTAACCTCAGTTAGTTCTTTTGTAGCCCTCATATTCATATCCATATTCATATCACGTTTTATTTTAAATAAGTATATTTTTCCTATAGTATTTCTATAGCACACTATAGATTTTTAATAAATATTAATATTTTTTCCTTTATTTAGAGAAATAATTCGACGATTAATTATTGCATTGGTCTAACATATAAAACATGCAAACGTTTTACAAATTATTCGATGTAAGAGTGTAGTTTTTCAAGTGTTGTATGAATTATTTGTTAAACATTTGTCCCCTAACATTAATACAGTAACAGAAAAACCCATTTTCTATTTAATGTGTCATAAATTCCTTAAGTTTATATTATATACTTATATATATATATAATCGATATATTATATTTGTAATGAAATCCATTGTATGCTGTAGGGCAAGGTGATAGACGTTATGTCCTTAATTCTTTATAACTGTTATTTTCTAAAAATGTATTTTTCTCTTGATCATAAAGATGTGTTTTATAGAATATATCTGTATTTATAAATTTTTGAAATCAATGAATGAAAAACATAAATTAAACAAGGAAATTGTCTGAAACAGTATCTAATGCACTGATTGTGGTTCTCCTTTATATTTCATAACGTTTTTTAAAATATGCAGGTTAAGATATGGAAGTATGAAAAATATAATCCAGAAACGTATATATTTAAATAAATTCTTAATTCTACATCAGACATTTTATTAACTTTCAAATGTCAACATGCTTTTAATTTTTTCATTAAATTCTACAATTTTATTTGTAAATAAAATTGATTTTCAACAAACCAATAGAGCATTTTAAAGTGTATCATGAATACAAATTTACATGAAATTTTACCTTTAGTTTTCAAAACGAATTAGTTTTTTAAAGCGATTCTTCATGCACATTGAGAATGAATCCTGATCCTTCTAAAACAATTTGTTATTAACACTTTTACTTGATTTTCATTCAATTGCACCATACAAATATAAGGGTTCTTAAATATCCAAACATCCCAACTTAGACTTAATTACTTCAACGGTGTATTAAAAAGATTCTTCAAATGTCTGTAAACTATGGATAGGTTTAAAACAGGTATGTAAATAGTTGAATTAACTTCGCTTTGAAGCACCACAAGGAGCTATTAGTGATGGTCTGTGATCAATATCGAATGGAAAGATCTGAGAACACCTTTCATTTTGAATCACGGTCTGATAACGAGGTCAACACCTAAGATAGCACCCCACTCTTCAAGCTTCCACACCACGCCAAAAGTTTGAAACAGAAAATGCAAAAACATGTATGTTGAATGCTTTTTAATTTTTAATAAGCTTATGTTAAAAACTTGCAAACATTTTTCGAAATGAAAGTTCAAAACATTTTCTCAGTTACACTTTGGTTTCAATACCTCACAGGAGGGATACATTCGGAATACTTTAAAAGTTGCTTTTACGTACTATATACAGATTCAATCTATTGTGCCAAAAGCAGGCAAATTCTGAATACTACTAGATATCCATAATCAATAAAAGTAATAAGACAGATAAAGGAATAATTTTTCGTCATATAAACGTTTTGTAAGAGATTATAAATTTTATTCTTTAAATTAAGTTGTTAAAATCTAACCGATATGAATTTCGTCAAAGTGGTGTCGGCTTTTAGCCAATTCAAGCGTCATTTTTTATAACATCTGAATTGTTATTTTTAGAAAAATAATTTCTACAATCTACTTCTAATTGGAGTTATACTTGATTTTTATTCGAAAATTAACTGACATGTTTCCCATTGTTCTACTTATTTCTCAGTGTAGATAGACGTCAGGAATCGTCAGGAATGTTCCACGTTAATATGATCAGAAATTATTGGTTTGATTAACACCTCCAAATTTTGTAGACAGCTAGTTCAAAAAGTTTACTCTCCAATTAATCCTGTTTGAACACCAAACATAATATATGTTCAGCACATGAACCTATCTTTCCAATATTAGTCAAGTAGCTTGAATCAGTCCCCTAAATTTGCATTCCAGGTTGGTTTACGCCCCCTCGGGAAATACAAACATGTCTTCTAAATTCCTAAAATGTCGGACTTATCAAATTGATAAAAGTACTGGTGATCATTTATGTAAAAACAGAAATGAGTATGAAAACAGAAAGGTTCGGGGTCCACATTCAGTGCATCACGCTGTTTCGAGAGGTGTCCGTAAAGTTAACTGCGCATATGCTTCTTGTCCTTGTACAGCCGAGGGGCAGGATGACGTCCTCCTTGAATCCTTTGCAGAGCCTGAGTCTGGATGGAGGCACTCACACCGTGATTCACGTGCCACCTGCTGACGGACATCCAAAACAGCAAACGGCGCTGGACGCCCTGCTGAGCGAGTTGCAGACCTTCAACCTTCCAGCCGAGCAAAAGACGCAACGGGACAACATACCTGGTCTTCTGGGTCCACAGAGGCGACTGCCTTCTTACCCCAGCGCGGACTCTCCAGTCCGCTCGCCTATACACGGCATGCCCCAGGCACGCTCCCCAACCGCCCTGGACCCTGGTGCCAAAACCCTGCAGGTCATACCCGTTGCCAAAAGCCTTTCCCCCACGCCTATGGAAAGGAAGCCCTCTCCGACTTCGCAGCTGGCTGTGAAGACCATCGCTGAAGTGCTCACCAAGAAAGTTCCTCCTCCCCCGCCACCGCGTACCACGAGCCGATCGCCGGTCACCTCCCCCACAGAGGCGGCGACAGCGGCCGCAGCAGCAGCCGCTGCCTCCAAGCCGGTCCCCTTACGCTCAGCCCTGGCGATGCGGAACCTCCCGCAGCGCAGCAGTTCCGTGCCTACGCCCAGGGGTTCCTCGCACCCGACGCTCAGACAGACTGCCTCGACAAGGCAATCCTCCCGTGAGCGCCCAGATCCACCCTCTGCTCCCATCACCACCGCCAACGCATCGACTTCCACATCAGCTGCCTCAAAGGAGGCCATCCTACGCACCTCGGCGTTGAACGACGAACCGCCACCAAGAGACCAACTGTCGAGCAATAGCAGCAGCAGCGAGAGTGTCAACTCTCAGGAAGGGCTGCAGATGGCGTTGCAGGCTGCCAAAGCAGAACAGAAGAAAGTTTCACAGCAATTGAGGAATGAATTGCAAGATGAGGTGCGTATACATTCCAAATTGTTTAGCATGCTCTTTAGTAGTGCGAGGATACCTCAACCTTCTAGACGTTATTGCTTCTGAACCACAATGAGCATTGTGACTAAGTGATCACTATACATCTAATCCATAGATTGTCTTCCAGCTTTTAAAGAGATTCCATTGGTCTTTTCCTTAGACTGGAATCCTTTGGAACGATTATATACAGGGTGTTATCAAAATAATGGAAACACACTGGATTTATAAGGAACCTTTACTAATATAGCTGTTTATGAAGGTGCCTCCTAACTGTAATTATTGACACTAGGGAATCCAGATGCTGATTGAGCTGTGCGGTCACTTTGGCTGCAGTTGTCTTCTTTTTAGACAGTACAATCCGCTTCAATACCAGTCGGACTCTTTCACTCAGCTTCTCCTTCCGTCCACTATTTTGCTTTGCCGAGCTTGTCTTGCTGCGCTGTGTGTGTACGCTGTCATGACTTTAGACACCATACCTCTAGAAACGCCTAAAAGCTGGGATGTTTCGGTCACAGTTGCTCCAACTAGTTGGGCTCCTATAATTTGGCCTCTTTGAAACTCTGTAAGGTCTAACTTTTTACGCTTTTGACAAAAATCCACGACGTATGACACTTTACTAAAGCTACCTCATACTACCATGATATGTAATACTTTTTATATTTAAAAAAATGGTAGCTAGGATTTTATTTTGATGCTTACGAAGCGCATTCTTAAATGTCACTTTTATTCACAGATATTTCCATTCTTTTGATAACCACCTGACCACCTGAAGATATTTGAATGCTCCGTTACTTAGAATAGAATCCTTTAGAATGATTCTATGGTCACGATCAAAATTGGTATGAAATTATGCAGGGCAGATTGCAAAATGGAATTATGAGTGTGAACTCCTCAAAGGTTTAATAAAATAGAGGTAATAGTGTCCCAGAGAGCTTGCGTCAGGTCCATGCGTCAGATTTAGATGCAACAGTACTACTTTAACCCTCCAAGTGGTTTCGACGAGATATCTCGTTCATCAAGATCTATCCAATTTTAATAATGATGAGATATCTCATAATCGAGATATAGTCGATTATTTATGATGACTAGGTTAAGACCTGGTCAGTTTTCTTCTAAGATATCTCGTCCATCGAGTTCTAGTCAGTTTTTTTTGCCAATTTCAAGATACCTTCTCGAGACAACCATGAGAAGGATTAAGAAAATACAGGAAAAGTTAATTCAACTCGGTGGAATAAGTGCTATTAAAAGAAAGAAGTTTTGTGAAGGACAGCTCTCATTAGGATGCTCATTAGGATCGTTGGACGGCATCTAACTGTTTCCTCCGAATTTTTAAACAAATTACATAGGAGACATGACCGGGCAATTACACTCTTGAGACAAAAAAAAAAAGTTGCACCTAGAAGTAATTGGCAGAATGCAATGAAATCTACAAGGTTAGTAAAGTGCTTTTTTTATGAATAAGTAAATGATTAAAATTTGAAATTCAAATATGCAAACTTTATTGAGAAAAAATCAAAAAAGGGGCATCATTCAGTATGGCAAATTACCGCCATTATTCTTAATGCAGCATGTCAAGTGCCTTAGTAGTGAGTCATACAGGCTCTTTATGAAGTCCTAGGACAGTCCATTCCATTCTGCTTGAACCCTGTCACATACTTTCAGCAGATTATACGGTAAGTGGTGACATTTCGTCCAAAGACATCCCATACATTCTCGATCGGGGACAGATCCGGTGCGTATGCCGGCCATGGTAAGATATAGTTGTGTCATAGACAAGCTCTAGAGACGGCAGCAATATGAGGTCGAGCATTGTCTTGTTGAAAAAGCGGGTGAACCTGTGAGTTCAGGAATGGAAGCGTAATTGACTGTAAAATTTCTTGTACTTAACGCTAACTTGTCAATGAGCCCATAGCGAATACCAAAGGTGATTTGGCATCATACGCAATTGCACCCCACACCATGACACCAGGTCTTCTGGACGTGTGACGCTGCATAACAAACCGTGAATCTAGGCACTGACCACGTTGCCTCCACACACGGATTCGATTGTCGTCTCCACCCAGACCGAAGCGGGATTCGTCAGTGAAGATCACTCGATACATTCGACGCCCCATGTCCGTCTGGCACGACACCATTTCAGTCTTTGACGGCGATGCAGTGCTGATAAAGACAGTCGTCGTAACGGTCTACGTGAGTTTAGTCCCATGTCGTGAAGCAGTCGACAAATGGTGCGATCGCTTATTGAATGAGCGAGAGCTGTCAGCTATTGACAACAATAGCTGACAGTGACAATTAGTACGCGCATGTCTTACAACACGTCGATCCTCTCTCGGTCCGGTTTCTCTAGGCCTTCCTGAGCCTGGTTGACGCTGGCATGTGACTTGTTGTATCCATCTCTGCCAACAGCGAGCAATAGTAACATCACTACAACCAATTTGTTGCGCATTCCGCAGATTAGGCCACCCACCTTCTCGAAGACCAATTACTCGGACTCTGTCAAACTCTCCCAGTTGCTTAAATTGATTATTTTCCGAGGCATAACTCAATGAAAAACGATGTAACCAAAACAACAGCAAGAGTCGAAATGAATTTGTTGCGCTTCTGGATGTCCTTTTATGCAGCGTGTTTGAGAGCTGCCCTGCACGAAGCGCATGCTCAAACGAATCTGAAATTTGATCATTTGCATATCCTACGCAGATGTACTATTCCTCCCAATTTCATTTATACCGATGTACTGCTTCCAGGTGGAATGAATTTTTTTTTTGTCAGAGTGTATATTGAAGGTGTGCAATGTTTTTTCCTTAGAAAATACAGTTATTTATGTGTTCTGCATGTGTGGCCACTACTTCATATCCCTCGAATAAACGTTAGCCATCTTTACCAGTGAACGGTTGGTTGGTTGTTTTGGGGTTTTATGGAGCAAGGGCTATATATTACATGGGAATGGGATAGTGTCCATGTTTTTGACTACATCTTCTTTCATACAAGATATAGATAAAAACGAACTTTATTGTCCTTAAGTTAACCGTCTTCCAATTTTGTACCACCTCATTTGTCTTTCAATTATGTCCAGCCTGCGGCTACCCAGAAATATTTGACGCGTTGTATCAAATTAATTTATGTTCTGAAATCTTTGTATTGCCCATATATTCAGCACTAGCAAAATCTCGACCTTATTCGGTTTGAATTGGTTTACTCTAGATTGAAGAGATGATCAAAATTTATAATGACTTATGTTTTTCGTAGAATAAAATAATATTTTAACACATTTCGCCCCCCCCCCCCCTCCATCTTTATAATTTCTACCACTTACTTTGGACACAAATCCTACGCATGCATGTCTATTCATATAATACACTAGCAAAATACCCGACCTTACTCGGTTTGAATTGGTTTACTCTAAATTGAAAAGATAATAAAAATATATAATGACTTAAGATTTTTGTAGAAAAAAAATTTATTTGAATACCTTTCGCCATCTTTATAATTTATACAACTTACTTTGGACACAAATCCTACACATGCATATCCATTCATGTAATACATTTCACTTACATCGCACCCTTGCTGTATGACAAAGCTACAATATGACTAAGGTTACTACTACAAAAGACGATTTTGAGGGAGATCTGGAATTCCCTTTCTTAAGTTCTTTTCATGATCAACTCAATTAAAAAAATTATGATATACGGCGAGTGCTGTCGCACTCATAGTCAACAGAACAATATTTTTTTACTTGTGGCACTCTTGTATCCGGTATGTGACATTGTGAAATTTTGCAATCTTCTGTCATTGTGACAACGAATTTTTTAATGTTTGAAAAATTCTAGTTCGGATTTTTTAAATATTATTATTCTTTCAATAACGGTATTATTCTTTCAATAACGGCATCATTCTTTAAATAACGGCATTATTCTTTCAATAATGGCCTAACTACTCTTTAAATTTACTGAAAATTCATTCCGACTTACCTGCCATTTTCGAATCGAGTCGAATACTTTGCGGTGGTGTTCCGTGTGATGAAAAAGAAACACAATTGATTAAAATAATAAATATTTAAAATATAAAACAGCGAAATAAAACAAAATAAAAGACGTAGGAAAAAATTGTTCTAAAAATATTAATTTGTGATTCATTTTTATCTCTTGGTCTGGCACAGTTGCCACAACTTACAACTAAAAGCGCACAAAATTTAGAAATGTGAATTTAATTCAGAGCGAAAGAAACAGAAAATATCACTGCTCGCGCGATCTTGTTCAATTCCTTTCGTTGAAAAATATCGTCTGTTCCAAATATTCGGAAATCGTTTTAATTGCGCAAAGAACAAAAATAAGACTCGAAATAAATGAAATATCATAGCTGAAATTCCATTAAAAAATAATAATTTTTGAAGAATAATTACTTTTTAGCAGTACTGGTAAAGCAATCGAAGTAATCATAACATTCAATATACATTCCAATTTTTCCAAAACTACCAAATTATGGTAGATTTAAGTATACTTACTCAGGTGTTTTAGCATGAAACTAAACTAAATATAAGAATAAAGAAATGTTTAATATTGCATTCACTTAACTAATAGATAATGTATAAAATAAAACACACTACAGTCAAATATCTGGAATAAAATTCATATGATGCCTACACAAACACACAAACACAAAATCGAACATAGAACAGAAAGACGGACAGGCCGACTTTCACAACCAATTCCACTCACTAAATGAAGATAAGTACTCACTGTATTCAAATTTCCATGAAAATATAATAAACCGTGTGGACGTGTGTAGGACAAATACATACAGACAGACACCAAACGCGAAAGAGGCGGATTTGGCATCAGAAGGGTCCAAAAAGGATAGAAAACTTGAAATGGGTCGAAAATATTGAATGTACAAACAAACACTCCATTCTTATTTATATAGATTTCACACACATCGCACCCTAGCTGTATGACAAAGCTACAAAATGACGAAAAGTGAGATTAAGGTTACTACTACAAAATACGATTTTGAGGGAAGTTTGGAATTCTCTTTCTTAAGTTCTTTACATGTTCAACACAATTAATAAAAACGACGATTTAAGGCGAGTACTCTCGCACTAATAGTCAACAAAAAAAAATTTTACGTGTGGTACTCTTGCATCCGGCATGCGAAATTGTGGATTTTCGCAATCTTCTCCTGTCATTGTGACAAAGAATTATTTAATGTTTGAAAAGTTCTAGTTCAGATTTCTTAAACATTATTCGTTTAATAAAGGCATTATTCTTTAAATAACAGCATAATTCTTTCAATAATGGCATAATTACACTTAAAGTTGCTTTATTCTGACTTACCTGCTACTTTAAATCGAATACTTTGTAGTGGTGTTGCGTGTGAAGGAAAAGAAACACCAATTTATTAAAAGAATAAATATTTAAAATAGAAAATAAAAGAAAACAGCGAAATAAAACAACAACAAAAAAGATGTCGGGGAAAAGTAGTTCTAACGATATTAATTTGTGATTCATTTTGATACCTTGTTCTCGCAGTTGACACAAGTTATAACTAAAAAGAGCAGATAATTTAGAAATGCGAAATTAATTCAGAGCGAAAGAAACACGAGTTTTCGTTTTATTCCCGTTCTTTGAAAAATATCGTCTGTCCCAAATATTCGGAAATCGTTTACAATGCGCAAAGAACAAAAATAAGACTCGAAATAAATGAAGTATCAGTATTGAAATTCTATAAAAAAAAATAATAATAATTTTAGGGAAAAAATTGCCTTTTCAGCAGTACTGGTAAAGCAATCTAAGTAATCGTAATACTCAATATATTGTACATTCCAATTTTTCTAAAACTACCAAATTATGGTTGATTTAAGTATACTTACTCTGGTGTTTTAACATGAAACTTATCTAAATATAACAATAAAGAAATGTTTTATATTGCATTCACTAAACCAGGCCTCGAAATAGATTTTTTAATACAGGTGCACTGCGTTCACCTGAGTTTTTAAATTAGGTGCACTGCGTGCACTTAGTGGTAAAAATTAGGTGCACAATTATATTTTCATGTGCACAGTGCACCTGTGCACCCGGGTATTTTGAGCCCTGCACTAAACTAATATATAATGTATAAAATAAAGCATATTGCTTTCAAATATCTGGAATACAATTCATGTGATGCTTGCACAAATACACAAACACAAAATCGAACATAGGATAGAAAGACCGGACAGACTTTCGCAACCAATTTCACTCACTAACTGAAGACAAGTACTCACTGTATGCAAATTTCCATGAAAATATATTAAACCGTGTGGACGTGTATTGGGCACATACATACAGACATACACCAAACGCGGAAGAGGCTGATTCGGCATCAGTAGGGTCCAAAACGGATAGAAAACTTGAAATGGGTCGAAAATATTCAATGTACAAACAAACACTCCATTCTTATTTATATAGATTATCCGCTTAAGATTAAGTTCATATACATCTCAGGATCTAAAATGACTTTAACATCTGTTATATAAAAGCGTTTATATTCTGTTCATTTAAAGGTCTCAATAATTTGGCACATCGATGTATGTAGCAATTAACCAGAGTTATAAATCATTGACGTATTTAGCAATTCGTTTATGATGGGGGAACAAACTCATTTAGACTAATTAAATTTCTGTCAGCCTTTTCATGGTGAAACTAATTGTATAACGTGTATCGAGAAATACTTCAAATTTTGCTAATTATTAAAACTTGCGGCTAATTGTTACGACTTACATTATGTGACAAATTCGAAGTCCAAATAGTATTCCGTTTCCTATAAAATAAACATTTATTTTAAAGGAATTATAAAAGAAGCGAAATACATTTTTCTTAAAAAGAGAGATTGGTGAATAATTTTCGTTTATAGCTACTTTATCTGTCCTCCAGTTGAGAAATAAGAACAAAAACACGTAATATTCCAGCTAACATATATAATTTTTCTTCTAATGACGAGATACCCCGTCGAAACAACCACCAGAAAGGGTTAAGAAACTGATCATGCATTAGATATGATTGGGGCCATTATCTGCCTTGCTGTTGCTTTTAGCAATAGAATGAGTTCTGCAATGTTAAGTGAAGGCTAAGCGGCAATGAATGATGATGAGGTGAATGAGTGGTGATGAGGGCCCTTTCGCGCCAACAGAATTCAGATGAATCTGAATCCAGTAGAAACTAAATTACGAAGATTCAGAAGAGCCGCTTCCATATGAAATAGCTTGTTCGGCTTACGACCTTTCACACTGCCTGAATCCAAAGAGTTCTGCTTCAATGCACCCGAGTTTTTGTTAATCAGTTTCTACTGGATTCAGATTCTGTTGGTGTGGAGGAATCCGTGGTCTTAGCAGAACAGAAGACTGAAATAACGCGACTTCAGGCGGTTGAAAGTAGCGTGAATTATACTGGCAATTCGACTCATCGTAGACAGTCTATCACAATTCCAGGTCAAATATTATAAGTTTCATCAGCCAGTTCAGAACGCTTTCGCTGATAACCAGACGGATAACTTCAGTCTTCCAAAAAGTACTTGGCAGACCGAATTGCATGCATTGTAACAGCATCCTGGACCATCAAATTACCATTAGGCCATAAGTAAAGAGTTCCATCAGCCAGTTCAGAACGCTTTCGCTGATAACCAGACGGATAACTTCACTCTTCCAAAAAGTACTTGGCAGACCGAATTGCATGCATTGTAACAGCATCATGGACCACCCATTAAATTTACCAGTAGGCCATAAATAACAAGTTCCATCTAGGCAAATAACTTCAGTTCACTAAAGAGTTCAGTTGAGATATGTTGTTCTGCTTTTTTAGTGACTTTAACTTGTGGGTAAGTTCCCTATAAGATTTTCATACGTATCTAACAATGTCTTTTCATCGCACAGGTGTTCTCCCTCACTTCGAAGAAAGGCGGCCAGGGTCCCAAGAATCGACAAGAGTTGCTCGAAGCGCGTCACCAGGAATTACTGAGGAAGCAGAAACAACTCCAGGAACAATACACCCGATTGCAACAAATCCAAAGAGGGCAGGTGTTCGCTCGATTCGGTGCCAAGACCGGGGACCTGAAGAAGACTGGCAGCGAATCCAACATCCTCTCGAAAGCGGGACTTTTAACCCTAGCCACCGCGTCCGGGTCCATGCAGCACCTGGCTGTCACGGGATCGGTATCGAACCCGATTACCGGAACCAAGACGTCGCCATCTTCCTCTCCCAATCTTGGGAAAGGACCCCATAGCCCAGCGAATAAAATTTACGAAACGGACATCCTCTGAACGGTGAAACGTGCATGTCGTATTTATTGGGTTTTTATAAAAAAACCAAGACTATTTTCTTAGTGTGTCAGTCACTCAACACTTGTTGACTGACGAACCTGTTGCATCGAGCGTAAGAAATGGGAAAACGCCATTTCCAGCCCTTCCCCCGAGGATCAAATCATTCATGGTTTCAGCCAGAGGAGGAGCCTAACCAAAGTCCCGGAAGTCCTGTAGACCTCTTTCGACATATTTTAGGTATTTCTGAGTTTCGAGCATCATGTCTTTAGTTCTTTTTATCTTTCTGATGGTCAGAGGCGCTGTTCATATATATATACAAGCATATACAATCCCACCGGTCAAGTTCAGTTGAATTTCGGTTGTTGTACTTTTAATCTATCGATGAATTATTTCGTTTTTCAGAAAAATATGATAGATAATCTTTAGATGTATAAAAATTATATTTAATGAAAAAAGAAATGGTGAAAAATGTACTATTATATTAACCCTCGTGTACAGGAATTTATTGACTATATAGAGCCAATGTTCAAATGTAATGAATCATTGAACATTGCCTACATAGGCCTAGTATGAATTTTTATTCTGCATGTTTTTGCAGCTCCATATGTCCTATACAATCCCAATTCAAATTCAGGGATTCAGTGTAACGGACTTTATGGATGGCAATGGACGAGCGACATCTTGATGACTTCCCTTGTTGTATTTTCCAAAGTCAAAAAAAGTAGTCGTTATAAAAAGTATTATCAAGTGTCGATGTTGTGTGAAATGAATGTGGATTTGGAATCTCTTGGAAGATGTGGTCAACTATCTAAATTAACGATATCTCTTTTACCAGATTTATTGTACCACGACGGGACATGCATTTTCGCGTAGTTTACAGTTGAAATACACACAGATCCCGCTTTCTGATTCGCTATCCTCACTCCACGTTAAAACTCACGGTGCTACCGCCAGGAACGGGAACTGTTTTTATACTCGACGCGAGCTGTTTTATAAAAATGACGGTTTAAAAAATAATAACAGTACTAAATACCAAGCGAATCTCTCGGTGGCACTTTTTTCGACATGCCAAACGCACGACGAGAGTGTGACATTTGTAGGAGCGACGTTCCAGTTTTGTAGTTAGTCAACAATTCTCCGGTTGCAGTCGTTTTCGAGAAGTTTTATAACTAGGTCAACTAACTACATAACGCGAAACCTTTTTATAGTGAGCTTGCTGCTTTTCCACCTTATCGATCCAAATATTTCAGTTTTCGCTCCCTCGAGTGTGGACAAATGCAGAATCGATTCTCTCCCACGAGTCCGATACAGAATTAATTTATATACTACTGAAATCAAACATTTATTTTCGAAATGGCATACTGAAAATTATCACTTTACAACCGAAATTTACCTAATTGCTTTAATGAGCAACACACAACTTTCACTTGTGTAATGTAACAAAAATATTAATATTTTATTTCTATAAAATTGTTTCGGCTCAGATGAGAGACAAATAATGTGGCAACGACAGGGGCCAGACAATTTACCCTTTAACTAACCTCTGAATCTGCCTAATTGCTTCGAAATTATGCTTCTAGTTTCCTTCGTATTCGTTTCAACCCAAACAGAACTCCCATCAGTTAAATCTGAAGAGATACTTAAAAAGCGATTTTTAAGTTAATAAATAAGTCATTAACATGTTGAGATTCGTATAGGTAAAAACTTTCAACAGGTCAAAGTTTAAGAGAATGAATATTGATCAATGTTAAGCAGCTTGAAAAGTTATACAAATTAATTTGTTTCCAGTTTTCTAAATGTTCGTTGCAGTCGGCCACAAATTAAATTTAACAAGCTATCCAGATTGAAGACAAAGAGAACTTGCGTTCGAAATTGTGTTTTATTAATATAAAATTCAAACGTAAAAACTAAAAACCTGCATATAGGTTGCAATTTAATATATCGTATAATTTTTACTAAATGCTCTCTAAGCTTCAAGCATGAATGAATCGACCATTAAATGAAAATGACAGACAAAAATAAAAAATAGTTCAGATTGCACTGAAGGCAATATATACACCTGCAACTATTTCGAGCCCACAGAAATAATACAATTTGTGCGATGAATAAAAATTGAAAAACTATTCTCAAAATACACCAACATTTTAAAAACATATGATTTGAAAGAACAATAATTATAGAAAACAAAATTGCTTATACTATCTGTTTTCGTTGTAATATCGGATTGTTCTGAAAACCACCTGTGTCATTGTGCTTTCATTGGAACTATATCAGAACTAGATTCTGAGCATACACAAATGTATTTTTGAATTTAAAACGGAATGGAAGGTGTACCAAATGTCAGAACTTCTGATTATGGTTTTTATGTTAGTATAAACTATTATTTTGGATTGTTTTAAGCTTTGGATTCATCTTGTAGGCTAAAAGAAACTCAAACCACCCAATCTCTGAATGGGCATTTCGTGACAGATATACAACTATTTTTACAGTGGACAGGTTGTCTTCACTAAGACATGATATTCGCTGTTCCCGAAAATCCATAACGCAAGTGGGTTTCATCAATAGATTCAACAAAAAAAAACTAAGAATACCATACATCATTAATATCAATGACAACATGTAAGAAACTTTTGATGGTAATGAAAATGGGATTAATAATAGCAAGTTTTGTTACTTTTAAATGTCATTCGTGCATCTTGAAAGTTCAGTTGCCTCGTTCTTCCGAAACCTCAATATGCTTTATACATTCATGTTTGAAACCAGGCACGATAAAATTCCGCAAATGGTAACGACGATGTTCAAAAATGTTTAGATAGAACTCAAGAACACGGTACCGGTCTATCACCGAATTGGCAATTAAAATTTCTGTCGCCAAACTGGTATTTGGACAGGCCTACGACGGGTGGAAATGGAAAATCATTGCCGATTGGCGACAGTGCCGTGTTGATTCTAATCATTGTACATGAGTCTCAATTGATAGTAACCTACAAAGGAACATTTTCCATCAAGTGTTGCAAGGGTTTAAAATTTCTGCATTTGTCGACCTAGACAAAAGGCAAAGAGGGGCCGCGTTACAATCAGATCACTAAGTCGTGTCTCAAACATAATCCGGTATTTTTCGATTTCGCAGGCGAGGACCTCTTCTGCCGTTAGTCGAACAAAAACAAAAACGGAGCGTCGTGTATATTGATGATTCTAACGTTTAGACTTTTACCCTACGCAGACCGCGCTAGATGTTATTGTACAGAAAGATGCCTGCTTCTAATCTGTTGCTTGTACAAAGTTTCTAGACTTCTTGTTTGATATTAGATCGTTCTATGCTTTTTTGGGTGCTGTAACAGGATCACACTGAACAAAGATGAACTGTGAAAACGATCGATCAAAAGTCGATGCAAATTATGGAGAAAGCTCAAATTTCAAAGTCTGAGATTTGTCTAAGATGTATTTATAGTTCTTTTGAATGTATATGGCAGTGTCCGCGCGCGCGACTCTCTTTTGGCATCACAATAAGTTCTAATTCCGAAATAATTATACATGCAGCTTTATAATTTAAAAGTTCAGCTGGTAAAAAAAAGCAATGTAGTTTTAAGTATTTTTAATTATTAAATTAATTACTTTATTAAGCAAGTATTTTCAATTTCTGGTTTATAATTTTTACAAGCTTAGAACATATTTCGTCACTTTGAAATCGAACAGAATTTTATATACCTCTATAAGGTGTTTGTCACAACTAAATTAAACGTATATATCCTAAACTAGACAAATGATTACTTAATAACAAAACATATATGGATTTAAAATTTAAAAATAATATAAAACATTAAATGGTTTTAATTTTTAGGTGTTTATTTATGTTGAGTGTCTGATAAAAATAACAAAATCACTAGGCGAAAACCATTTTCATAAAATAAATATGAATCTAATAAGCTATGCCATATTTTTAAATAGTAAACAGGATTTTTTAATCTCTCATTAAAATCATGCAAAAATGCATATGGTTTTGTTCCATTGGCTTGTTTTAATTTTAAAACTCTTTCAAAGCTAGCAAGTAAGACCGATTTTAATGTACAATTAGGAATTCATGATAAATAATGTTTCTTCCTGTTAACAATCTTTTTTTATTAAGTGGTTTTTCAAGTAATGTATTCCCATACTAAAACAAGATCCATACTGAAAGGGAACTGTATTTCCTGCTTAAAACTCCATTTCTAAAATCACTGAAACATTTTTACTTTGTTTCACAGCGATGTAAGCAAGTGCCAGAGTCAGACACTGCCAGTGATATGCTTTAAAACGAAATGGTAAAATTTATATTGATTGTTCCAAATTCCTATGATGTGTTTCTATATTATTGTTCCAAAGATAAATGTGTTTAATCTTGAAGTTTACGATAAAGGTTGACATATCCGACTGAAACTGTTGATTGAAATGAGATATTTATCGCGCATTCACCTGTTAATAAAAGAAATGGCAGTTGCGCACTCATATCTGGTCTTAGTGAAGTTATTCAACAAAACAATCACCTTTTACATTGTTCTAAACATAAAAATTATTTCTGATACGTATTTATATTATAGAATAGAGCAAGAGTGGCCTAACCACCAACATATTCAATGGAGATAAACGCGATTTTCTTTCCCATTTTTTTTATATTTTTATTTATACACAATATGATTTGAGATTTGAAAATTCGTTTTTCACTGATCAATAATAAGTTATTTTAGAAGACTTGAACCAGCGCATTCCAAAAAAAGTAAAGGTCTTAATTAAAGGTAATGAAATTTTCGGGATTTTGTGGATTAGGCCACTTTTGCTCTGATAGCCTCATATATATTTTCGTAAATCTCTTACAGCAACTTAAATTAATGTTACAAAATATCAATTTATGAAACATGAAAAATTTCAAACTATGGATGTTGGAATTTATAATCATGAAGTGAAAATTTTATATGCTTCTTGATGCATTCCAGTTATGGAATAAAAATAGTAACTCTTAAAAATACTTTAGTTCTGTACTCATGCACAAACTTAGGTTCCTTTTGTTAAGCTAAAATGTTGTTATACTTTTTTGTTTTCTCAAATACTTCATAAAAAATTATTTTCATCTAGAGCAGTGGTTCCCAAACCTTTTCAGCCACGGAGTCCTTTTAGCAAGTTTCATGTCGAGGCCCAAGAAATGTTTAGTGTTTTGTTTTATGTTCTATGAAGGATATTACACACGATACGCACACGGAAGTTTGAATAATAAGGTATACATATTAACAAAGGAAACAATAGTAAAAAAGAACTGAAGACAATATTATTTAAATCTACAAAATGATATAACTAGATATTTGAAAAATGTTACATGTACTTACGAAATTAAAGTGTCTGCTTCTTGCGTCACAGAAGTCAGTTAAAGACACATCGTCTTCTGCGTCCAAATGAGCTCGATATTTAGTTTTTGTAGCCGTAAACCTAGAAAATGTCATTTCACAGAGTTTGTAATAATTTTGTCATTTCACATAGTTTGTAATTGAGATACGTAATAACTAGGGCAACTTTTTGCAACAAATGCAACTTTTTTTCACGCGTTCTACGCTGCATGTAAAGTACTAAAACCAAAATTCCTGCTACAAGGGGTGTATAGTGAGTTATAACCGCAACTTAAATGCAACTTTTTGCATAAATGCAACCACCTGCAACTTTTTAAAATATAGCTTAAAATTAATCAATATCAAATTACTATTTCATTGTTTGCTCTCTGAATCAACCCTTCGATCACGTGTGTCTGATCTTGCAAACGCCGAAGTATTGCGTCAAACAAGTTCATGATAAGAAGGTGTTCGTCCCAAGACGAAACTAAAATAAATGGCAAGAAGTACTTTAACACATTGGTTGGCACTCGTGATAATCCTGAGGAAACTTGCGTAATCGACTGCAGAGATACAGCACATTATATGACAGCGTCTGGCTAAGGTTTTCAATGTTAAAAAAAAATTACTGGCCAAGGATGGGCCATTCAATGTTCTTCTGTATTTCAGCATGTATTATAATACTGTTATACACGACTAAAATTGTCAATAAATTTAGAATTTTTTTCATTTTTAACGAATTAATTCTAGAATTTAGTGTATCAAAAATAAATGCAACTTTATTTCCATAAATGCAACTTTAATGAATGATAAATGCAACTTTTCCCATTTTTACTGCAACAAAAAAGTTGCCCTAGTAATAACAAAAGGCAGTAAGAGCAATTTAGCTTTTGAACTTGTATCGAAAGATCGTCGCCTAACTGAGCCCAAAATTCGGGAACTGGTTTGCTTTTCAATGATGCCTGAAAGTGGATATCCGAAATTATGTCTTACTTTATAATCCTGCCGCAGTGAGAGCTGCTAGCTTTGATGTCACTGTAAATGGATCAACAATCCACTCAGAATTCTTTCGAATCCATTCCCGAGTGTCCCTTGAAAAGTATGAATTCAAACTTTGGAAGCAAATTGTTAAGGTGTTATTTTATTATTGTTGGCAATGATTCTTTTCGCTGTTATGTTCTTTCTTCGGCAATGATTCTCTTCGCTGTTATATTAATTTTCTTCTAAAAAGTTTGAAGTCAATGCGAAACATGAAACTATCTTTTTCTTCAGCATCGAATACTGTCTTCCGCGTATGTTGTCTGAAAAGAACCCAAACTACTATCTGAGAAAGTAATACTTTTCGCTTGATGGAAGTAGTTTCGTTTTCCCAGCTAGATGGAAGCAGCAATTTAATTTTTGTCACCTTCACAACTGCAGTGGAGCACCAAAGCCTCCGCGGAACAGTTTGGGAACAGTCGATCTAGAGCAGTGATGGCAAACCTAGGACACGTCAAGATATTTTAGGTGACTCATCGTTTACTGACGGCAAACTAAAATATTTAAACGAGATTCAAAGACCAAAACTTCTAAGTACTTTCCTCGAGGACAAAAAGTATCCCGAGAAGATCAGCACAACTGTACAAAACGATTTTGAGCCCGTGCATATTAAGTACTACCAGAATATTGTAAACTTGTTACTTTACCAATTCAGCGAAAGATTTAATCAATTTAGATGCCTGGAACGGACAATTGAAACTATTATCTGGATATAGTAGTCTACAGTACTTCCGAATTAAATGGCTTACAATAGATGCAACTTGCAGAATTTCAAGACATTATCTAGTCTCAAATGTTTGTCGACTTGAGGTCCAAACTTAAGAAACTGGAAATAAATCGTCCAGATAATGAAGAGTGGCCACTACGAACAGGAAATTTAGAGTGCTTCTAATCGATTACCGGACACTTTTAGCACCCTTAAAAATCTAGATACGGTTTACTCCTAAGAATTGTTCCCAACAAGTACTTCGTTGAGACCTTATTCCAGACTTAAAATAACATTAAAATCAATAATAAAAAAAACCGACTAACAGATGAAATTAGTAGCGTTTGCTTGGGCTTGAAGTGCACGAAATACAAACCTTCAAATGAAGATTTAACAAATGCAATTCATCAACAAAAGGCACTAACATAAAGAATTATTATTTTTAATAAATTATAATAAATAAAAAATATAAAAAATTTTACTAGGGCTGCAAATATCACAAAATTATAGATATTTATCGATTTGACACAGTACCCGACTTGAGCTAGGTTTATTCGGTTTTGAAACACCAAGCTCAAAAGGTTTGCCACCACTGATCTAAAGTAATGCTGGTATTGTATTTAAAAATATTGAGCACACAAAGTTTTGGTGAAAAGCAATTGTATCATTCCGGGTAGTCTGTATGCAAACCTATATGTATGAGCAAAAATTTAAACGGCTTACACATTACATCAATATACAAATCAGATAAATAGTTTAACTATAAGATCTTTCAAACATGCAGTTGATGCTTCTCATATCTCTCAAATACATACCACAACTTTCTATAGGATAAATTTTTACCAATGTTAAAAAATATCAGAAAAAGCTCAAAATAATTTGAAAGAAAAAACATTTTTTATTCTACTCATTCAATTTGCTTATTTGATTTTAAAAAATATATACATTAAAAATTTTTGGTATAGTCAATTTTTATTCAAGTAGAAAAGAACTAAAAAAAATTGTGACAATGTTTAAATATTTAAATGAAATTTATAATTGAGGAAATAAAAGTTTTAAAACAATAAACAAGTCAAATATTTTTTATTTACTTTCAACAAATAAAGAACATGAAGGTTGGGACACAGAAGTGTAGATAAAATCGTATATAAATATCTTAAAAACTAATTGAAATTCTTTAGTCACATCTTTCATACATTCAAAAATCCTGTGTGCGTTAATTATAATTTACAATTCTTATAGTTAGCATTTCTTGCACTAAAAACAAATCATGTATATAAAACAAAAGAAAAAAATTAGACAGTGAGATTCATGTAACTATTACAATACCGTTCAATTTGTTTTCAGATACTTTTAAGGTTAATAATAAATAATGCTTAAAATATCTTTGGAATGCATTTTATATGCAATAAATAAACTCATTCAATTAAAAAGATAATTTGTTAAATTATTAACAGCTCATGTTTTTGATTCTCTCTTATAACAATTATAAAGGAAATTTTCTCTATATTAAAGCACCATAGGGATTTCTCATTATATACATTGAACGTTTGATGTGCATGGAAAAAATTCAGCAAATAATGAACATGGGAACCCAATGATTCATTTTTATAAATTTATTTGACTTTTACAAAGTATAATAATGAAATTCAATATAATAGATATATTCATTTTGATTCAAACATATATTTCTTTAAATGCAATTTGACTCAAACATATATTTATTTGAATGCAATTTGACTCAAACATATATTTATTGGAATGCAATTTCATTCAAACATATATTTATAAAATGCAATTTGATTTAAACATATGAGCCGTTATTTTTGAGAGTGGTAAAAGTCCACTTTGAAAAAAAAAATCATTTTTTTTCTTTAACAATTTTAATAATTATTATTGCATAATAAAATTTAACCGGTTTATAGTGTTAAAAACATCATCCGAATTGAGTAACATTTGCCAATATTTTATAGTTAATTTAAACGCAAATCCTATATATATCTCGATGTATGAAAAAATGGACTTGTACCACTTTCAAAAATAACGGCTCATATATTTCTTTAAATTCAATTTTATCTCCATATACTCATATGAAAAACAATCATAATATTGTCAAAAAGTTTTAAGTAGAAAAATAGCAAGATAAAAGTTAAAAAAATTGATTTGAGAACGAAAACAATGCTTAAACTAAGATTATATACATAGATTTCGTTCATACTTTTATGCATTAAATGTATAAATATTATCTATTTTCTGCATAAAATATAAATTTTGATTTAATTTTAAGATAACACATTTGATGATATGAAATAAAGGAATAAATAACGATCGGCAAAAAGCCATAAACCTATAAAACGGCAAAAGCATCCAGCTGAGTTTGTAGTACCATGGGAAGCACATATCATCATTACACCTATCAAAACGATTGTTACTCAATCAGAATCAAAGCTCTGAAGGACAATACTGTTAACTCGTACCCACTCGGTTCATAATAAACACCAGTTGAGAAGACTTTCTCAGAGATTCAAATGTAGAACAATGCAATAACAAGAAATCAATGGTTCACTGAACAATATGAAACGATGAAATTTATACAGTAAATGTACTCTTTTATTTAATTAGTTGATTCTACAAGTATTTAAAAAAGCACATTTGAATTACACAAAGGATACAATATAAAATTTATTTTTTAAATCATAAACTATAAAGTAGTTTAATTATCAATTACACATTTCAGTATGCCTTTTAAGTAAAAAAAAGACAAATTAATACATAATCTGTACAGCCAAAGAACTTGTTACAGCAATATTTGTAAATAATACTTCTGTGCATGGATTTTTATAATTCAGGATTTTAAATGTCTACTTTTATTTTGCATTAACATGTTTGGAAATTTTGAGTTTTTAAATTTTACAAGTTGTATGTTCGTTTTTTTTTTTGCTAGTTCATTGATCACAATAGAATCTTATCTTAGTGATTGAAACTGTTCCCAAAAGAAAAATGTAAAATATTACTTTTTCTCGATGCCCCTATGGAGCCTTTTAATTTGTATTGCCAGATGATTTATTTGGCCAATTTTCAAATGGCTTTCATTTGTTTCAATTTCTTCTTTACATTAACAAATTATAATCAATGTGAAATAAGAATGGTCCAACAATTAGCCATGAACAAATGTGAATGAATGCACAACACACATTGCAAAAAAATTATCTAAACCTATTTTGAACACAAAATAAAATGTCTTTGGTATTCATGATATTGCACTGTATATTCAACATAATATAAAAACGTTATACAAATTTTGAAAAAATAAAAATTATAAAAAATACAAAGCATTTTTTCAAAAACTAAAACGCTGTTTATAAAAAAAACATGAATCAGTTTCTATAACCAGTAATTTAAAATCACTTCAACTTGATTTTATTGAATATATGCCCATAATCAAATATTAATGAATCAGATAAAAAATTATGTCTATAGGAATTAACTTGACTGAATACTAAAAATTGTTTGTTGTCCCAGAATTGATTTCTTAATATGAACTCTGGTTCTGAGTGGTTTCACAGAGTTTACTAGATGGTTTCAAAATATTCATCTATCTATGGTTAGCTTATGATATTTTATGGATTTGAATTTTTTTCCCCATAGATTTTGTATAAGGCATGCCTTTTACCTAGCAAGCTAGCTTAACACCTTTGTAGAAATGGACACCTCTAAGTCATCTGCCCTCTCATCAGTCACACTATATAGTGTATAAACAATTATATTCAAACACAAGAAAATATTTTGATACAGTAATTGTTTTGTTCTAAAACCTTCACTAGGAAAACAGCCATAAATATAATTGAAAAAGTTTAATCCCATAATAATCAAATGTTCTAATTTGCATTCATAAACCTTTTTACAACGAAAAGCGAAAAACATGACTTAACTCCTTAATGCAAATCCTTCAAATACTTTCTCTTTTCGTCAATTTATCCCATTTTTTTCCATTAACACTTATCTTTAATTAAAATTAAGTTAAACACGAGTCAGTATACCTGCTCTTCAAATCTTATGCCGTCGAGCCTCACCTGCTATTCACATTAATAAATAAATAGTACTTAAAAATGTATAAACAGGAATTAGCATTAGCATTTGATTAATGAAAATAAACAGCAAAATAAAATTATTTTAAAAAGTAAAGAAACCTTTTTTAATCTCATATTTAAATGCAATGAGGGGCTTGGGCTTAATTCGTCCTTAAATTTTAAAATGTAGAATTATAAATACTTATTTTAAAAATTGAAAATTACTTCACAGTTTATAAAATAAGGTAACAAACATTTTTTTTAATATAAACTGAATTTCAGGTATTTCTCAAACATTAGAGAACATTAATATCTCAAGACTGAAGCCACTGGCATAAAACTGCTTATGGCTCTAAAATAGAGTTTTGTGTTGTTAAAAGAATAACAGCTTATATAAAATCACTGACTTCGAATGCTGATTTTATTAATTAACAACAGTACAATACAAATTGACTTTAAACATTTGTTTCAAATTTAATTTATCACTTGCTTAATATTTAACCCTCAAGTGGTTTTGCAAAAGGTATATCGTCGATCACACAATAAGACCACTTGTGCTAGTGACAAGATACAGGGTGCATTATGAAAGTAATGCGCATTTTCTGGGAAAAATAGATTTATTGATCCGATTGGTACAAATGGTTAAAATTCTTCAAAGTAGTCCCCTTGTGCATCAATACACTTGCGGAGACGATTCTGCTACACCTGGAACTCCTCAACTGGAATGCCTCTCAGGAACCTTGTAACATGATGTTGGATGTTCTACACCGACTCCCAGTGCTTTCCCTTCATCTCTCTCTTCAGTCGGGGTAACCAAAAAAAATAACACGGAGCAAAGTCAGGGCTGTAAGGAGGCAGGGGCACCAGGGGGTCTTGCTCTGGGTCAGGTAGTTTTTGACGACGAAGGCCGTGTGTCTGGTGCATTGTCGTGGTGGAGTTGGAAGACGTCTTTGATGTCAGGCCTGACTTGCGCGACCTGTCGTAACAGTCTCTTGAGCACCTCCAGGTTAAAAGCTGCGTTGACAAATTGTCCTTGCGGTACAAACTCAAAATGGACGATTCCTCGGATGTCAACGAAGATAATCAGCATTGTTTTGATGCGAGACTTTGGGAGAGGATTGTGTGTGCCTCCTTAAAGGCCTCTTGAACCATTTTAAAGTTTCCGTTGCATTCTTCCTAAGCCGCACACAAATCTTTATCACGTACTGCTGTTTCAGTGAACACTCCATCGCGCCTTGACACAATCGAAAAAAAGACTTTGCGTGAATACAGGTCCTACCGCTCGGAGCGAACTGAGATCGGACGCGTTTGGAAGGGCAGATCCCCCACCATATTTTTCGACCAATCCGAGCTCGCTGCGATGGATAATCGCGTCACAACAAAATCATGCGCATTACTTTCATAATGCACCCTGTATCTCGTCATCAAAATATTGCTCATTTTTTAATGATGAGATCAAGACCTGGTCAGTTTTCCTCTAATACACTTGCTTAATATTTAACCCTCCAAGTGGTTTGGCAAAAGGTATATTGTCCATCACAATACGACCACTTGTGCTAATGACAAGATATCAAAATATTGCTCATATTTTAATGAGATCAAGACCTGGTCAGTTTTCTTCTAATACCAAGATATCTCATCCATCAAGATCTGACCAGTATTTTTCTAATGACGAGCCACTTCGTTGAGACAACCAACAGGAGAGTTAACACATCAAGAACATAAACAGTCATGTATTACAAGTTAGTTTCAAAACATAAAAATTTAGAATAAAACCACTCCTGTTTTATAAAAAAAGACAATTCCAGATCTTGTGCAATAATTTCCTTGACCATTTCAAAACTCTGACAAAAAATTAAATCTAAGCAGTAGATAATTGTAGAAAAATAAGAACAGTAGAATAGACAAGGAATGTCATAATAGGAAATCTCCGACTTAAATATCTTTGGCAAGATAACACACTTTGGCAGTAACAAAAGATGGCACTACTCATGTTTAAAACAATAATACTCCAACTACTCAATAAAATACAAACATGAAAACATCTTGGAATGTGATTAACTCACTCACGTAATGGCGCTGTTTTCAAGTAAATTTATCACCTCCTGATAGAAGTCAGTAGCTGAGAAGTTCGTTCCCTTATTCATGAGGTTTTCCATTGCATTTGATTCATATATGGCTTTCTCATAAAGCTCAGGCCACCATCCTTGATCATCTTGTTTGAGAGTGAAATTACCCACTGGTTTGGGGCAACCATAATGCTCCACAGTTGCCTGGTACTTGAAAGGTGGAACATGTCGAGATGCCCTTCTGTGATTCCCTGCAACTCTTTTACAAACAAGACATTCAAAGCAATCGATGAAGTTCTGTTTAGAAGGATCATTGTCAATGCCCCACTTACGGACAGAAAGAACATTCACCAGATTTTGATTGGATATTTTCCCTTCGATTTTGTGTTCCAAATGTTTGTCATAAGCTGCATCATCAGATTGCAATGCCAGTAGGTGTTCAGCTAATTTCTGTGGGCTTTCGAAATTCTTGACAAGAATGGCAGATTCCGGATTTGGCAACCAATCCTATAAAACCAACAACATCTTAAAATTTTTTTTTCTATGGTCGAGTTACATGGAAATAAAAAGTACATGAAATAAAACTCAAGATGCAAATGGGAACTGCAGGCAAAGTACTCAATGATAGATGCATTTTAATATAGCTAAAATTATCGGAATTACAATTCAGTCTATTAAAATCATAGAATACTTAAATCAAATCTAGAAATGTAACATTAATAAAAATAACAAAAGGCCCAACTATGAAATTAACCATACTAGCTTCCATACATCATACATACCATTTTCTAAAAAGCCCTCCCCACATTATTTATTCATAATTACTTATTATGAAAGGTGCTTTTCCTTGTGATAAGGCAATTTAATAAAAGTGCTTCTTTTTGTCTTAGACAATACTAACACCACTTGGATTTCACAACTTAAGTTACAAAACACAACAAATTGCAAATGTTTATTTTTAAATATTACCTATTTATGACTAATAAAATTAATATTGTCCACTCTTGTATCTTACTGTGGTACAAGTGAAATACATTAAGTCTAACCTGTCAAGATATGACTAAGAGGTGACTAAAAGATCTTTTAAAGCAAAATGGTCTCAAAAACTAATTTTAAAAATTATGATGATTTTTTCAAAAGTTTGATGAATTTTTTTTTTTTAATTCACCAAGGTTATTGAAAATATAGTCTTCTAGCTAATAGTAAATGGAAAAAAAAAATTCTAGATATTTCCCAAGAGATAAATTTTTTCTGAGGACGTTAATTTTGAAGTTTTGGGACCTAGCTGTGATAATTATGAAGATAAACACTGGCACCTGCTTGCTAGTTTGTCATGAAAACCTTATTAAGTTTTTAAATTATTGGCAAGATTTACTGGCACATTTTGTTTTTGTGCTAAAGCTGATTCATTTCATATCTAAGGAACTAAAATTGCTACCTAAATAGGGTTCAAGAAGAAACTTTTATAAAATTATGTCCACATGTAGCATCTGCAATGAAATTTCTACTTATATCAATTGATTAGACACTGTGTGGCAAGCATGGCATTGCCTGTGAGTTCTTTTCATGGGGTCAGTGGGTCTTTTCGTGTGACCATTGCTCGCTAACCCCTGGTGATTGTTACGAATTTCGCAAACCAAATGGGAATTTGTAGCCTATTGGATAACACAGCCATCACAGCATTGGCCGTAGTGGCCTTATCATTGTCAAATGTGGTCAAATTCGAATTGCGAAGAGATCCAATCAGCGTGACGTCGCAATATCTCTTGAGAGAATATAAATATTTAATTGAAAATTTATTTATTACAAGAAAATCAAACGTATAAGATATCTATCTGGCGTAAAATCTGTCTTTAACTATCCTATTTTTACAAAAAAAGAACTAAACAATGCCAGTCACAATTTTTTTATTTATTTTGCTTTCCTTCCTTGGAATTCTTTGAGTGCAGGAAATGGAATCTGTTGATTTCTCAACAGTGAAGATCAAATTCGTATGTGAAAAAAAATTACAATTTAAAAATTATTTATTTAAAGAAAATCATATTTTTAGGTGTCAATCTAATGGAAAATTTTCTGCAGATTTCAAATCCATTGAAATTTTTACTCTATCTTTAACGATAGGAGATAGAAAAATAAACTACATAACTCCAGTTAAAACTCTATTTCTTTTTTTCGTCGGCTGAAATCGTCCTCTGCAAAATCATATAGAAACGGAAAAAATTCATTTAGAATCTGTCATCTCCTTATGCTGTTGCCATTCTAAGGAAAACAATAATAATTAAATTCCTATAAAATAATTTTAAAATGTTCTAGAATAAATTTTAAAATTCAGGCTTCGCACAAAATGTGCAAAAAATTCGGACTACCAGTGCGCCTAATCTCATTACTGTAAGTGCCATAGATTTGTCGGGACAGTACACGCACACATACAAACACTTCCTTTTGTAATAGTAGAGATGACAGCAGCATTCTCACTTTTCGTGCCTTATTTCAATTATTCTTAACAGTATTTTATAGTTCCATAGCTCAAATCAAGCATGTTTAAAAGAATCCACAAAATCAAAAGTGGTTGATTTTTTTGGTTTACATCTGTTTGCTGCCATTCCCCAATATACAAATAAAGTCAATTTCTCTGCCACATATATTAATCAGATATATAAAGATTGGCATTTATCTGGTTCTGATGACATTGTATAATGTTCCAAGAGACATGCATGTTAGGGTGCATCAAATGCCCCTCTAGAAACAAATTAGTTTGTCCCCAATCTCAAAATGTTCCATTACTGGTAAAAAGCTACCATACCAATTCTTTTTGCTTTCCAAACAATTTTAGGGGTCCATGACAACTTTGAAATTTTATACTTTCTGCATCAGCATCAATTACAACCAAAATAAAGTTCTTGCCAAGACCATGTGGCAACACTGATTGGACTTGTGACTGCAACTTTAACTTTGTTTACAACACAATGCATTTCCTGTTTAAGTGTTTATTTCAACTTGCGGTTTTCATTTTGAACTGATTTTCAACTTTTGTTTATTGCTAGTTTTGATTCTGACTTGGACAGTGGATACAGGCTTAACTTTAACTTAACTTTTTGATTTCATTACACTATGGAAACCAGACTGACTTGAATATTTTTTATCTTGGCAGCAAGATAACTTGTGATGAATCAAAACTAAATGACTCCAAACTTCCAGCTAATTTGCAAGTTTTGAGGTGTATGGTGTTTCATATTGAAGAAGGTGTCCAAGAAAATAGGACTAAATGGGAGTCAGTGCTAAACCTAGTCCTTTCCCAAGCAAAGCTTTTATTATGAAAAAGCAAATATCACAATAATCAGTGAACGAAAAGCTTGTGAAAAAAATATAAAACTTCTTGATGACAATGCAAAATTAAGAGCTTTACCCCTTAATCGAAGATCTGCACCAAATACTATAGACAAAGTAAAACAGGTGGAAGATAAACTAACATTATCATTTTCTTTATGGCCTGGGAATGTAGAAAAGCGAATACAGAACAAAGAAGACCTTGCCTTCCTTCAGTCAATGCAAAGTGATCATTGGGCAACATTTGGATCATACAATAAACGTCTTGCGGAAAAACTCAAACAAAAAGAACAAGGGCTACAGCTACAACTAATAAGAAGGAAATAGAGGGAGAGGGGAAGAATAAGTGAAGAGAAATTAGTTCTAATGTAATACTACCTAATATTCCCAGTTCTACTGATGATGATTGTGATGAACAAAGTGATACAAATAATGTGGAAAACTTCACTTTGAAGGGCCATCAACAAGTACTCAAAGTCATCATTGAAATAAAAGAACAGGAGCCACTTTATTCATGCCACACGACATTATGAAGAAAGCTAATCTTGTTTCACTAGCAACACGTTTAAACACAAGTCCAACACAACAGGCAGCATATGCAAAAGCATTAATTACAGAATGAAGAGAAGAGACATCTACAATTGCAGCCTCTTACACAACTGCAGATAGATCAAGAAGGCAAGTTCAATGTAGATTTCAACTTCCTGCAAGTAACAGTGGTGCTTTCCTAAATATACGACTCTGTATTTGGATTCAAAACATTTAACATCACTGTCCAATAAGTACAAAACAGAGGAACATTTCACCATTGTACTTGGAAATGTTCACCAGCAAACAATTCTTGGTACGCCAATGTATCCCCAATGAACTAATCATAAATGTGGCCCAATCATTGTTGACTTAATATATGAGCAGTGCACCTCTTGGCAATGCACACAAACAATCATAAAATGACATTTGACACAACTTCTTCCAACACAGGCATGTTACTGCTGCTTGCATCAAAATGCAAAAGAAATTGGGACATGCGCTTCTTTGGTCAGCTTGCCGCCATCATATTGGAGAAGTCATTTTATCCCATGTGTTTGAGGACTTAAAGATCGAGGCTTTCAAGCCACCAGATATAACCTTGTTAAAACAATTTCGTGACAATTTTGATAATGAATTAGAACCTTTTGATTGAAAAGTCAGGTCAATGTATAAGCAAGAAGAATATTTGGTGGTCTAAGAGACAATACAATCCAGACAGCAAAATCTGCAATCAATTCTGGAAAAAACAACATACAAGGTTGTCCATCCCATTATATCTGAGAGTGCAATCAGTGCTTTTGAAAACCATTACTGGTATCTTACAGAAGAGAAGGTGCCACATGCCCTTTGGAGCAACAAAGTTCCACCATAAGAACCAAAAGCCATCGCTGATGCAATGCTAGATACAAAACCAAATTCCGCCAATGCAGCTTTTAAATTCCAAGGTAGATATGGCATGGATTTTAGAAAACTCAAATTTCCAAAAAATCTCACTCGAAATACAACTTTGTCTGATTTAGTTTGAGCAGATTCTTGGTTTTGATTTTATCTGCTTGAACTAGACTCAAATTTTTTAATTGATGTTTCAGAATGACCAAGTTCTGCATCCTATACCACATCATTCACAAAGTTACAAACATTGAATGTTGTCAATGACTGAGCACAATGAGGGGTCAAGCTTAGGTACTGATTTCATACAATCAGCTAAACGTGAAGATCACTACTAAAATGTACTGCAGGTCATCGAACAAGATCGGCAAAAACAGAAAAATCTGCGAAAACGGCCAAAATTGACTGAATCTTACATTAAGTGTACTTGTATGAATTAAATTTAAATTAGAAAATCAGTAATGTAGGATAATATATTCTTTTATTATACCACAAAACAATCTTAATTGCATTATTTCATTACAAGATATGCTGAAAATTCTTTTTACTCATGATGCTTTGGTTTTGCTTTGGATGCATGAAAAACACTAGCAAAATACCCGACCTTACTCGGTTTGAAATGGTTTACTCTAGATTGAAGAGATAATCAAAATATATAATGACTTACGTTTTTTGTAGAATAAAAATTTATTTTAACACCTTTCGCCATCTTTATATTTTCTACAACTTACTTTGGACACAAATCCTACACATGCATATCCATTCATGTAATACACTTCACATACATCGCACAAATGCTGTATGACAAAGCTACAAAATGACGAAAGGTGATACTAAGGTTACTACTATGAAAGACGATTTTGAGGGAGATTTGGAATTCCCTTTCTTAAGTTCTTTTCATGTTCAACTCAATTAATTAAAATTACGAATTATGGCGAGTGCTTTCGCACTCATAGTCAATAAAACAATTTTTTTTACTTGTGGCACTCTTGCCTCCGGTATGCGACATTGTGAAATTTTGCAATCTTCTCCTGTCATTATTACAACGAATTTTTTAATGTTGGAAAAAGTTCTAGTTTGGATTTTTAAACATTATTATTCTTTCAATAACAGCATTATTCTTTCAATAATGGTATTACTACACTTAAAATTTACTGAAAATTTATGCTGACTTACCTAACATTTTTAAGTCTAATACTTTGTGGCGCTGTTGCGTGTGATGAGAAGGAAAACACATTTATTAAAATAATAAATATTTAAAACAGAAAACAGTGAAATAGAACAAAATAAAAGATGTCGGAAAAATTGTTCTAAAGATATTAATTTGTGATTCATTTTTATCTCTTGATCTCGCACAGTTGCCACAATTTACAACTAAAAGTGCACAAAATTTAGAAATGTGAAATTAATTCAGAGCGAAAGAAACAGAAAATATCACTGCTCACGCGATCTTTTTCATTCTCGTTTTGTTGAAAAATATCGTCTGTCTCAAATATTCCGAAATCGTTTTCATTGCGCAAAGAACAAAAATAAGACTTGAAATAAATGAAGCATCAGAGCTGAAATTCCATTAAAAAATATAATTTTTTGAAGAATTACTTTTTCAGCAGTACTGGTAAAGCAATCGAAGTAATCGTAATATTCAATAGACATTCCAATTTTTCCAAAACTACCAAATTATGGTTGATTTAAGTATACTTACTCAGGTGTTTTAGCATGAAACTGATCTAAATATAACAATAAAGTAATGTTTAATATTGCATTCCCTAAATTAATAGATAATGTATAAAATAAAATACACTGCAATCAAATATCTGGAATACAATTCATGTGATGCCTACAGAAACACAAAATCGAGCATAGAACAGAAAGACGGACAGACAGACTTTCGCAACCAATTCCACTCACTAAATCAAGATAAGTACTCACTGTATGCAAATTTTCATGAAAATATCTTAAACCGTGTGGACGTGTATAGGGCACAACATACAGACAGACAGACACCAAACGAGAAAAAGGCGGATTCGGCATCAGCAGAGTCCAAAACGGATAGAAAACTTGAAATGGGTCGAAAATATTGAATGTACAAACAAACACTCCATTCTTATTTATATAGATGGGGCATTTGATTTGCCTTAATGCATGTTACCACCACCAAATAAGTAAGATATTGTTCAGAAAAGTAGTATAAATTAAGTAAACATTTTATACATCAAACTAGAATTAAATATTACCTCAATCTTTGGAGATCCATAATAGATGGGAACAGATCCAATAATGAGTGGACGCCAAAGTTTTTCGGTTATGTAATCTTGACACACAGCATTTTCAAATGCAAGAGTGAATTTGTATTGTGCAAGTATTTCAAATAATTCAGGAGATGTCATAGTTGATACAGGATCTGAAAGACTAATGTTAAAATTTAACTATCTCATTGATTGTTGAAATGAATATTTAAATATATAATACAGGTGGGAAATCGATATTCTAGGATTGGTTTTCCAATCTTTTCAAAGTTAAAAATGAAACATCTAAAAACTCTTTTAACAACCCCAAAATGTAAATAAACAAAGGAAGCAGATTTGCCAAATGCCTCTCAATAAAACTAAAGAAGATTACATTTCGCTTCATAAAATTTTGCAACTTTAACAAAAATAAATCTTACTAACATCAATTTAATCCAGATTATAATTCTAAAGAGAAATCTGAAAACAATTTTGTCTATCGGTTATTTGTTTGAAAGGGGACTAAATATTTGTTGACCTTCGGTGAATTTTTAAGTCACCAACATTTTGAACTTAGTAATTATTGAATTGATTGAGGTGATTTGGCTTGAAAAGATATCCCTAATTGCTGAGGTTGACAAACAGTAGCAAGGAGTCACCTATTAGTTGCCTGTGGCAGATTATAAACATTTTTCCTCCAGACTGCTTAAGGGGACTGGTGCAGTCCTATCTCCATAAGGTTAAAATGGTCAAATTGTAAGGAACATTTTCTCAGAATCTTTTATGTGTATTGATTTGAATTTTTTATACAGGTTATGAAGACACTTTTAAACATCAAGATTTTCAAAAACTTAAAATTCAAAGCCTTGATATATATATATATATATATATTTTTTTTAACTGATTAATTTTATCTTTTTTAATGATCAAAATGAGCTTTCCTGAGCAGATAGAAAAGAATACCAGAGTTAAAATATGTTATAGGATATGTTACTCTTGTAAACCCATTTTTTTTTTTATATTTGCTTGAAGACTTTAAAAAAATGTTCCTTGCATGGAAAAAATACACATTTTGAGATATTGAAGTTTAAACTATAAAATTTAACCTATTTTGAAGCGTAAAGGTATTTTTCAAAAATATATTAAAAAAACTTCTAACTACTCCATAAATCTATTACGTATAAATAATACATAATTTTAAACAGAATTGTACAAACATTTATTTACCTCTCTATATTAAAAAAGTTACCGCAAACGCTGCTGCCATCGCAAGATTGAAAACTTGTTTATTTTGCTCTATTTTTAGACGGTTTCCCGAGAAAGTGCTGATTTTAAAATTACGAAATTAACATGGTTTGTTCATAATTGTACAGGGAACAAGACGAATAAGATCTTTTACACATGCAGCTATTAGTTTAGGGTTTGCAAGCAGGGGGTGGAGTCCCCTAGTATTTATAAAAAAATATACAAAATTTTGAAAGATTTTTGTGTAATGGTCTTTTAATGGTAATTAAGAGTTATATATATTTTTAACAACATCTTGTTGTTCCATAACTTCAACCAAGCCAAATTTGACTGAAGTGGCATCCTCTAAGCAAACATTGCAGTGGTTTATTTTTATAAACATGATTTGTTTAGAAAGGTTTGTGGCCCGTGAACCAATCTACATATATAAATATCTTACATGGCACACAAAAGAGACATTATTTATTATCGCATTTTGGCAATACTGTACGATTATTTTTTTACCAAAAAGCCCCACGCCTCATTTGAATTCATAGCGTTATCAGATGAAATTTTATAGCAAGAAATTAATATTAGTCGAAACTGTTGCAGCTTATAATAAAAATCAAAGAAGGCGGAAAAGACGAGCCAATGAAAGCTTAATTGAAAGTGATTCAAGAAATGGCAGAACTTTTACTATTCTATTATTTTTACTATTTGCTATTTTCATATGCATAAGTTTATTTCAAAATTTCAAATACAAGGGCTCTTTTCAGGGCCATTTAAAAAATCAGCCTTTTTTAGGGTCATTTAAAAAATGGCTCTTTTAAGGGCCAACATTTATAGTTCATTGCACTACTTTCTTTAAAAAATGTCAAAAACAAGGGCTCTTTTCAGGACATTTAAAAAAAACGGCTATTTTCAGGGCCAACAATTATAGTTCAACAAGACACTGGCACTACAACTTCAACAACAAACTCAATGAAAAAGTGTATGGGTGGCTCAAGTGCTAGGGAAATGTACACACAAACAACATGCTGAGTATTCGATTTTCAAAGCAACGTTCACATTTCGAGTCAAAATTTGCTCATAGCTTTAATTTTAATTCCAAATTGTTCGATTTCTGAGGTACAGAATAACTTTTCTGTAATGCAACAAATTTATATTGAAAATTATTTTTTTTGAATATCATATTTTGTAAGCAATCCCTTTTGCTAGGATACATGTCCTCATAGATTCGAGCAAGGTTCGGGTAGCGAACCAATGAGGGTATTGCGAAGCAATCTTCCGGGGATTGACAAGCGTCAGCGAGCAGGGGGCATGCCCCATAGTATACTAATAATGCTGTTTTCTGTGCCATGTACATAAAATATAAAGTGTTTCAATACAATTCATTGGAAAATAAATTATTTTACACTATGCTAATAAAGTTGTTTTCTAAAGACACATTTAAAAAATTAAGATTTCTACAGAAAAAGACTTTGCATAAGAATTATTTTATAATTAATTTTCATGAAAGTTTTCCACATGATTCAACTATCACTTTGGTTGTCTTCTTTATTGGACACATTTGCCGTAATGCCCATTTTGTTAGAACTGGTCTTGGGAACTCACCTAATTGTACTTTATGTAATTCTGGATGACCAACGAATGACCAACATTTGGACACATGTACTGTGGTTGTATTGTTCAGAGATATTGGGAAGCAAGAGAAGGCTAATGACTTATTGCCAAATGCCAAGCATTTAAAATATAAACCAATTAATTTTTAAATGCTTTATTCCCAAACACATTTAATATAAAATTATTAAGAGTGGAAGTTAAAATCTGAGCTAGCATAGTAAAAAGATTGTAGTTTGATTTGTACATAAATATCACGAGGATTGGTCTTTATAGGGATACTGAAGATAGAAGTGTTTTGGGATCACTAAGAATTTAAGCACCACAGTTGTGGTTTCATGCAACAAGAGCAATGAAAATAATTCAGGTCTCTAAGAAGAGGTAAAATAAAATTCATCTGTAGCCATACATACTTTATGGTCGACTCTACACATAATATAAATGTATTCAAAATATATAAAAACTTTATATAAAATGGTATTTGTGGTCATGCCAAACTTCGAGGGGAAAATATGGAATTTTTTTAGTGACATACATATTTATGCCAAATTTAAAACACTAGGGGGCTCAGCCCCTGCTCGCTTACGCTCGCAAACCCCAAAGTTCCGAAAATAGTATGACCAACTTTTGATTGCATTGACTTTATTTATTAACCAATTTCAAAAATAATTGCACCAGAATAAAGAGTATAATTTAATATATTCAGTGATGTTCTCAAATTTAAAAATTAATAGTATTAAGCTGTAGATATAGTATTAACAAAAAGTAGCGTAAATATCAAAAGATTCCGAATTTTGTATGACCAACTTTTGATCGCATCGAATTTATTTATTAACCCATTTCAAAACTAATTATGCCATAAGAAAGAGTTCATTTTGAGATATACTGCGATATTTTCAAAATTAAAAAATAATAGTAATAAGATATGGATATGACAGTTTTAAAAAAGAATAACGAAAATGTCCTGATTTTTCCCGAATTTCAAAAAAATATTATCAAGAACCAAATTAAAATTTCTAGAAAAACTCGACGAGCTGCAAAAATTTACGCTGAGAGGTACTCTTTTAAAAAAATCACCGCTGAAGACTGAAAATTTTTATGTGTTTTGCTCACTTGCAAAAGCTGCTTTTTCAATTTTGACACTTAATAAACCCTAAACTAATAGCTGCATTGGAAAAAAATCTTAACAATTGTCCAGGGAATACAATGAAGAACAAACCATGTTAATTTCGTTTTTTTTCTGATCAGTACTTTCTCGGGAAACAACACAGTTTTCAATCCTGCGGCGGCAACTTTTTTGTAATATAGAGAAACATCAAATTGGATGACCAGGGAGGAAAGGTGGTTTTCCAAGATTTTCAGAATAGCAAGTATGACATATGAATCTGCTTTATGTTTTACCAAAACTTTCAACTTACTGAGATGGTAGCTGTTTATTCTGAAGGCACTTTCCATATGAATCCACAGGAATGTACTTAGCCAGTTCCTCTACATATGAGTCACGTTCAGATGGAGTATTACAATCAGAATGAAGATACACAACAGGGGCCAGTTCTTTAGCTCTCTTATTTTTAAGTGATGTCGGGAGAAAATATTTCTTGGATGTAATGGATTCCAGTCCATTGAGGTACTGAAATGTGAGGGGGAGATCCGATTCCCGACGGAAAGTAGCTGTGTGATTAAAAAGTGTCATGACCTGCAGTAAATCAAACATAAAACATCAGTGAAAAATTGACAAAAAAGCTTTTATATCAAAAGTAAACTAAATATATTTGTAATATATTTAGTTCTATATTAAATATATTAGTTCAGAGCATCAACTTGCCTTTTCTATTGAGAATAGAAAATTATTTTTAGGTGATTCCTCGTGTAATAAGGCCCAATCATGGGTGAAGGAACGTGGAAGAGGTAAGTCAGTGGGTTTGAAATCACTACCATAGAAAAAGAAAGCCTGCAATACCAAAAAGAATGAAAGTTATGAAATGTCAATTGATTGGCTGAAAAGATATGTAGTCATTACGTTAATTTTATTGAAAAATGACTGTTAAAAATGAAAAAAATTAACACAATAAAGATAATTCCAAGACTTTCTCACTTTAAGTTAAGTCTGTTCTCAAACTTTATAATTTTTTTATTGTTTCCCTATGTCCTGCCTCTTGGCCATCAGGTGATGAGCCGCCCAAGAGAAGTCTGAAGTGATTATAGTTTAAAAACGCTATCTACAATATTTGTAATTGCACTGTCAAGGCAGTCCTTTAGGTGGTCAGCAATCTTTTTATACAGTTTGTAAAGAGGACAGATGGCTAATTTTGCTACTCCAATACAATGTCTTTGTCATGTGCAGTAAGTAAAACATAAGTGTGACTCAAACAGCTAAGAACCTGGGATAAGAACTTTCTTTCCAGAACATTTCAGTTCTTTCCTGTGGACATCTCTTGATAGATTGAAAACTGAGCAGTTCTTATAGATAGCATATATTAAAAAATAGATAGAGCATATATTAAAAAATTTAATCCTTGCAGTTCAAATAAAACAAACTGACCAAAACAAAACAGGCATGACATTATTGTACAAGACTAACTAGATTTTTAATTGGTAAAACTGTATCAGTAATAATCAAATTCACACAATTCAGATTTTAAAAGTACAAATGGAGTATAGTAATTTTTTTACAAAATTCATAGTAATTTTCTTACAAAATTCATAGTAATTTTTTTATGTCATTCAAATACAAATTTTTTTGGCAAAATTTACTGATTACTACTGAATGGCAAGAAAAAATGAATAAATTTCTATCTTCTAGCATAAAATGAAAGATAATTTTGAGCTAAATTTTTAGGCTCAAAATTATTAACAACTGTCTTTCCATTATTCACATACTGGCTGAAAAACCCTGTATTACCTGGGTTTAAATGTGATCACGACAGCTAAAATATGACCACAACATTTCCCTGTGTTAACTCAAATACACAAACCCTGTACAACAAGCTTCCTGCCGCGACATCTAAAATAAGACCACAACATTTCCCTGTGTGAACTGAAACACACAAAAGCTGTAGAATGTGTTTCCTTGTCCATGTCCATTTAATGCAGGAAAACAAACTTCTAATTTTAAAATTGGGGCTTCGAGAGGCACTTTCAGGACTACTGTGGCAATTTTCATGGTTGTAAGTGTTACAGATTGGTCTGAAGACAAGAAAGTAATAGCCTATGTTTTCCAGTGTTCTAAATTATAAGTGTACCAAATTTGGTGTTGATTGTTCAAACAATGTAGATTTGTATAGAGAATATATACACATACACATACTTTTATAAAAAAAATAATAATTTTACAGCAATTATTTTATTTATATCAGCTTTAGAATTAAAGAATACCTTTGTGCGAGGATCTGAGAAGTATTTTCTCTGGTCAGTAAAGAAGCATATGTCCTCACCGCATTTCTTGAATGAGCCACTGTCTCCAGTGAATGGTGTCCACCACAACAGTATTGGATACTTTTCATTATTTTCTGGAGCACCTGTTCGGATAGAATACTTATTCAGACAAGCCAACTGAATTCATTAGTCTAGCTGTACTACAAAGATAACAAATAATGTAATCAATTTATGCAAAAACATGGGATCATTATTGAAAACATAAAAATAACCTTAAATGAGCAAAATAATTTGTATTTCTTGTTGTATTTCAATCTTATCAATTTCTTGTATTTTTGTAATCAAGCAATTACATTACTGAACGATAAATAAGTAGACAATAGAATACATGAAGTCAAAAATCAAAAATAATAGTTAATAACAAAGTATTTCATCAATATTTACAGCATGTGAGTTTGGTTAGTCACTAGTCTCGTGTAGCAAAATAAATAACAATGTGAAAAATGTAAATTAGTTTAAATAAAAGAGGAACCTTGCAAAATATTGTAGAACTTGTCATTGTCCTCCAAACTACCTTCTATCTGAAAATAAAAAAAGAACAATCATAAATTGAACTGAGCAAACATTTACAACCAATAAATGAAATAAATATTGCAAACAAATTAATGCATCTTGAAAATGTTTAAAATTATGACTCCAAAACATTCAAGATACTTCACTTGAACTTATTTTTTGGAAACAGATGTTTCATAAATTCTTGAAATGTATGGTTATCAGTAAAAAAAAGTTAAGATTAAAGAAATCCAAATTTCAATTCAATTACATTTTTATATGAGCTTGTATCAATAGTGTGTGTGAAGCCACAGAAATATCAATCATTAAAAATAAGGCAATAAAATATCTGCACTTCAGAATTAACAGATAATAATGTTCATTTGTTCCATTCTTTAAACAGTTGTTCTGATAAAATCCCATTAAATAAACAAGTTGCTCAAAATTCATTGATTTCAGATTTCAAAATGAAGGGGTCTGTCGTACTATGCAATTCTAAAATTTGTTTCAAGGATCTAGTTTTTAAGCTATACATCATTTTTAGTCTTTTTTTCAACTTGTTTTGCCGAAATTCCAACCAAACAACCATTTATTCCTCCTTTGACAATCTATATCCAATAACAATCTATCTACCCCCTTTTGAATAGGTCACTCTCTCATTGGGATTCATTACAAGGACAGAAACCTATAAACATCCTTAGAAACAGACATATTTTTGGAAGAAAAAATCCCCCTATACATTTTGTTCAGTTGCATGTTTTAAAATTACATAAAAGGAAAAATTTGAACTTGGACAACCAAAAACAAGAATTCTGTCTATTTTTTATGGAATGTTCTATGAAGCCTCAAACAGAAAGGAAATCTCAAAATCATATTGACACAAAACCAAAAAATTTCCCTTAAAGAGAAAAATGCCCCAAATGCATTTATTATCAGTCAGTCACACTAGGTAACAATGAGAGCCTGGTTGGTTGGTTTTTTGGAGATTTATGCCACAAGGGCCATATTTGGCATTGCTGCATCAGACACAATACCAAGTAATTGACACGACATACAATATCAAGTAATTGGATTGCACACTGAAAGCTTTACTGACATAGAAGAGAGAAACACACCCAGGGAGGAATACTAGGGCCTGGATATTGCAATTTGTAACTCTTGCACTTGGATGAAATCATCCATCAAAATTAAAAAGTAATTCATGTGTACAAAAAATATTTTGACACATAATTTGATTTATGAGTAATAGGGTCAACCAACCAGTAATTGACCAGTTAGAGCTAATTTTTAGAGCTAAAAAAATTTTCCTAGATCTAATTTACAAATGTATTTTCAAGACTTTTTGTACTTGGTATCCTGAAACGACTAAAATGAGCTATAGTACAGTTTATAATATTTTAGTCTAAAATATTTTTTTATCTAAGTTTAGAAGTGATTGAACCAGAAATTGACAGTGTACATCCTGTAATTGACCATTTTCAAATAAAACTCAAATTGAAATGTTTGTGCAAATCTTTTAGCAGTCACCAGTATATTTGTGTGAAATATAGCTGGGCTAAACATTTTTTTACATGATATTCTAAGTAAAACTTAGTAAAAGAACAAACTATCAAATATTAAACAACAACTTTCTAATTTAAATATATGACAAACACAAATATGAAATAAGTAAAATAGTATAAAACTAATTAAACTAGTTTCTAAAAACTAATATTTAAGTAAAATAGTTGGCATTGCTTTTAACTGAAGCTAAAGTCAGTCACTGCCTGCAAATTCCACCCATTTCTGCCAAGCAAATCTGATCCAAACTGCAAAGCAGGTCTTTTTAGAATACATTTTATTTTGCAGCAACTTGCACTTTATAGCACATGCTTTTTAATACTATATTTGTTTTCAGTTGCCTTGACATCTTTCCAATTCATTACCTTCACCAATTAAGTCTTTTGAAGTATTTCCTGATTCGATTTACCAGTTTGAATTATATTCTTTTGGTAAAGTAACCTGCCTTGATTCTTTCTCATTTTAGCATTTCTTTCACAATGTTAATGTTCTTTCTTTCACAATATGAATCTAAAAGATGGTTACCTTTTAGATTCAACTACTTGAGACAAACGCTTTTCTGTTTTGAATCTTTCATTTCGAATGACTCATTAGGGCCCATAACCTAGAATTAGAATGCAGAACTAACAAAGTTTTAGTGTAAATTGGGGGTACCTTACCTTACTGAAAATTTCATTGCTTCGCATTTAACCTCAGTATTTTATCACCTCTTCAATTAATTTACCATCTAATTAAATACTGGATACAGTCTTAATTTTGTATTTAATTTACCCCAAACAGCCAACATGAAATATCTAACTTTAAAATTAAAATCAAAGATTGCCTAAAAATCCAGCAATTGACCAGTTAATCAATTACTGGATTTTTAGTTAGTGACCAGTCAGATCAATTACTGGAACACATAACAATTTTGTTTTACAATTAATTAATTAACCACAATGTAACTTAAAATTAAGTTAGATATGAAACATTACTGTTTTTTCAAAGTTAGAGATAATGTCAAATTTTAGTTTAAAATTGGAAACAGAATTGAGAAAAATTAAGATTGAGACATCACACCTCCGAATAAGTCCAATATACTGTGATTTGACGACTTTTTATTTTTTATGAATAAAAAGATAATAGTGAGAGAGAGAGAATTGAAATTCACTCTTTATCTTTTTATCAGTTGCATTTATTCCAGTTGTCCATTGGCTATAATATAAATTAAAGTTTGTGTGTGCATGTGAAAGTATGCATGTTTTACTCTCACTCAGCACATTTATGCACTCAGAAACATGAGGAAAGAGTCAATTTTTATCAGGTGGTCAGGGAGTGGCTGGTTCACCCCATGTACATAAAAGAGATTTAAAATTGCATGTCCAAAAAATTGTTTGGAGATAAATAAGTCATGCATGAAAAGTAAAAATTAGTTTCCCATTGAATAGGAAGTTATGATAACTGGTGCAAACTTGGAGATATTATTAGTGAAGAAATATCCTAATTGGTGCCCATTTGTTAATGTGTATGTAAAGTTGCCATGACATCTCTTTTAAAGAGAACATGTCCTCTTCTTCCACTTGGATCTTTTTTTCACTTGCTTTTTTAAGTCGGATCTTTTTATGTCCTCTTTTTTTCGATTGTTCACTTTTTGTTTATTCGGATTATTTCGGATTGTGTTAAAAAATATATTTCACAATTTAAACTTTATACGCTAATATATTCACATTGTCTCCTATATTGTTATGTAAACCCCAGCTATTCAAATACGTACTAGATCTAGTACACTGTGCGAAAATCATACGTATTATTAAAATGCATCAATGTATAATAGAAGTTCAACCTCTAGTGTATATTGAGCTCCATGTTAAAACATCTCATTAGATCAAATAGATAACCAATGAGAATATAGATTCGCGTTAGAATGATAAGAATAAGAAATAGTGTTGTTATATATCAGAAAGAATAGCAAGACAGACAATTTGCAGTCTATTTTAGTTTTTAAGAAAATTGTGTTGCTAACCTGGCTACCTTTTTGTTAGCATTAAATCGAGTTGATAACTCAACTATGATTGCTGCACACAAACAAATAGGAAAAGTAAAATGTTTAATTTCTATTTATTAGGTATGTATCTATTATTTTGTTGTTATGTTATTTAAAAATTGGATTTTATGTTTGGATAAATTCCTTAAATAAATGGTCAGTGTTTTCATTTACCAATTCTTCTCAAAATACGTAAGTAATATGTTCAGTAGATTTTCTTTTAGTTAGTGGTTAATATACCAGGATTCATCAAAGATTATCTTTTTATTAGATACCTTACAATTATACACTAATAATGCGTGCTTTTCGTCCTTTGTTTTTCTTTTTGTCATCTGGGTTTTTTTTAAATAATTTTACAAAATGTTCTCTTTTCTAATATTCATATTCTGGCAACCCTATGTGTGGCATAAAGAGTTTATTTTTCCTTTCATTACACATATTATTTGTATGCTTGTAATATTTATCCCTCTTGTTAGAGAAGCTCATAGGCTTCAAGCCACAGGTTGAAACCATTGACTACTAGAGATTTCATAGTTTAAATATCATTTGAAACTCTTCCCAGAGTTTAACCTGTTAGCTTTATACTGAACATCACCAACCCAAGGTTTGTGATGTTCAGCTTTTAAGATGCAAAAAATTATTACAGATAATGCAGTCATTTGTTCTGCATACGTATCAAAATTTTGTTTGTATTTCGATGCTATGTGGTCAGTTTTCAAGTCATAGAATTTGAATCAAATATTTATATTCTAGAAATGTAGCTCTTGACAACACTTCCAAAATGTCAATCAATGAAGAAATTTTATCCCATCATATCACTTGAAGTAATGGGGTTGCCACCATTGAAACTTTATAACGTTGTTTCATTGGATTGGTTTTGGGGTTTTATGGTATAAGGGTCATATTTAGCCAATGATGCACCAGACACAAGACATACATCAGGTAAAAGACACACAATGAAAGCTTTACTGATACAGAAGAGATAAATATATTCAGGGAGGAATGCACCTGACACAGGAATCAAACCTGTTCCGCCTATAACTAAGGGTTTGTTTAATTGAGTTTTATGGTGCAAGGGCCACAATTGACCAACAGAGCCAAACATCAGGGAATACTGTCGTTTGAAAGATGTCAGTTGATGCTAACACAAACGTCGAAATTCTTTTATGTTTTCAATCGATCGAACATCAATACCATAAAAATTGCACCTCTTATACATATGCCAGAGGTAACGAGCAATACTTAAAAAATTTTAAATGCACTTTCAGAATTTGCAGTATTTCAGTATCTGAACATTTCAACTTTGTAACATGAAATTTGTTTGACGATGTATAAGCAGATCCTTGTGATTAAGCTCACGAATTGTCACAGTCACATGATTCAATACAAGTCTTCGGAATGTAAAAACAGGATGAGAAACATAAATACGAACCACGTTTAATACTATAGTAAGAAGAAAGAATACGAAGACAATGCCTATTGTGATTATCAGGACTTTAAAACGAAAGCTTCGTCTTCGAAAACAATTTTTTAGAACTTTTCGAAACATATTCAGGACTAAAAAACACCTTTTTTGGCAAAGCTGACTAAAAAGCAATCGAAAATGTGGTGTAAATCAAATTGTCATTGTACTGCCGTGCAACATGTTAGTTTCAATTAGTGTGGTAAAAAATTGCTTCCTTTTTGTTATTCTGATGTATTGATTCCGGAACCGGAAAAATGTCATAAAACAATCTAATCAAGATCTTCACTTCCTCTCAAATATAAATAAACAAAAAGCATTGTTGCCATATTAAATTAATGTTCTATAAATTCTAAAGGCCCTTAAAAAACTAAAAAGCTTTTTTAAACACATGAAAAGTATAAATCAATGCTATATATTCAAAAAAAATAAAAGTCGAATACTAGTTTGTACGTGCTGTTGTTTCATGGTGTTATTTCAAGTTCAAATGTGCATTGAAATTGTAACATAGTTACAAATAAAAAGGATTGGCAACAAAAAAATTGTTTATGTTTTTCTGCGAGGTTACGGAATGGCATGCGCATCGAGTTCATTTCTTTGCCTTTTAAATTTAAAAGCATTTTTAGTTTTATAACATTTTGCACTCATGGATCGAAATAAATCCAATGCACTTCACAAATTCTTGGAATTTGTGGAGGTCACCACTCGGTTATGGGGTGTTCTGAGCATGATAGGTAATTCATCTCGATATATTACGTACTTCGTAAAATCGTACTAGTTGATCTTTTGCAGTATAATTAACTCAACTCAAAACTGTTTTAAGTTCCCTTTTTATCTTTATTCCTTTAGTGTTGATAATTTTTATTGTCAACATTTACTTCGAGTTTTCTTTGATTGTACTTTTGATATTCTTGAGAACAACTGGCATGCTATAGAAAACAATGATGAATTGTCTAACGTTGCATAGGGGACACCTTGGGACACTTTTCATATTTTAATTTTTAATGTTGATTATTTTTATCAGATTTAATATCTAAAAAACAACATTTAAATACACCAACATGTTTCTCTGTAATATATTTTTTTTTAATTCAGAGAGTTGGAAAATAAAATATTGCCAGCCATTTAATGTAAGAGTTGCAAACTGTCCCACGGTACAACATGATGTTGTACCTTGGGACACCCTTCATGATTTAGGAAACAGTCATGTACTTAAACCAATTTTGTGCCATGAAACAAAAATTTTATTTTTTAAAGGTGCTCAATTCAGAAAATACAAATGCACAGATAGAACAAGGTATAAAATATTTAACTTTATATGATGGAAAGTCTACTGTGTGATTTGTCGTTCTGACCCACCTGTCGGAATTGGATATTGGAGTCTACACTCGACATCTGATAACAAAATATCATGGGAATTTTCAGTTCCATGAACAAATTTGTTGTTATCCCCTTACACTTTAAAAATTTTTCTTGAAATTCCTCATTGGTGAGACATTAACTACTGATACATAAAATTGAGTAGTTTTTTTTCCCAGATACTAAATGTGATATCAAACATTTCATGTATTTTAAATAACTACATTAGAATAGAACACTTTTCTTTGTTCCAAAACGTATCGAAATTATTAAGAATCATGCATATGTTGTGCCTTGGGACATGTCCCTGAAATATTAAGAATCATGCATATGTTGTACCTTGGGACGTCCCAAGGTACAATAACCACATTGTTTAATAAAACCAAAATGGTGGTCAATCTTTATGCTCTATCATTATTTTATCATAATCAAAACATTTTAAAATGTTCTGTTTTATAACCAAATAAAATTCAGTTGACTATTTTTACTAATACAAAGACAGAAAATGAAATTAAATTAAGAAAAATATTTACTTTGAGGTAATAAAATTTTCTTTCACACAGCAAATCATCAATTCAATTCTTTTGATGCTGTCTGTTACTAGTGTGACATCTATTGGTATAGGTCACTATTAGAAACTAAAAAAACATGGCTGTTAAAAATAGATTCTTAGAAATTGTCAGTGTCCCGAGGTACAAGCGTCCCAAGGTACAACACTCCCTAATGCCAATTGAAGAATGACAAATTAGAGTATAGATATACTCACCAAGAAACACAACCTTCTTGGCATTACTAAAAAATTCTGAAGTTGCATCATCCAGTGCTATTTTTTGTTCACTTTTATTTCTTCCTTTTTACTAAATTATGTATGGAAAAATTCAATTTCATTGTAATATTTTCCTTTCTTTAAGAATATCTTCTGTTTAGCCAAATAATAATGGTTAACCCCTTGACTTATACATTTCATTTTAAACACCGATGATATTTTATGTTGATAGAATGTAATCTATAAATACGTTTGAATTCTCAGAGAATTCAAATCTTCTTTCAATACCTTCATAAAAAAAACAGCATAAAACCATATATACTTGCCTATGGCCTGCCATTCTTAATTTAGTAATTATTTCTAAATTTTCATTATTTTGAACTAACTTTGTATTCATTTTAGTGAAATAATACCTTTCACTTTCTAATTGAAAATACTGTACTTCTAATAGTTTAATAGATTTTGACAGCATTAATTTCGGCCTTGTGTTATTACATGGGTTGTCACGTCTTCCAATTTTGTGATTACTTACGTCTATTGTGATTTGGTTATGAGTTTATTTCCTTCTTATGTCACTGCGATGTTTTCATTATGCTGTTCTGTGACCATACATATGTGGTCCAGTATGCCTTTTCCTTAATTTAACGCTAGTCAAATTTAAGTTTGTTTTACAAACTCTGAATCATGAAAATTTTTCATATGCTATTTGAAATTGTTTTCTGTTATTTTCTATTAGTTATGTGGGGTGTTGGAGCAGATTTAACAATGCACAATCAAGGACTAGGAGTGTATACTTTGTAAGTAATGCTTTAAGATTACTTATTCATGATTTTTACACAATTTTAGCTTATTTTGTCTGTTTTGCTTTAAAATAATGTGATTACAAAATTAAAAAGGATTGTATTCTGTTACAGAGTTGTAGCAGTAATTCTCACAATCTTGGAGACCTCCTTTGCTGTTAATTTATACCTGGATTTCATAATAAAGTGAGTTATAAATTTTTATTTCTATCCCAATTCTTTAAGCTGTTTTTAATATGTTGCTGTATATAATTTATTAGTTATTTTATGATTAAAACTTAAATTATAATTTTAAATGTTTAAATTCTATATCAATTTAATATTGAATAAATTAATAATCAGTTGCTTCGTTTGCAATTCTAACAAACTTAATTTTCTTTGAACTGTTTAATCCATGTTGCTTACATACTGAAACAATGCCATAACTCAGATATGTCCATTCTTGAATTAATGCTACAGGATGAATGGTTTCAATGTGTACTTTCTCACATGAAATAATATTTCTCTTTCAATGAGAGAGTATTTTAAGTCTATAACAAGGTATTCAAAATGAATGGCAAATGAAAACACTTTAAATAACTTCTTAAAAGCCTTGCTATTTTGGTTTTGTTGCATAAAATGGATGATGTCTACCACAGTTGAATTGACTTTTTAATTCTGCGGCAACATTTGAATCTTAAATATGTAACATACTGATGAGGGAATGTAATCTCATCATATTCCTAAACAGCAATTTTAAGAAATCTCAAAGTAACTACAGAGTCGTTCACCTTTCTCGCAAGAGAGGGGGAAAAAAGAAAACGTCGAAGCAGGAATGTAGTAAACAGATCCGCCGATTGTACCGAATAAGGAGTGGCTGCCCTTTCATGAAGCGCCGAAAAGGAATAGAAATACGCAAGATTCCAACCCAAAAGGAAACTTTCAGAAAGCTTTAGAAATACAAAGGTGAATATAAAAAGGGGTTGTCAAGTTTTAAGAATTTAGGTGCTTGTGAAAGCCAGATGCACAGGATGCCGATACTGAAGCTTAGTGGAACTTGACGTTAAATAATAATAGGGCTTCTAACCAAAATTATGAGGGGGCGTTGAGCGGAATCTAAAAAGGGAAATCTTGAAAGAGAATTCAGAACCAATGAGAGTATTTTAAGAGGGGACTGACTAGCCACTGAGCGAAGCCAGAAAAAATAAAATAATCAAAGTTAAGTCAAAAAATAAGAACGGATTGGCCGAGGGTTTTCAGGTAGGCGGTCATCTCCCAGGATTGGAGACTTGTTTTGATATAGAGTTTGCGAGATTTTGGGAATAGAGATTAGATTTTTGAACAAGATTTGGAGCAGTGCAGGTCGAGTTTTCGACTATGGTCGCCTTAACAAGTAAGTCGATCTTAGAGCGTGTGAATACACCCTCACATATATCTCTCTCTCACTCTCTTTAAAAGAATGTATTTTAACTGTGTACGCGTACTTTAGTTTAAAACTATATGTATCCGTTATAATTAATTAATGGTTTAAATAAATTAATGTTTTTTATTGTTAATGACTTCGCCTTTTCAATGTGTCTTGTACTCAAATAGTTCCTAAGTCCTGGTTTATTGCAGTTAATTCAGATTTTAATAGTTAATGAACTTTTGGCCTTTTATTTTATCATGACGCTAACCACATTTGTACTAACCACTTGCGACCTTAGTTTCTGTCTTCTAAAATTTAATAATTAGTGAACCTGGGGTTGTATTAATATCATTAATTGTACTAACCACTATCTCCAGGTAAGGGAGAAGCAAAGCCCCCCAGCAATGGTGCCAAATAAATTAAGGGATATCTTGGGAACAATATATTTGCTGACAGACACATTGAAACTGTTTTAAATGAGTATAATTTTTCACTGTGCATATTATATATATTTAACTAGAATTTTCATACAAATGGTCATAAATCAACTCATGACATTTATAATTTGAATTATTTTATTATTTACACAAAAGCAAAAATGTCGGAAAATGAGGATACCAATATTAAACTTTCTGTGCCCGCCTTTTCTAAATTATCGGGGTTTCAATCCTTCTTGCCTCAATTTGACGCAGAAACTGTAGTAACTCCAAACTATTTTATAACATCTTTAGAAAACATCTGTGATCAAGCGAATTGTTCTGCTGAAGAAAAATTAATTGTTCTCAAATCTAAATTGCGAGGAAATGCCCTTTCGCGCATTATCAAAAATCCCCAATTTTACAACGAAACAAACTACAATATATTTAAAGATAAATTCTTAAAATTCTTTGAAAAAAAAACCACGCCTTTATCTCAACAAAATGTCTTCTTAAAATTAAAATTATTACCTAATGAGTCCATCAGAGAGTTTGCCAGTAGGGTAGAAGCGGCAACAATTGAGTTTTTTGATCAACCGAATGTGGAGGAGAGTGCGGAAATAAATTCACTAATTGAAAAAACCAAACTCACGAGATTCCTTGAAGGTATGCCTTCGGATGACAAAACGTTACTTCTAATTAAAAATCCCTCAAATCTTTCAGAGGCGGTTGAGGTAATGGAACTAATTCAAGATAACAAAACAGATAGCCCAATAGTAAACCGTATCCATAATCCCGAAATAGAATTCAAACGGTTATTAGAACTACAAAATAACAAGTTTCATGAAAAGATTTCAGATCTTAGTACAACTATCCAAAATTTGACGCTACAAAATCATGACGATAGTAGGGACAGACGCCCGTCATTAACCCGTCAAACGTGCCAGATCTGTAACAGGGAAAACCATAATGCCTCAAATTGTTTCCTTTACTTGAGGCTGTTACAACAAAGTGGTTACAATAATGTTGAGGATAGAAGTAGGATGAGGGAAAGAAATAACTATCCGCGTGGACAGTATATTAGGACATTCAACCACCGTGGCCATAATTTAACCGCACCCCATCAAACACACTCCTCCAGAGACATGAATAGAGGACCCTCCGGTTGGAACACAAATCACTCAGGGAGCAGGGGGACCCGATTCGAACGAGAGAGATCTTTTCACAGTCAATATGGCTCTCCTAATAGGGGTCAAAATTCTCGTCCCCGAGTTCAGTTCTCGATCCAACGAAGACCCACTAACTTTCGGAGTGGTGGTAATAATAATTCTACTAGATATAATAGATATCCGGAAAACTATTAAGTGGGTTTGTGAATCCTAGATCGGTAATCGGCGAACCCACACACACAACTAGGTCCGATCAAAACTATATTATAAATACCCAAATGAACGAGTCTTCTCAGTTTTATCTCCCCGTGGTAAAAGTCAGAATTGCAGGAAGTTCAGAATATATGTTAATTGATACGGGAGCTTGTTTAAGTCTAATTCAGAAAAATATATTTGAAAAATTAAACGGCGATCCCTCGATAAAGAAAATTGACTCACAACCAGCAGTAAGATCATTGACAGGCCAGAAATTAGACATTTTCGGTACATATAATTTTCCTATAATTATAGGTAATAAAAATATTAATCATGATTTATTAGTCATCGACCAAAAACTTAATTCATCTTATGTTGGTATATTCGGTATAGATTTGCTACAAAAATTTAAATTTCAAATCGACCTTCACAATAATATGTTAGTCTCACAAAACACAAGAATTCCCATACATAATGCAAGCGACGTAAAACTTAATAATATAACATTTGATTTCGTAAAATTAACAAACAAATGCATATTAAATCCAAACGAGGAAAAGGTATACACACTATCAATAGATGCACCAGCAAAAATGGGTGCTGAAATTAAAATTTCTAAGTTACCCCATTTAACTGACATAGCAATTAAAGAAAATACTGCGATTGTGTCTAAAAACAAAACAATCCAGGTTACAATCTCAAACGTAACAAGAGACCGATTTGTATTAAATAAACTTACAAAATTAGCCACCGTCGAAACAATTTCAGATGGTAGGAATATGGAAGATGTTAAGAATTTGAGACGGCAACAATTTGATATTAACGAATTTAAACTGGATCATTTGCATCCACACGTTAAACGGAAACTAATTTTGTTATTAAGGGAATTTTCTGATATTTTTAGCAGTAATTTGGAAACCATTGGTCAAACCGATCAGATAACCCCCGAGATAAGTGTTGATAGGTCTAAATTACAAACTTCAAAACATTACCCTGTTCCAATTGCTTTAAGAGACGAATTAAAATCCCAAATTGATTCATTATTACGCGCAGATATTATACAAACAACAAATACTCACATTAGTCACCCAGTAATTCTAGTTAAGAAAAAACCAACGGATGATAACAAGGTAAACTGGCGTATTGTTTCTGATTACAGGGAGAGTAACAAATTGATTAAGTTTAATAGACACCCCTTGCCGTTAATTTACGACTTATTAGATAATCTAAAAGATTCTGAATATTATTCTACGATTGATTTACAATCCTCCTTTTTCCAGGTAAAACTAAAACCTAAAGATAGAGATATCACTGCGTTTAATACCATATACGGATCGTTTGAGTATAAATCAATGTCACAAGGTCTCTCATTTGCCCCCCAAGTCTTACAAGCATTGACTGACAAATTACTTTCTCCAATAAAAGATTTAAAAATCAGTAACTATATTGATGATTTTGCTATATCCTCTTCTAACGTGGATTCAATGTTGTTTAAGCTTAGAAAACTTTTTGAAAGAATTCGGCTTTTTGGACTCACGGTTAATCCCAAAAAGTGCACATTTTTTGTATCTTCGGTTACTTTCTTGGGTCATAAAGTAAATAAAAACGGTACTCAACCCATTGAGGGAAACATAAGGAAAATTCAGGATTTTACAAAACCAAGAACTCAACGCCAAACAAGACGGTTCCTTGGACTGTGTTCCTACTACAGGAAATATATACAGAATTATTCACAAATTAGTTTACCCTTAACTGACCTTACTAAGAAACGGCAACACTTTAAATGGACGCCGGAAGCAGAGATAGCTTTCGAAACCTTAAAGACAAAACTATCAGAATCTCCTGTTTTAATTCACCCAGATCATGGAAAACGATTTATACTAACTACCGACGCAAGCACACACACGATATCAGCTTATCTTGGCCAAATGGATGATTTTGGAATAATCCGCCCAATTTCATACTATTCGCGTAAACTTTCACAAGCAGAAAGAAATTATCCTATTCATCAAAAAGAATTTTTAGCCATAATAGATTCTATTAAAGCGTATAAAAACTACTTATATGGAAAGAGATTTACTATAAGGTGTGATAATAAGGCAATCCAATCAATTAGGAAACTCGAAAATCCTGCAGATCGGGTATCGCGATGGATTTTATATTTGCAAGAGTACGAATATGATTTTGAGCATATTCCAGGGTCAGAAAACTATGTAGCGGACACTTTTAGTAGAGACTTTCATCAAATTAACGCAATAGTACAACAATTACCCACAGTCCCTGAAATAGCAGATGCTCAAAAACAAGATACTTATCTAATGAAATTAATCAACAAACTAAAATCCAAAACCGCAGACCTATCACCAACGGAACAAAACTACTTCCTACAAAACGATATTTTAATGCATGCAACTCACGTAAAACGATCAGTAGGTCCAAATTTTGTAGAACAGATAGTAATCCCAGAAAAATTAAAACCAATCATTATCAAATTAGGACATGCGGCACATTTTGGTTTAGCAAAAACGTACGATAACATTAGAATAAATTATTATTGGGAAAACATGTATAGTGATGTCAAAAATTATATACAAAGTTGCATGGATTGCATAGGCTATCGCAATCCAAATAGGTTACCCCCATTGCCTTTGCAGAGAAACCACATTCCAAGTCGTCCCGGAGAATTAGTCTCCCTGGATTACATTGGTAAATTACCCACTACTGCTAAAGGAAATTCATACATCTTGGTCTTTATAGACCATTTTACAAAATTTATGCGTATATATGCTACGGCAAATATGACAGCGGAGACAACCGCGGATAAATTGTATGATTACGTCTGCCTTATGGGTACACCCAACATTTTACTTAGTGACTTAGGGAGAAATTTCACTTCGGAACTTTTTAAAACTGTAGCGAAACGATTGGGAACTGAGAAAATTTATACCACAGCATATCACCCGCAAACTAATGGAGTCAACGAAGTAACTCACAGATCCTTAAAAACTTCTATTTCTATTTTGGCAAGGAATACAAAACAGTGGGACGATGTTTTGCCTTTCTATTCTCTTTGTTATAATACAACCATTCATTCAGCGATTGGTGATACCCCAAGTTATTTAGTCCACGGATATGATATAACTTTGCCACTTACCCCCAGTCGTCAGGAAATTGATCAACAAAACACACACTCTTATCCAACATACATCCAAAATAGAACAAAACAATATCAGACAGCAATTGAAATAATTAATAAACACTTAGTCAAAGCTACTGAAACTATGGAATCTTATCAACATAAATTTGCTAAGGACCGGAAATTCCATATCGGACAATTAGTGTTTTTACTAGCACCAGAAATGGATAGGAACGCTTCAATTCCGAAGAAGCGCAATTTTCATGGCCCATATAGGATAATTGAAATACATAATGCCGTGAATTACACAATTAAAGACACAAGAAATAACAGAGAGAAAACAATGAAGGTGCACGCGTCGAGATTAATTCCGTATCCAGAGAGAAGGCAGCATTTGGAGTTAACGGAGCAAAAGGATATCGAACCTACCCAAACCATTCCAAAATCTTTGCCCCATGCGCATTTTGATGAGGAAGACATCACTCCGTTTCCTATCTGGATTGAATCATACTCAATCCCTAAGGTTACCCGACAAACTCATAAATCAGGTCTACATACAGATACAGAGGATTCACAACCCTCTAGTGATGGGACCCCAGGTTATGACTTAAATGGTTATGGTGACCTTTCCCAATTAAATGAGGAAACCGAGGAAAATATGCCTTTGGCACAATGGGTGTCTTTAAATAAGCAACAAAAAACTAATCAACAAATAACAACTAACACTACAGATAATTCCCAATCTTCAAGTAATGATACCCAAATTTATGATACAGAACAAGAAATTAATGCACCGTTTAATTTACCAGAGTCGCAAAATAAACAACCAACTGAGTCACGCGATTTTAACTTAAGATCTCACAATAAGAGACATGTAAGTGTGCAATCAAACTCTGAGGGAATCGGACTACGTAGTACCCAGAATAGCGCAAATCAGGGTGAGATTGAGTTGGAAAATAGCGAAAACTTACCAGTAGAAGATGAGATTGAGGTAAATACAGCCGGTCAACCTGAGCTAATTACAGAAAATGAAAATTCGCAACAAAATGTAGGGTATTCTCCAAGCGATCTCTTAACTTGGGCTCTTAATGCAACTGCACCTTCAGATCCGAACGAACCATCACGAGTACTTGAATTTTTAGACAAGTTAGCAAACTCTTTACAATAAATATAAAATTTGAATATTAATAAGCTTGAAAAAAAAAAAACAGAAATAAACATTATATAAACTTTTACGCAATTTCAAACAGTTACCGAAATTAAATTGACGAAATATTAACTATCAATTATACGACAAAGGATATAAATTTGGAAACATTTAAGTGCTAGGTTAAATTCTCGCAAAGAAATTAATAAATAAATAAATAATAATAACAACTTGCTACTATACCAAATTATATTATGTTAACTTAACCCAATCAAATAATTTACTTTTGTACGTTACTGTTTAGGAAGGCGCCCCTGAGTAGTGACATAAAAAAAAATCCATTTAAAATTAATTCCGTCGTGGTTTAACATTGAATAATTGTGGGCGATAATTTAAGTTGATTACGACTGGAACTTTAAAAACGAATTAAAAATAAATAAAAATAAGCTACGTATAATCTGGCTTGATTTTGTTATAGTTGAACTTGTTTAACAATATATTAACTATGACGTGTGTTTAATTAAAATTTTAGTTAATATGTATCACATCGTATATTAGTCGCGTTAGATTACTTAATATGAATTGGAAAAAATTTAGTGTCAATCATTACATGTGTAAATTAATATTCTCTTATTTATATATTTATATATATATTTAGTTTTTTTTTTGTGTTGGTTTAATTAGTGTTAAGTTACGATTCATGATCATTTTATGGCTTAAACACTATATTATCTGGAGATCACAAATATCTCTGTACGTAATAAAATTTGTATCTGTATACAAAAACAATTATTTCCTAAAGAAGCATTTTTAATTGAAATATATATATTGAACAAGAGAGATTGAGAGAGATGGTAGAGTGTATTCTATGCTTATGTCGACTTGCTTATTTCAGTCTTGGTTCTGTTGGTTGTAGAAGTGATGCCAACCAAATCAGTTAAAATCTGCAACTTCACAACTGGAAGGTACCAGTGCAAAAATGCCCCCCGTCACGTACTCCATAAGGTGACAATCCCGCCAGAAGCGTGCATAGTTACGGACTGCTCTCAGTGTGTTAAGGGACAAACGACGTACCTCTTAACTGAGGACTATCAGTTGATTCGTCCTGAACGTTTTATGGTTCAAGCAGAAAAGGACAAAATTGGTCGTGGATCGTTTTTCCGATGCAATGTATCAGAAGAGAAGGAATGCGATTGCAGAAGCGCTATGTGCATGGGTGACTCCGAATTCTGCAACCTATTCCCGTGCTCATCAAACCCAACCAGATGCCAGTGTGGGTTAACTCACGAAGAAGCCAGCATAATACATCTCACCGATACACAGACCTTGAGGAACCCGCCTCAACTGACATTCGAAATCTGTTTGTTTCACATTCGAAAATCACAACTGCAAAGACGACTATTAGAGCATGAGGAGGCCGTATTTTCATCACATAATCTCACAATCCAATTTGTGGATCCCATTTTACACCTTCCTGAGCCAGGCAAAGTAATTCTACGAACTGAGGATTACGAACATTTGCTAACCGTTCAAACGCCCTTACAAGTGACTCTCCCATTTGAATTACTCGCCTACAAAACTGAACTCACCGTTATTTTCATCAACTCCAAGGGTTTCGCAGTCTCTGGAGTCATACAAATAGCAGGGAAAAGCGTGTGCCAATTAACCCAGTGCATTCTCTGCTATGAAGGACTCAGGACAGTAAGATGCTGGCCTTCGCATGTGAGATGGGTAGCCTACAGCCTACTACTGGCTATTATCATGGTTACCCTAATTTTCGTAAAAGCAATCGTGCTTTTACTTATAGCGATTATTCGGGCCACATACTTCTTCATCATTCTCATCTGCCGAATTATAAAAAATGTCCTTCGCTTGTTCATGGTTCTTGGTGTTCTTCTTGGTGCAAAAATCCGGTCAAGTGCTCGCAATGTCAACGAATTCTTGGAAGATGGAGCAAATGCCGATATCAATGCCAGACTCCTGGTATTGGCACTATGCTCCTGCATCATCATTGTGCCTTCTGTTCAAGCGGACTGCTCGGATCACTCTATTCTTACTTCGGAATTAAAGCATTGTCAAACAAGCAGTCCCGAGTATAAGACTTGCAAGCTAACGACGACGGCTGAATTAACCATGTCGGGCTTGCAGCACCAAACCTGCCTTATACTACAGGACGCTAAAAAGACTCACATGGTTTCATTGAAACTCAAATTGACTGGAGTCACATGTGACTTTCACACAAAGCGAGAGTACTTCACCTTCCCCGTCACACCTCATTACTTAAGCCAAGTAAGCTGCTTTCAAAATTATTGGTGTGGTAGGGGAGAACACTGCAAGATGTCGGTCTTAGGCACAGACGGTTTACGATTTGAAGCGGAGACCGAAGCAAGCCGTCAATACAGTGGCCGCAGCAGTTGCAGCCCCGGTTCGCTTGGAAGTGGATGTTTTCTTTACACACGCAGCTCCTGCAATTTTTATAGAGTGTGGTACGTTCCGGAGCTGGTGGAATCATTCGAGGTCTCGAAAATAACAGGACACACTTGCTCGTATCACCTCTCCCTTGAACATGTTGATAACCACACGGTTACACATGTCACACTAAAGGACCAAACGGTTACACCATCGGGAGTTCAAATCAAAATTTTAGGGGCCTTTAGCCAACCGCCAATACATTTATCTGAATCCTTTGTACAGCGAGTTGGGAACCCTGGTGAGGCATATCTCATCTCTACGTCCCAAAAGAACGTCCCGAAACTAGGAGAAGTAGGGGTGATACAGGCGAATGTGTCCTACACAAAATCCTTCATTTTTGACCAGTTAATGACTGTTTGCGATTTTTTCGAGACCACGTTAAGGTGCCAGACGGCTCCAGACCCTGTCACTAGAATGAGAACCTCCCAGGAACACGCTCTACCTATCACTAGAGACTTGCATCTAATGCAAATTCAGGATGGAAGACTAACTTCCAATTTAATTTCAACCTCACCTATTAAGGTGCAGTTACATTTTTCGAACTATAAAATTATAGTGGAAACGCGTACAGTTTGCCCTAAATTCATAAAGACAGAAATGGAAATAGGGGGATGTTATTCGTGCGGAATCTTAGCACGGATGACCTTCCCCATCCTGTCAACCTGTCAGTCTGGTCTTGTAACCGTGGAATTTCAGGACATATTAGTCCATACTAAGGCAGTGAGTGTTTCAACGGAAGAAAGACTGGTGACAATAAAATTTCTTGCAGACAAGAAATGTTTCAGAGATAAATTGTGTCTCAGGGCCAATACCCTAGTGCAATGTCAAGTGTTCGAAGCATGTCTGGACGAACCTTCCATTGAACTTTTAAATTTGAACACTAATTACACTCATATGCCGTCTCTAGACTCTTCTACCTTATGGTCGGATTGGATATCGATTCCAGCTTTAGGAAATGCCTTTTTCCTGTTTAAATTTCTTGGTGCCACATTATTATGCGTTTGTTTGGGCATCACAATTATCTCTACATGTATTTCTTGCTGTGTAAGGAAATGACTTATATTTTTTTTACCATTGCGCATTTAAAATTTTTGGTAGTAATGCATTTTATGTTCTTTTCTTTTGTATGTTTGAATTTATGATTTATGATTTTTTTTTGTTTTTTTTTTTCAATGTTAATTTTTTTAGCTTTTTAACGTATAGGGTTTAAACATGGTTTTTCGTTCATGTATTTGTGTAATCACTTGAAAGGTAACATATGTATATTTTCTTTTAAGTAATGAAATTTACAACTGATATGGTTCAACATGGTATTTTTTTTTGTTTTGTATGTGTACAGTCAATTTAATAACTTTTCCAAGTACTGGAATAGAGAGAAGAGAGAGAGGGAGAAAATGTGAATGGAAATATGAGACGGTTTAAAATTTTTTTTCTCGTTCTCTGGAGGTGGTAAAAGATGATGAGGGAATGTAATCTCATCATATTCCTAAACAGCAATTTTAAGAAATCTCAAAGTAACTACAGAGTCGGTCACCTTTCTCGCAAGAGAGGGGGAAAAAAGAAAACGTCGAAGCAGGAATGTAGTAAACAGATCCGCCGATTGTACCGAATAAGGAGTGGCTGCCCTTTCATGAAGCGCCGAAAAGGAATAGAAATACGCAAGATTCCAACCCAAAAGGAAACTTTCAGAAAGCTTTAGAAATACAAAGGTGAATATAAAAAGGGGTTGTCAAGTTTTAAGAATTTAGGTGCTTGTGAAAGCCAGATGCACAGGATGCCGATACTGAAGCTTAGTGGAACTTGACGTTAAATAATAATAGGGCTTCTAACCAAAATTATGAGGGGGCGTTGAGCGGAATCTAAAAAGGGAAATCTTGAAAGAGAATTCAGAACCAATGAGAGTATTTTAAGAGGGGACTGACTAGCCACTGAGCGAAGCCAGAAAAAATAAAATAATCAAAGTTAAGTCAAAAAATAAGAACGGATTGGCCGAGGGTTTTCAGGTAGGCGGTCATCTCCCAGGATTGGAGACTTGTTTTGATATAGAGTTTGCGAGATTTTGGGAATAGAGATTAGATTTTTGAACAAGATTTGGAGCAGTGCAGGTCGAGTTTTCGACTATGGTCGCCTTAACAAGTAAGTCGATCTTAGAGCGTGTGAATACACCCTCACATATATCTCTCTCTCACTCTCTTTAAAAGAATGTATTTTAACTGTGTACGCGTACTTTAGTTTAAAACTATATGTATCCGTTATAATTAATTAATGGTTTAAATAAATTAATGTTTTTTATTGTTAATGACTTCGCCTTTTCAATGTGTCTTGTACTCAAATAGTTCCTAAGTCCTGGTTTATTGCAGTTAATTCAGATTTTAATAGTTAATGAACTTTTGGCCTTTTATTTTATCATGACGCTAACCACATTTGTACTAACCACTTGCGACCTTAGTTTCTGTCTTCTAAAATTTAATAATTAGTGAACCTGGGGTTGTATTAATATCATTAATTGTACTAACCACTATCTCCAGGTAAGGGAGAAGCAAAGCCCCCCAGCAATACGTATAAGAATAAAATGTAATTTTGCATCTTTATTTTATGAGTTGACTCACTGTTGTATTCATTTATTATTAATATTCTAACTTTTTAAAGCAAATGTACTGATTTAATTATTTATTAAAGAATGTTTGCTTATATTACTTGTTTACTATTATGCAATAAATATCCTCTCTCACCATGCTAAAACACATATTAAACAAAAATGCAGGTTATTGAAAAAATGTACTTCACCCTATAACACTTTTTCTTCAATTTGACAACAACAAAAAAACAATATCTATTAATTGCATATATTAACTATTACCCAAGACACTAAAGGCGTTGCTCTTAAGAAATTAGTAGATTGAAGCACTTGGTTACAAGTTTAAATCTTATATGTGCAAAGTTGGATTGACTGCTGGAAATTTCCTGGTTTCTTCAAGATAACAACTGGATGTGGGTCAGCTTCCCCAAAGTCTTCCTGGAAGTCTTTCTCCAGTCATCAACCATAGCTCACTTTGGGTGGAATATGGCAGCTCCTCCCATGGTAAACCTGGGGTAACGAAGAGACTGACTTGTTTTTGCTAATTAATGTTTGAATAGTTATGATCCATCAGCTGAAATTAAAAAAAACTATTAATGTGAAATATTTCCAATACTTAAAACTATAAATATAGTCAAGGGGTGAAGAAGTACATTTGTGGTTTTTAAACTTTTACTGCTATTATAAATATTCTTTAATGCTGAATTTTGAATTTTGTAGGGATGACAAGAATCTATGTTTTCAATTCTGGCAGCATGTTCAGAAGTTGGACGTATGGAAAAAAACAGTGTTGTATTTCTTTCTGTCCATTTTCTGTTTCATGAAGCCCCATGAAATGTGGCTTGCAACAGTTGGAGGTACACAGCCTAGCTTTCAATTATCCGTAATCATACTGTGTTCAAAATATTTAACTTAAATTAGAATAATTTTAAAGAAATATAGTTCATAAAGTTAGAGACTGGTGAGTTTTAGAAATATTAGTTTAAGGCAATGTTTCCTATTTAAATTTAGAACCTTTTTGTATTTCAAACAATACGTAAATCCTTACAAATAGTCTGAACAAGAAAAATTCAGATTAAAAATTTCTCAGAATATACTCTTTCTTACGGTACTACTATTTTTGAAATCGGTTAATAATTAAATTGGATGCAATCAAAAGTTTGTCATACAAAATTCGGAATCTTTGGATATTTTCGCTACTTATTGTTAAAACCGTTTTGTCTACGGCAAAAACCAATATTTTTTAAATTTGAAAACATCACTGAATACATTACATTACACTCTTTCTTATGGTACAATTATTTTTCAAATTGGTTAATAAATAAAATGGATGCAATTAAAAGAGTTGGTCATACAATTTTCGGAACTTTCAGATCGTAACTTCCGATACAAAACTAAAATGGTCATATCTGTATAGTATTACTGTTAGTTTTTAATTTTAAAAATATTGCAGTATACCTCAGAATGTACTCTTTCTTACGGTACAATTATTTTAAAAATTGGTTCATAAATAAATTGGATTCAATCAAAAGTTGGTGACACAAATTTCGTATTTTTCAGTTCGCATAGCTGCTTCCGCAAGCAATAGTGGGTTGCACTTTTGACTATCGGGTTTGCCAGATATCAAATTTATCGTAGCAACAATTTCCATAAAAACAATTTCTTTTTATTTGGCGAGGGAAAAGGCTCGCTTTTTTCCCTCTGTTCTCAGACAGTTTACCGACAATGTACAAAGTACAGATCGTAAAGTTTGGAGATTAACACTGTTTACTTAAAATTGTACAGGCAACAAGATGCAGAAGATGTTTTACTGATGCGGCTATTAGTTTAGGGTGCATTAAGTGGTAAAGCAAAAAAAAGTGAAATCACTTGCGAAAGAAGTATTGGTTTGAGAAAGCAAACCAAACGGATTGCGTAGCAATCCCCGGGGTCGGCGAGCGTAAGCGAGTCGCAGCGAAGCCCTCGCTGTGATGTCATGAACCGGAAAGTGAAATCAGCATAATACGAATTATTCAGATAGTTTCACTCTGTGAAAGTAATGTTGGTTTGCGAAGCAAACGAAATGGCATCTGTGACAGGAGTGTTGGTTTGCGAAGCAAACCAAATGGGATTGCGCAGCAATCCCCGGGGATTGGCGAGCGTAAGTGAGTAGGGGACGGAGCCCCCTAGTATAAGTACAAAATTATAAGGTTTAATCAAATTATGACTATTGATCAGTCTCTTTGTTTATCATCATTGCTTCCTGATAAACAAAATACATAGTTACTAAAATAGTAGTATACAGATAATGTGCCAAATCTGGATTACAGTTGCAAAAAGTTAAGTTTGCAAACTCTGCAGTAAAATCAGCATGACCCAAATATTTAGTTAGATAGTTATTAACTTGTACAATGATTTTCATAATGTGTATTGTATTGCATATTTTTAATTTTTGAGGAACCCTTAATTTTATCTCATAATACAATGGGTTCTACAGAACCCATGTTGGGAATTGCTGATCTATAAGGTGTATTGTTTTCAGAATTTTTAAAGATTATCTAGTACACAAACCACTTAAAGAATCAAGAAAGTGATCTTTAGTAACAGCTGAAGAACCTCTTATGCTCTCTGCAATACATATCGTTAGCATGAAAAATACCTACTAAGTAATAAAGTAGTTTATAGGCTGGAGTAATTATTACAGGATGTCTTACATCACATATTAAGTGAACCATTACATGTTTTATAAGCCTCCTAAAACAGAAAACCTAGACTTCTCACTAAAGTTAGTCATAATTTCATCTTTCAAAATCCCATGTCATTGTTTAATAGCTTAGAATGTTGGAAACGATTCTAGGAAACAATCTTCATTCGTTTTGTTGGAAATTTGTTTTTTGGTTTTTAAATTGTGTAAACCACCATATTAAACAGATTTTACTTTTATTACTAAGTGTTAAAATGTTATGAAACAACTCCGTCAATTTTTAATTGATTTTTTCAAGAAATGAACGATTCAACTTCTTTATTTGCAAAAAAGTGATGTCTTCAAATTCCACTTGGATGCAATTTCTAATCTTGTAAACTTACGTTAATAAATATACAATGTGTTAAATACTTTTATAAGCTTTATTCAATACATTTTTAATTAGATTTTATTATAAAACATTTCATACAATTGTAATAAATAAATAATTAGTTAAAATGTAATACTGAGCTAACCATGTAATACCAACCCTGAGTCTTAAACAATTTTAGATGGTGATAGTAAGCAAGTTTCATTGCAAAATCTAATCTATCGCATCAATTTGCTTCTTGGATAGCATCCTGGTTCTCTTGAAAATAGTAGTACTGAGTTAGTATCTCTTAAAAGTCCTCAATTTTGAATATTGACATGTCATCTCATAATGTTCTTAATTATTAAAATTGAGCGTCCCTTAAAAAATTGTAGTTATCATTATTTGTCACTGTTTAGTATATTATATTAAATGTTGTCTTTATTGATATAGGTAGCATGTTGCTTGTACTGGCCTTATTATACATTGTATTCACCTATAAGATGCACTTAGCAGAACAGGAAACATTGATGTTTGATAAAGAATGTTCATATGACAGGTAAGAGCAAATTTTCTAACATTTGCATTTTTATCTGAACATTTTAATTTCCCCAACACAGAATTAAACAAAAATAAAAACAAGCGAGATCTATCTATGTACAGTAGTGGAAAACGTTATTGAGTCATCTTTTTATATGTGCATATTCCACTAGCCCAGTAGTTCCCAAAGTGGTCCCTATGGACCACCAGGGGTCGTTGTGACCACTAGGGGGTCTGGCAAATTGAAATTAATTTGAGGTCGTGAACTACATCGATGGGTCCGTGAAAGTTTTAATGTAGTCTAATAAGGCTTTGAGGATAAGGACACCGAGCCTTTCTGGCATACTTAAAACAAGCCATACGGGATTGTATTATCTGTACATTGTGTCATTCATCCACAAAATTTAGTCACCAAAAATCTTAGTGAACGCTTGCATGGCTCACTAGATTAAGTCATTAGAGTAGTTAATAAAATAAAAGGAATGCCTTAAATGAGAGATTATTTGCTCAACTTTGTTTGGAAAATTATAAAGATTGTAATCGTTTACTACTTAACACAGAAGTTTGTTGGTTATCTAAAAGTTCATGCTTGTATCAATTTTATGCACTCTTTGGTTCAGTGTTAGAATTCCTGGAAAGTAAAAACAATTATTTGCAGCTCAATTTAATTCATTTAAAAAATGACATAGCTTATGTGAAAAATGATATAGCTTTTTGCCAAATTTAACAAACCCAATTTGAAGCTACAAGGTGATTAATTAAATTTTTATCTAAGTAAAAGTATGATATATATAATAATTACTAAAGGGATACAAAACTTTTTCAACGCAAATAAAACTTTGAGAGAAAAGAATGCTCTCAGTTTCCAAATCTTTCAAAATTGCAAAACGAGATGAAGATTTGCTTGCTTATTGTCAACACTTAACGGCTCTTCATTCTGACCTCAGCCAAAGATTTGAAGACATTCTTCACTTGGTTATCCCCGATTGGGTGTTGGACCCTTTTGCAAGTAGACCCACAAACTCAGATGAATCCATACTAATATGGGAGCAATTTATTCAATTAACAACAAATGAGGACCTGAAACCTATGTTTGAACAAGGATACCACAAATACTGGTTACAAAAACAGATACCAATTTTTATCCTGCGTTATGGGTCACTGTACAGAAGCTATTGATTGCCTTCCCATCTTTCTATTTAGTAGAACATAGATTTAGTGCAGTTATGAGCCTCATCATGAAATAAAGATACCGACTGAAAATTAGTGCTCATGGAGACTTACGAATCTTACTCGCTAACATAAGGCCTAACCTAAATAATCTCATATCATCCCATCTCATGGATAAAAAAAAATGTTGTTTTTTTTTATTTCAAAACAAAATTTGTAATTTAAATAAATACCATTTTAAATATCAAAATGCTTTATTTATATTCAATTTTTACGTCACCAATTACCATTCATGACATCAAAGTTTCACTTGTATTTTATCTATTATGCAGTTTTGTAGAGTTATTTCACTTGGGGTTCATGGTTAGGTTTTTGCTGTAATAAGGGGTCCATGGGCATAGTAGGTTTGGAAACCACTGCACTAGCCAGTTAAGGAAATTTTTGTAAATTGATGATATTTAATGATGCTGAGATTGGATAACAAAAAACTGCCTGTTATTTCCACAATTATCACCAGTGAAATCATTTAAGAATACTCTCTAAATGAAAAAAAATTCTCACTTTTACTGAATTCGTATTCCAGTTATGTGAATGGAAAAAACATTCCTCAATCTTGTTACAACAATTTCATACCTGAACGCTTTCTTCAATTGCATGCTATTCCCTGCTTCCAAGGCGATTCAGTATGTTTTGGCACCAAACCAATGTTTGCTCATCTCTTTTCTGTGCTGATTTCTATCTTCCATATTTCTCATTCTTTTATGTCAACAAACTATTCAAAAATTGTATTGTGTGACAACCTCTTTGGGTCAGTTTTAGCTATATTATACGACCCTATAGCTCAAATGCTCGATTTTACATTGTTTATATCCCATTGTTTCCATGTGACAATAAACAAATAACCTTTATTTATGTACATGTACATTTAGGAAAATGTATTCATCTATTCTATTTAATTGTTCAGGGGTTTTTAAAGCAATATTTTGCAACTAATTCAAAAATGTGACACACAGATGGTGCAGTAAATTTTCCATGCCTATATTTTAGTTCTTTGGAGATCTTTGGATCGTTCTTTGGTCACTCCTATCAGAAGTGACTATGGTAAGATACTCAAAGAAAGAAGTTTAATTGTTGTTTTAAGTAAAGACTTCTGATTTTTTTAAATGTTTTATTTTTTTATATTGTAATTAAGTGCAATTGAATTTTTCTCTTAAAATCTTTATTTTCACATCACGTTTTAGGTTTGAAGATTTGCAGGATGAAATTGACGACAGTCTTCCTGAACCCAACTGTGGCAATGTTGGAGATCAAGACACGATACTTCGAGTGTGACTGTCTGGTTTCATCTTACGCTCTTCATACCAAAGGAAGACAAGTTTGTCTCATGCTTTATTTCATGTGCTTAAGAGGCAGTACACTTTGTATTGCTGACCACCATGATTCTGATGCCTTGAAACCCAAAATCACAAAACATTCTTTTGTAAAGAAGTAAATCTTTTTATCTGATTTGTATGAATGAAAATCGTTTTGTTTTGATACCCTTGTATGGTTGTATTTTATGCATTATCAGTCATTGCCACCTGTTTTTATTTAGAATTGCTGAGCTTACTATAAAAGCTTGTATTTACAAGCTCTAGCTTTCAATATTTTAGAGTTTTTCCAACTTTAAAATGTGTTGTATTCAAAATTCAACTGTTTGCTATAATATTAAACATACTTTACAAATATTAGATTTATGTCTGCGTTCCTAATTGGGAAAGCTTTCATGCCTTGAAAAGGATTACTGATTACTTTTTTATCACAAATGTGTTTCTGACCTCTGTTAATGATTTCAAAAATATTGATTATTGTGATTTTTACAGGAATACTCACAAACCAAATTAAAATTGAAACTTTTTTTTTGCCCTTAATGTCTGCTGCTAAACCTTTCTCTGCTTCCATGTTTGTCATTCTTTATTCCACTTTATAAAGTTAAGTTCTTTAGTTAAATTATTAACAGAATGTCTAATTTTAATACTAATCAATCATATTTAGCGGATGTTGCTGAATTGATCAGAAAATAATTGCTCAAAGCTTAATATTACATGCAGCCAAATCAAAGTAACAGTTAGCCATCTGTGTAAGAAAAAACTTTTAAAGTAAAAATATATTTACAATTAAAGTAGGGTTTATGTGAACTGCCATACATTCTATTTTCCTTTTGTGTTACTATTTTTTTATGTGGAAAGAACTCAACTTTCCAAATTTTTTCCTTGTGTACAGTTCTATTCTAGTATTAAATAACTTAAGTCAGCACTGTATGGTCATAGCTATGTCTTAAGTATAATTACGCATGTTAATTAAATAAACTGTAAACATATAGTTATCTTATAGTAGGACCTTGATAACTCAAATTCATCAGATTATGTATCAGTCATGTCGGTTTCGTCTTACCCAATTAATTACAAGTACTTAGTCTATCGAAATCCTTTTTCCTACTGGCTGTTAGTTTTAAGAAATAAAGCAACCAATCATTTTTATTTTGGAACATCAGTTTATTAATATTTTTATGTTTAAACATCATTCATTATGTAAATAATGTAGTTAGAATAAATGCTTTCAAATTATTTTATGGTTCAATTCTTCATAAATCAATTCAGATGAGTTTACATTGCATTTATTACTTTATGTTGTCCAAAAAAAGCTCTGTCCCTTATCTTGAGAAATCAGAGTCCTACTGTACATATACTCGTATATACTGAAATATATTTATTAGAATTTAGCTCTATTTTAATATGATTTTCCTGTTTATTTTTTGGTCATTTACAATGTCATTTTTGTTATTGTTTTGGTAGGGATTTAGAATTATTTTTATCTGTACGGGAATGTTTTATTTCTGTTTGTAGGTTTTGTTGGTTTATGGATAATGTTACGCAATGTTTTTTCACATTTTCCAGCTGTAGTTTTTGTTACAAATCTAGCTGTTGAGTTCTATTACGCTTACTCAAAGCTTTATTTGATTTGAAAGCTCAATTCTATTTTCATGAAATGGTAGAAAGATCATTAGTCTAATCTAAAGTGTTAAAGATTGAGCTAATCATCATGGTAGATCTTATTGATTGCAATGCATTTAAGTTGAAAAGCAAATGTTTAATGTGAAGATTCCCTACAATATACCTGCCAACTTTTCCATGTCTTGCAAACAACACTTGATTTTCTGGTCTTCTGGACCCAAAAACACTTGATTTTTTTTTCGATCTTTCTTTAGGATGACATGTTTCCAAGTGATGTTCAGAGTTTTGGCTCCAAGCCCTAGAAACCATTTAAAAAACCTTGGAGTCTGGTTTATAGATTGTTACCAAAACATTCTTTGGCACTAATTTTAAAGTAAAACCTACAAAAACAATACTAAAAAGTTTTTATCACTCAGTTTGTGCATACATTTGGTACCATTTTGTGTACCAAAAAATATACTACCACAAAATATCACTAAAAATGGTATTCCAAGCTCTAACTGCCACCAAGCATTTAGCAGTAGTTGAGAGCAGGTTATATTTTCTGCTTTGAATTAATGTCATAAAGCCCAGTTTGGCAGAATCGTCGTTAATTTGCTTCTTTAGATTGGTATTTCATTTAAGGAATTAGTTTAATGCATTTTTCTTTTGCCTGTTGTGTGTTGCTTTTAAAAAATTTTGTTGTAAAACAAATATTTTTTGGAGGTTGGGAGGTACTCTATAACGAGCAGCTCTTCAAATATGAACAAGTCAACAGGTTTCTATAAACATTGAAGCATTTTCCTTAATCTTACGTGTACTAGAAACAACACTTGCAAATGTTGCTTTTCATAAAATTTTAAGGAATACTAGGTTATAAAATCTATGTTTAACATGATTCAATATTGCTGATTTATTAGATGTATAATTTTAAAAAGTCTATTTCATTGACAATAAGATAATCATAAAATTTTGAGATCACTTATTGTTGAATCCAGTGATTTCATTTTAAATTACGACTGAAGTTTATAAATCTATATAAAAGTACTTTATCCTACAAAATCTATCTTACATTTTCATTTTGAAAATTATTTTATATTCAAAAACAGTTCGCATTTCATACATTTGTCATATGACTAAACTCAAAGTAATCAAATAACTGCATAATTACGAGTTTAGATTTTTTTACTTATATTCAAAGATTTATGTAACCAGTGTTTCACACAGCAATGCCCAGTTCTAAAGATAGTTTCCTGTTTACCAAAAATTACCCTTATTAAATCTTATACAGTTGGCTTATGCAAGTGAAACACTGTCGAAATTTCTAAATATTAGTTTTAGCTTTTCTAGACCAGAATGAGGTTACGTATAGATTGGTTTGCATGAAAGTTAAATTTCTTGCGAAACACTTGCTGAGTACCTTCATTTTGCTCAGATCTATGTTTTTTGACTGGCTGTTTTTCACTTTTAGGCCACCAATATAAGGTATTGGTTACTTTATAAGAAGTTTGTACGTAATTATAAAAGTATTAAATTATGCATTTGATTGTATTATGTTGCAGTGCTTGCAACACAAGTCTGCAGTTTTTCTAGATTATTTTGTTGGTCTTCACAGTCCATTGCATTAAACTAAGAATTCTTCCATCGAAAAAGTATTAGAAAATGTGCAGCTTTTGAGAGGTATTTTTGTGTTGTATTACACACATCTATAAATTGCATGTGTGTAACAAGGGAATGGAAAGTGATTAAAATGTGATCTCTGACAAGTGTTTTAGATGCTCATTCAGAAATTTACTGGTATGATGCAACAAAAGCCTACGAATTATTTGCATTTTTTAAAGGTATTAAGTTGTGTATTTGTGTGTGGACCGGTGTGCAGTTTGCAATAATTTATCCTTGCGCTTATCTTGCAAACCCGGTGATCGAAAATGGTTCAAACCAAGAATCTCATTTTTTGCAAATGATGAGCATATATATGTTTGTTAATCTTACAAGTCAAACTTGTAAGTTATTTATTACTATATGCAGCTTTAAATATTCTTCCATTACAGAAGTATTAAAATTTATAATTTCAACCGGTGTTTCCTGTAGTGTGTTATATACGTATTTAGAAAATCAATTATGTATAAAGTATTTATGTGTCTAGAAACAAATTAGCTACTGTACAATCTAATTTGTGTGGCCGTCCATGTTTTAGTTCCTTTTCTGTTTGTCAGCGTATAAATATTCTGTCAGAATACTAAGTAAGAAAATATTTTGAATTGTGATGATATATATATGTGTGTATGTAGCATTTAAGAAAACTGGTAGATGATAGTTTTAACAAGACAGTTGTGATCTATACTTTGCTCTAAAACTTTGTTATCTTGCCTATCAGATGCATATATTAAAATCGTTGGAGTGGATCAATGCATTGTTTTGTATCAATGCAATGATATAATGTGTTTCAAGACTTTTCAGCCTTTTCTACTCTTTGAAAGCAATACTTGCACTAACTTTAATGTTTTACTGGTGCACTTTGTCTCTATTTTGTCTTGAATTTCTTGTGCAATAATGCAAAAGCCTACACTGTTCATCTTTAATTGTTTTTTTATGTACCCATTGTTCCCAGTGATAAAATATTTATTTCCAAATCCTTAGTTTATTTTAAACTGTTGGAGTTTTAGCCACTACGTTTAAAGCACAGGTAAATTATTTATGAACCACAAAATTTTAAAAATTGGTGAAGCCTAAATATTAAGTTCAATCAAACTAATTTAATTTGCATTTAGTGATCTGTGTCAGGCAAATGTCTATTATTCGAGGAAAGGATATCTTATTTTTTAGATATTTCTCTTCAAGTATGTAATTCTCGTTTATTTTGCCAAACAATTTAACAGCTTGCATTCAGATGTCTGCACTCGAAAGTATTATCGAAGAAATGATTAAGTCTCTATTGGGAAATATTACATGTGTTTGCTGTAAAAGCAAGTCTTTAAAATGTCGTTTTTGTGTTCGATAAATTTTTTATATAATTTATGTGAAACTTCTTAGTGACCATTTCTCTTAACTACGTCTTCCATTGGAAAAGGATTTATATAGACCAAGCACAAATTTTTCTCTCTCTTAAGCAATCCCTCTCAAAGAATAGCAGATTACACTTCTGTGTATGACCATTTCAATCCACCTGTAGTAGGGCATTAATTGTTTTCCTTATTCTTGACCAAATTCCTTTGGTCTGATCTTTTTGCTATTTGGAAGGCTCTTGCATGTATCTAAGCTGTTTTTAACATTACAAAATTCTGCAGAATCATGTACTTTCTTTTAGTGATCAAATTGGTCTTTGTTGTTACATAGTTCCTTTTATAAATGACTAACCACTGCGTGGCTAGCACGGTGTTGCCCATGATGATTAAAATCTGAGATTGGACAGTGCAGTAAAGACCTTTTGAATTCTGTGGACATTTTTAGGAAACCAAAGAAAACAAAAATAATATCGTTTTTCTTTCTATAAGACATCAAAACAAAAATGATAAAAACTTACTATACAAAAACCGAAGTACTATACAGAAACAAACAAAAGATAGCATAAGTGAAACAAACCAGAAATTGCACAAAAGATTAAAAAAAATATTGCTAGACTTAGAAAAAAATATCCAAATAATCCAAACTAAAAGTAAATATGCTTAAAAAATCAAAATCCAAACTATCGTATTCTAAAAAAGAAACTATAACAAACGTATTGCACAACCGTTATCCAGTTCGAAAAATGAAGTAAGCACAATAAAAAAATACAAATATAAAAGATTAAAAGTTAACTCTAACTAAAAGTTAATATACTTTTAAAAAGTATATTCAGTAATACTAAAAGTGAATATACTTCAAAAATCAAATTCCAAACTACGATAGTCTAAAAAAGAAACAATAACAAACATATTGCACAACCGTTATCCAGTAGTAAAAATGAAGTAAGCACAGTAAAAAAATTGATACATAAAAGTTGACGCTAACTGAAAGTTAATATGCTTTTAAAAGGGCAATAAATTTCAAAAAGGATATCCAGTAATAGGGCGGCTACACACGCGCAGAAAATACGGATTCATTCAATACCGATCACGACTGTTGCCATTCGGAGGAAAGGGGATAATAATTAAACATCGCATTAAATTAATTTTAAAATTTTCAAGATTAAATTTTAAAAATCGTACTACATGTGTGCCAAATTTCATTAGTGTGAATGCCATAAATTCGTCAGGGCACCCCGTACACACCCGACACACAAAACACAGAAACTTCATTTTATAATAGTAGAGATATTTAGCAAGTGCCAGATTTTTTTTTCCATCTTCTTTTTAAACTGTTCATTATGTTTCTCTTTAAATTCGTTCAATCTTTTTATTTCTTGGTATCATCATGACACAATGAGTTTGCCCATCTTGCTAATAAACTGATCTGTAGATGGTATTGATTTGATTTTTCTTTGGGTGTATTTTTCTCTTCTGTGCCCAGAAAACTTACCTTGTGTGCATTTACATGACATTACTTTGTTTTCGGCATAACTTAGCCAAATATGGCCCTTGCACCTAAAACCAAATACTTTTTCCTCAACATTACCAAAAACTTATGAAATTTTAATTAAATGATTATGTTACTAAATATCTAAGAGTTTTGAGGTTTCTTGTTCTCTCGTGTATAAGTTAAATTAAAATAATTTTCATTACAAATCTAAGCGGTTACTTATGGTTCAAAGCTTGATTCTCCTCAGCAGCATTTGCAAACAAGTGTTTTAACTAAGGATTAGGTAGATGTAAGGATTGTTCGCCAAATCTAAAATTATTCCCATTTCAAACTTAAATGTATTCTTTGTCAAAGCATGACTATATGCAAGAAATTTCTATCAGCGGTTGTCCATATTTTCTATATGTTTACGGATATTGTGTTATGGGCTGTAGTTACTAAAATGGTTGCTCATGGTAAGTCAACCCTTGAGCGTGAATTAGATGTGAAAATTCCATTATGTTGACCCAAAAATGAGCTTTTAAAACATGTATGTTTTGACTATCTTTCCCTTAAAGTCCTTTGTGTTTGTAACATTTTGTCTTTTGAAAGGAAATTATTCTTTCATTTTAAAAAAGAATTTTACTGGGTCCATTTAATTAAAAATAATAAAATAACATTTTAAAGATTTGAAGATTGCAAAACAATTGAACTATGCATCTATGTGATACAAATGTTTTCACTTTTAATTTTCCTCTGAATTTGCCATTCATGGAGTTATTTGATTGTGGTTCAAAGTAACATGGTGTTGTCCTCCCATCTCCCTTTGTTAATGACCCAAGACCGTTGTCAATGGCCCGTTGTTCTGCTCCAGTGCGACGTCAATTAAAATATCTTCCGGAATGGCAAAGATAAAATGGGATCTGAAGTGCTTTGGCCGAAAAGTAAGTGAGGTTGTAACTAGAAATTTTTAAATCTGGACAGCCATTACTAGCTCAACTTGATCCAGTTAGTCAAAGTTATGAAAATATAAGAAGTAATGGAGGATATTCTGGACTGAGTGATGACTTAACTAAACCTTTATATGAAGAAATATAAAAAATAAAAAAAACATGTTTTGGTTAAAATAGATTTTCTGTCAAAAAACTTCATAATTTTTCTAAGCTTTATTACCAAACTACTAACTTGCAAATTCTATTCACCGATTTCCCCCACTGACCGCCATTTTTTTTTTATTTGATAGGTTTAATGTGCGCTAAAAGCGTGTAATATTCACACGTCTATTGAACTTCCTGTCGGTCTTTGTTTCATCTGAAATAAAGTTAACAGTACATGAGCCACTTACAATTGCCATGGATACTAATGATTCCTAGGGTAAATGTCCCTTAAATTGTTTCAACTTTGGGTACAGCTCCGGTCTACGTTCATAGCGGTGGTAAAGGCCTTGGCACTTATTTTTGGCGCATTTCTAGTAGCGAGTTATGGCAGGCTAAGGCAACCCATCTGTATTGCGTTTTTATAGCAGCCTCTCAGCAAACGGAAAGTTTAATTTTTCATATTTTGATTATTCAAAAGAAAGTTCTTTCAAAATCCGTTAAACTGTCGTTTGATTTCATTGGTTCATATGAAATAATTCTTTCCTTGGCTACTTTAGAAAAAGCGCCAAAGCCGTTGCCACCGCTATAAAAGTAGACTGAAGCTGTACCCAACTTTATCTGCTTGTAGACTTAACTATGAAACAATCTATTGCTTCTTATTGGTTGTGGCATAAGTGCACTGTTCATTAATTTGTATCCTTTCCTAGAGATGAATATTAGGCTTTTGTATTAGAAAAAGTAAAAGAAAGTACTTATACTAATGAGCGAAGATAGGATTGGTTTTCTTTTGATATCCTTCAAAGCCCAAAATTAAATTGCATGTTTTTGAAAAATCGTGATATATCTCTAAAATGCTTTCATATAATTGCATCTGCACCTTTTTGTATTTCGAAGTCAACTTTTCGTGCACTAAAAACAGCTATAATACTGAACTTTTTACAAAAAATGCTTTTAAATTTGATTTATAAATCCATCCATTAAATCATCTGTTCTCTTTTCGAGTAAGTTATGTATATATTTTTATCTCATCTTTCATTTGTGTATTTTATATTTCTGATTGTTTTTTAAAAATATACCTGCCAATTACTACATTAGCATTTGTATTGTTACGTATAAGCTTAGAGAATAATTTCTCTTTTAACGCTGTTGTAAATGAACTTGTAGCTATGCAATTTATTTATTATAAAGCAACGTGAAGTATTGTATTGATTGTGCCATTTAATAAAATACTTTGCATTTTGAAAAGTTCTCAATTCCTTAATATTCCAATTTAAGGTATGGAATACCTGAATTACCACTAGTTGACTAGCATCAAATACATTATTTCAAACAGTTCTCTTCTGCCATAGAAGAACTAAAACCTTAATAAGACCCGTCAGATAGCAGATTCATTTGATTTCCTCACGTTTCATACTCCACATATCTATATAAATCGTCTGCCTTCATATATAGAACCCTGATAATTTGTAAAAATTATCTTGTCCTCGTTTTTAAGTTGATTTTTAATCGAATAAACTGACATTTTTTTTACAAAAACTTGTAGGATATGTTTTTACATTACTATAGTGTTCCACCGTTGAGTTGTTTATTTGTCTCCTTTTGCGTAAGACAAGTTTAGGTCAGCAAGTGTCTTCAAAAAAGTACATTGCTAAAATTTACGTTTAACCTACGTCTGCGGTTCAGTTTAAGGGGTCCGGGACATATCAAAAAAAAAAATTATTAATTAATTTAGAATTTTTTTGTACTGATTACCCATCTAACTAATAAGCGAAATCACGACACAAAATTTTTCAAAAAGTTTTAAAAATTTTTGAAAAAAAGAGGGGTCATTTTAAATTGGTAAAACTCAAAATATTCTTGATCAATTTTCAAAATTCTTGCAGTAAATTATTCACAAATTTTAACTTTAATTGTGATTTAGCAATTTAAAAAATATTAATTTAATAAAAAATATTTGTATGAAAATTTTAAGGTACTTTTTTTATAAAAAAGTCATATTTTTAAAAGTAAATATTTGTTTCAAATTTGCTGAATCAAAATTAAAGTAAAATATTTGAAAAAGATATATTCCAAATTTCAACCCTTAAACTTTATCGGTTTTCGACTTATAGCAATTTGAATACAGGAAATCTTGAAAAAATGTATCATGGAGAAAAACGCATTTAAAGTTTTAAAGACTGATCTTGTTGCCATGACAACAACTGTCAAGAGTGTTAGATTTTCCAAACAACGCACCACAAAAATTATTATATCTCTAGTTCTAATTAAGATAGAAACATGATTTAGACATCCTTTTAAGCAGAAAAACACAGAGAATTTCGAAAATTTGACGATTTTTGTGTCCCGGACCCCCTTAAAATAAACCTTTTAAAAGTTTACTTTTTGACGCAAATTTAAATGTCACGCAAACAACAAAGAAATTTAATTCAGAACCGCCATTTTCTCGAATGCTTTCTGGAGAAAGAGTGTCAACAAACCACCGGAAGACCTGGATTTTACTTACGGTCATCCTATGCTTTCGCTTAGTAGGTAACAGTTATAAATTAACCTTAAAATGTTGTCCAGTGATGTCACTTCCGAAGTATGTAGAGAACACACGTTCCAAAAAAAACCTATCGCCATCTACATATCACGTCAGAAAAATCATCCTCTTTTGCCCTAAAACAAGAAACAATATCAGGAACAAGACTAGTATAAACTACGTACTCGTGTTTAAACCAACCAGAGTAAAAACTAACACTTTTGAAAGTCTTCAAAAAATATCAACAATCCTGCAACTAAATTTTATATAGTACATAAAATAAGCAACTTCATTCATCGTAATTCAATGTATTGGTTCCTCCAAATCAAATAATATAATTTCTGAAACAAGTATGGAAGCATCTAGTTCCAAAGATCGTTCGAAGAGACCCAGCTTCAGAGCGTCAATTTCTCAAGCATCTAGGAATAATATTTCTATGACTGGAAATGTAAAAATTTTAGGGAAGCAGTAAGTTTCTGCCTTATTCTCCCCAATCAATCGTGTGCTTAATTCGGTACAGCTTCAGTCTACGTTTATAGCGGTGGCAACGGCCTTGGCGCTTTTTGGTACAGCTACACTCTACGTTTATGACTGATGGCAACGGCTTGGCGATTTTTTTTTGGCGCACTTCTAAACTCGCCAAGGAAAAAATTATTTCTTAACTCTTTTCCTGTCACAATTTTTTTTCTTTTTACAACACACTTTTTAAGCACATTTCAGAACGTTTTAAAAAGTATATTTAAAAAAAATTTCATAAAAAGTAGTAAGCTTAATCACATATCAAAACACATTTGCGAACCAGCAGAGAAACTAAGCTACGAATGGTAAGAATACCCTGAAACTTATCAATTACACTAAATCAGTGAGCATGTTGAAAAAGAAAAAGATTTACAAAAGAAAAAAAGCAAGAAATAATACCTGATAACGTCAGAATTCTCTCGTAAAAAAATAATGAAAACGAAAATGGTCAAAAAAAACAAAACTCTTAATCCTGTCGTGAAAAAATTATTATAACAAAATAAAAATTCCACAACTGTCAAAATACAAATAAATGGACCAATGGTATCACAGAAAACGATTTAAAAGGACCAATGCAATCAAAGGATATTTTAAAAACAAAATAACCAATGGGAGGAAAGAAAAAATTTCAAACGAATCAATGAAATCAAACGATTTTAACGGATTTTGGGAGAACTTTCTAGAATATTCAAAATGAAAATTGAAAGTTTCCGTTTGCCGAGGTTGCCGTGAAAACCACAACAACAGCAACGAAAGATGGGTTGCCTTAATTTATCTTAACTCGCTACTAGAAGTGCGCCAAAAAAAATCGCCAAGCCGTTGCCATCAGTCATAAACGTAGAGTGTAGCTGTACCCGCTTTTTTTTTTCTTACTTCTAGCGAGTTATGGCACCCATCTTTTTACGGTTATTGCGGTTTTTATGGTAACCTCGGCAAGCGGAAAGTTTGCATATTTATTTTGGGTCATCTCGAAAGTTCTTGAAAAATTCGTTAAACTGTCGTTTGATTTCATTGATTCATTTAAAATAATTATTTCCTTGATGACTTTAGCATTTTGGCATTTAATTAGACTTGGCATTTAATCAGGACTGGTTTTAGTTTCAGCATGCGTTGTGAAATCGACCATAAATATTCTCTAGGTCTTGCCCAAATTTTCTGATTCTGCAAAATATGCTCTTGGTTGAATAAAAGCGTTGTAGATACATCTCGTTTTGGTGGAGTGGTCGTTCACGGTAAGATGTTTGTCGCCAAATCAAGATGGCTGCAGAATTCCGTAACAGCAGATAGGGTTGCCATAACAAAAACGGCAGATGTGAAGAAAATCCGCAAAAGGTGAAGGTTACCATATTTGGCGACAAATCGCCTTCTTACCGTGAACGACCACTCCACCCTCGTTTTTACCAAACATCCAATTTAACAGCAAATTGCTGTCTCGCGTTTCGATATTAGCTTTGTATTTGATGTGTTTGTTCAGCTTGGCCAAATATGGCCCTTAGCCATAAAACAAAAAAAAACTCATTTTTAGTTGGCTGTTTGATTTATTGTCTACTAAATGCTACCTGCTCTCACATTCAGGCACCAGGGTGATACCGTGGTGCCACCCCATGTAAACGAACCTTATTCAAGCTGTCTATGATGCCGATAGATAAAAGCTCACTCAATACCAAATTTCAACATTCTTTCCTTTCAGTACAGGTGCAAATCCAGCTATGTGCTGCGCTGTTTTTCGATCGAACAAGCAACTTGCTGTTGGATGGTCTGATGGTACAGTAGAGGTAAGTGTGCAGTTCCTGCTGATTACCTAGTATTTAACCCAATGATTGGGTCGCGAGTAGAAACTAAATCTTTTTCATTAGCAGATAAGAGATTCGTCAACGCTTGAAGAGGTGAAGACTTTGGAAAGCCCGGAAGGCTTGCCAGCTACATGTCTCAGTGTGAACGAGACTGTTAAGACTAGTCCACAACTTCTTGCTTCTTGTGAGTCATTTTTCTAACACGTGTAAGTGACAAACGAAGAAATTTTGCTCCTAGTTTTCAGCGACACATCTATGAAATTTACCGGGTTGGGTCTTCTAATTTCCTAATTTCACAAAAAATCAGGGAAATGTTGATAATTTCAACGGCAACTATCATTTGACCTATTTAGAGATGCGCGAATACGAGTACTTTTGAGAATCGAATAAATCGTACTCGGCGAAATTGTAATTCGAATAAAGAACACTGGCTAATAATTTTTGAACACCGAGAAAACCGCCGCCGCTGCCTTTTTTTCGCTGCCTCAGTGTCTCGCCGTAAGGCCGGCGATACAACGTGTGGTTTACAATTTGTGGTGTAACTAATAATGTTTTTTTATGCATTAAATTCATATTTTTTGCTTGCAATTACATTTTTGTAGAATTTTTTATGTATATTTCATTTGATTTTGATGTATAGTATAACAATGTAGGGTCAGATGTAATAAGTTCATAATCAAAATATTTAATATTTTTTCTCTCCAGTTTTTTCAATTACTATTCTAAGAGTTCCATTAAGGCACGGTGCACACATCCAGGTTTTCAACGTACGGCACCGAAGTCCAACTATGCACACATAACCGTGAAAAGACGCACGAATTCATTTCGCGCCATTTGCGAAAAATATTCTATCGAAAAAAACGTGTTTATTTCGCTTACTTGGTGTAAAAAAAGTATATTTTGAAACAAAGTAGACGTTACTGGATACAACCATTTATTAATTATTATTTATCTTCCATATTTTTATGAAAACAAGGTACTTCAGAACGGAGACGCATGTGCGGCGAGCTGCGGCGCCGTGGGGAACTGCGGTACAAATTGTACACAAGTTGGACGTGCGTCGGCCCAGCGGCGCTGGAGGCATGTGTGCATTGCTCCATTGGATCTAATGTATCTCAGACCGATCTTGCGTTGCGGTAGCGGCGCCGCACGTTGAAAATCCGGATGTGTGCACCGGGCCTAAGGGTTCCAGCTCTTACAATAACAATTAAAACATCTCAAGAGAAAAAATATATATATTTGTGGAGAATTATCCTCTTCTTACCCTAAATATTCAAAAAGAATGTGTGGATACAGCATATCGATACCAATCACGGATCACAACATTTATTAAGGGAATTGTAAAAATCAGGGAAATTTTTGTGACACTATATCAAGGAACTTTTTTTTCGAGGATTTTGTTACCACCTTGTAGTAGAGTGCCTATATAATAAGAGTGGCGACATACGGGAAACCTTTTTTGATTGGCTTAGAGACCTTTTCTACGCCCGAGGCTGTTTTTTCCTAGCTCCCGTAGACTTAACATGGGAACTTTTTGTGTGTTCGAGAAAAACGTGTGTATATTAAATTTAAAAGAAAATATAGCTTTTTCATGTTCTATTTCGTGTACTAGAATGTTTATTTATTATTATTTTAGTGTTTTGTCAGTATAAATCGGAAGACTTTTTAAGTAAATAGCTTTTTAACACGGTGTTTCCCGCAATCTAAGTTAGCGCGTTGTGCAATCCATCTCATCAATTACGCATGTAATTGTTCGTTTATATGATTCATTTATACCGAATGTATCCATATTATAACAATCATATGCTTTTTGTTCTCCCTGAAATGATATATTAATTCGTCCAGCAACCTTCTTTGAGACGATTCTGGTAGAAAAATGGCTGCCGCGCATGCGCATTGAGTCAAATTTGGTTCCTTGTCGCCACTCTTATTATATACTCTACCCTGTAGAATGTGATGACAATTTTATTTGTAATTTGAAAGAATCGGAGTGAATAAGAGGTTTGTGGCTCTGAAAATTCCCTTTCCAAACCTTTCGCATTTTTACTTACTGTTGGTTTTAACTCTCAATTTTTTTTCAAATTCAAAATTAATTCGTCAGTCTACTTTTTCAAATTTTGCATTATCCTGCATGAAGATTAAATTATTTTACTTCTGTCTCAGTTCTAGATTTCTCGTTTTTAGCTTCTAGCATAACGCTGCTACATATTATTACAGTAGAGTCCTGATTATCCGAGTTAATGTGGACCAAGACTAACTCGGATAACCGAAAAACGCGGTTAAAACGAAAATTGTAAGTAAAATAAATCGTGTAGGTTTAAATGTATACACGTATTTTAACAAGTAAAAAAGTTATACAGATACACCACATGCAATTCATAGTGTTACGATAATTAAAGAGTTCCTACTTAAAAAAGTCCTTAATTGCTTTTTGTTTTACGTTACTTTGGCGTTTTCCTGCAGCAATGTTTCGACATTTTTTAAGGTGAACAGGATTACTAGTGTCGCTTCTTCTTGTTGTTCGATATATTCAATAGCACTTTCGATAGCTTTTAGTGCATGATACAATGTAAAGTAAAGGATGTAGTGTTGTTGGATTTCGTTTTCCTAAGTGTTAATAAAATCAAGTTCATAATTTTTTTTTCGGTAGTTTTAAAAATGGAAAATGAAGGACCAAATAAAAAATCCTAGAAATATTTGATAGCTCGGTTAAAGCGGAAACTCGAATAATCGGACTAGGATAATCTGGATTTTACTGTATTTAGTTTTTTAATCTTGCATCTTGCGCAGCTTGTCCTAACTAGTACCTTGGTGCCATAAAATCCAAATCCAAAATCTCAATTTAGGTATGACTCTGCTTAAAATCTAATAAAGAGAGTTGTTAGATCACTTATATTTTTATGCTTGCATATCATTATTTGATACAATTCCATACCCGTAATTGACTTCTCGAGAAATAATTACATCTGTGTTCTAGTAATAAGGTACTGAGAGACTTTTCATGTTTCAGATGCGTCTGGGCATACCATACTCTGGGACATCGTCGAAAGTGCGAAGGTCTTCACCATCAAAGATGACAAGCAAACTCTAGTGAACACCTTTAGCGTCGATTTTGAGTTTTTCGCTACCAGCGGTTCTGATGGCAAGATACATATTCGCGACACAAGAGATGGTTCATTGAATAAACTCCTTCAGGGAACGTAAGGGATTTATTCCTTTAGATTTCTATCCATCGGACACATGAAACAATCCTAGTTATATAGCACCTACAAGTTTTTCCATTAGTTGACCTACTTGTTTTTTTAATTTTATCTTTTAACACACTTTTTTTTATGTCATTTAAACCTCATATCTGTTATTTTTATACATGTTTTAAAATCTACTTTAACTGTTGCTTAGATCATTTTAATCTTTTATTGTTTTAAATTACACTCTATAACAAAAAAATCGACGCACCAAGAAGGAGTTGTCCGATGGAGACAAAAATTGGTGGATAGGAAAATTATGTACAGAATAGAGAATGATTAAAATTTCAGAACAATTGAATGATTTATTTCAGAGTTACAGAAACGAGGTCAATAAGGTGTTGACCTGCCTCTAGCCTGGATGCAAGCTGCCACACGGCGTGGCATAGATCGATAAAGCTCCCGGATGGTCTCCAGCGGTATTTCTTGCCAAATTTGCTCCAATTGTCGGACTACGTCATCAACATTCCCTACCGGATGCAGTCGCCTTCCCATCATATCCCAGATTTGCTCGATGGGAGAGAGATCTGGTGATCTGGCTGGCCAAGGAAGTGTTTGACAAGCTTGAAGACAATTCATAGCAACACGTGCCGTATGTGGTCTGGCATTGTCTAGCTGAAATATAAGCCCTGGGTACTGCGAAAGGAACGGCAGCCAAACAGGTCTCAGAATGTCGTCAACGTACCGCTGTGCAGTAAGTGTGCCTCTAATGACAACCAAAGGGGTCCGGTTATCAAGGGAAAGGGCACCCCAGACCATAACTCCTTGTTGAGGGTCCGTGTGGCGTGCATAATGAAAACAGGATCGGCACGCTGCCCTGGGCGTCTCCAGACACATCTTCAATGATCGTCAGGACACAGTTGGAAGCGGAATTCGTCGCTAAAGACTATACGTCCCCAGTCAGCATCATTCCAGCCTGATCGAACCAAGCACCACTGTAATCTGGCTCGACAGTGTGCAGGCGTGAGTGACAGGTGGCGTAACGGTCGGTATGAGCGTAGATTTCGCTATGTCAGCCGTCTGTGAATGGTCATGGTGGACACTCCTGTGTGGGTCGCACGACTGATGGTTGATAGCGATGAATCAGGCGCTGTGACAATCACTCTGTCCTCGCGATCTGTTGTGGCCCTACGTCGACCGCTACCATCATGACGCTGAAATCTGCCATTGTCCGCCCACTCTTGCCAGCATCTTCTAATCGCCTCATCGCTTCGACTCACATGACGAGCGATTCTCCGATTTGCCCAACCTGCCTCTTTCAATCCAATGATACGATCTCTTTCAAACTCTGAAAGTTGCTCGTAATGAGCTCGAATCCTGCGGCGAGGCATTTTTTCAGTCGTTGGAAGGTATCCTAAATCGCAATGCAGTAGAAATTTTTAACAACAGTTCAAGAACAACTCCTTATATACATCTGTTGGATGCGCAGTTCCGATGCGTTGGAGATCCAGTATTCATTCATTGGACACCAAATTTTAATCATTTGCATATTTGGTCAAAACATTTTTGCATACGAAATTTCAAAGCAGTCGGATGATTCCTTCTTGGTGAGTCGATTTTTTTTTTTTGTAATAGAGTGTATGTTTGGTTTGTCACAGTTTGTCCGTTTTTGAACTTTGCACCATAAAAACCAAAATTAACGAACCAACTCTCATGAACAGCTCGACAATGCTCTTATATACAAGGTTTTTCAGAACTACCTCTACAAACTTTAAGGAGGAATGAAACCCCATAATTAAGTTGTGTTCACAAAAGGATGTATGTCCACAAGCGTCATCTGGATTTGCTAGAGGCGCTATTAGCAGCCTAGGCCAACGTTATTTTAGAAACAGGTAACTTTTATCATTTCACGAATGGCCGAGATTGCTGACATGCATGTAGAGGCGGTCAACTGAAGCGTGCCCGTAAAAAAATATTTTTTCACTCTGAATGCTTTAAATTTTTGTAGAAAATTTATCTATCTGTTTTTAAAGTTTAGATCCTGATGAAATGGATGGTCACACGGATCGAGTCTTCGCCCTCCGATTTCATCCGACGAACGCGAACGATCTCCTTAGTGGTGGATGGGATGACACAGTGCAGGTGACTAGCCAATCATAATCGATTACGTAGATAGTTTTAAAACAATGCTTTATAACAAAATACATTTCAAACAGGGTGTTTCAAAAAGGACTCCCTTACTTTGAAATGACATAACTACGAAACCGTGATGGATAGAAATATGAAACAAGTGGTGCATTTAATGGGCCGTTCTGGAATTTGAAAAAGACCGGTTTAAAAATTAGTTAATTTTGGCTAATAGATAGCCTGCAGTCCTTGTAAACATGAAATACAGCTGAGAAGTAGCTATTTTTCAAACTTCTGTCTCTTCCACAGGCAAAACGTGACAGGAGGTTTTGTAGTAACCTGTTGAAGGAGGAAATTCGAATCATGTGTGGTTCGAATCGTCCTTGGAACAACGAGGATGCACCAGACGCTTCGTTGTTTATTCAAGTTGGTGCATCACGATAATGTACTTATGCAGTGTTCACCTTCATTGATGAGTAGTACTTCAGTGTCAGTCATTACTGTAAATTATCGCAAAGAGACCGGCAACGGAAAAGATTGGCCTCCATACTCCCCGGATCTCAAATTAAGCGACTGATTTCTCTGGGTTCTCTTCTGTATGTTTGACAAAGCTTGGCCAATTCTGGCCATTAAAATTCAATCCATATCTCTCACTCTCAGTTGACAATTATTAAAACTATTCAGATAACTTCCTTCGAAACAACATTTACATTTTTGAACTAGTTACACTTAGTTTTCTTTTATAATTGCATTTAGCATTGTCAATTGGTTGGAATTTATTTTTGTTACATATTCTTAAACTTTACAATTATATATTAGGGTAGTGAGGTAGTCGATTTACGTCTAATTTTAGCATTACAACTTGTTATTGGGAGACATTTCGGAATCATTCCAAGTTCCGAAAAATTATACATTAAATTAAAAGTTAAAATCACGACAAGCTTATTTAAAGTCATAAATATATTTTACCCTACAATAATGGACCGGACAGTAAGATGTGATGTTATAAGGGAAATAATACATGCTTGAATAGGGGTACTAACCTCATCCAGGGTTCAAAATTATATTATATAACGGGTGTTTTCCTCGAATCTTTTCCAATAGTATTGATCCCTGAACGCAACCAAAACCACTTTTTGTTGCTACAGTGTGACCGTTAATTCAACTACATACTCAACGCTATAGAGATTGAAATGACGGATAGATTAAGAACCCCAACATTTGTGCAGTGCGTTAACCTTCAGACTACGATAGGTGCAAAAGTTGTACCATGATCGCGCCAAGAAAGAATTTAGACAACGGCCAGTACATCAGTTGTACTTTGAAAGTTACACTACCCTACAATAATGGATCGGACTGCAAGATGTGATGGTATAAGGGAAATAATACATGCTTTAATAGGGGATGGTCTCCCACGTGCTGCAATTATTCTAGCAACCCTTCTGGGTATACTTTCAACAAGGTTTTGATACAGAGCTATGGGTATTTCTGTCCATTCCTGCAACAGGAATGTCGCCAGCTTGGCTGTAGGTTTCGGACGTGGTTCCCTGGTCCGTAAGCGTCGCTCTAACTCGTACCACAAATGTTATATGGGGTTTAGGTCGGGACTCTGAGCATGCCAGGGAAGACGTTTTACATCCATTTTCGATACCACTGTTTCACAGAGACTGCAATATGACACGGAGCGTTGTTGTGCTGGAAGTAACATTTGTCCATTCCATAAAATTGCCAGAGCGTAGAAAGAACCTGATTGTCCAAAATATTCATGTAGGCGTCGGCGTTCAATTGACCAGAAATAACATGCAAAGGTCCCAGGCCATACCACGAAGAACACCCTCAAACAAGCAGTCGGATTTTATGCAAATCCGCTGGCGTCCGGTCCTTTATTGAAGGATAGTGTATATCACATTTGAATGAGCATTAAATAAATATTATTTCGTCTAAATACTTTTTCCATTCATGTATTTGTATAAATCAAAATACTTTTCTTTTGCAGTTTTGGGATGTCAGATATCCTTATTCAAGAAGGTGAGTATCATTAATGAATGTCCGTAAAATTATTCCTATATTCATCACTTCTGTCTAAAAACTGTGCCTTAAGTTCCTGCACATTCAATGTAAATGCTACTAGCAGAATTTAAATATTTTAGTTGCATGACATTTTCTGCGTACTTGCTCCTAGGTAAGCACTATCCACTCAACAGTTATATCAAGAAAAAGTTGCGCTACACGAGTACTTGAAGTACGTGTGGTACTATTCTCCCTAAACGCTATGAACATTTACTGTAATTATAAAATTAGTACACTTATATACTTGTTAGTCAGCGTATTTGTTTAAAATTATCCTTTTATTGTGTAACGATTCAGAATTTAAGAAACAAATTCCTAAAATTGACGCCTGGAATAAAATTTTTAACGACAAAAAATTTCCAATGGCTCGATAAAAACAAAAATGTTTATCCATTTCTTTTTATTTTCATCGCACCGAAACTTAAAAATTGCCATTTCAGCCTTTCTTAAAATGTTATATAACTTCAAATCATTCGAACCGTTTCTGTTTAGAAAAATTTATGGACCTCACATATGTGGCAATGGTGGAATCGAGTTTTTGAAACCAGATACGTTCGTAACAGCCTCATGGAGAAAACGAAAATCACTCCAGGTAAATATTCTGTAAGCATCTGAAATAATATTATGTTTTTGCATGGATATACAATTTATCATTAGTCCATTGTTATGGTAGCTTCGTCTTCGGTAATCACGAAGTGAAAGTATGTTTTCAGATTCATCATAGTACGATATTTAACAATATTTTAGTCAGTTGCAATTCCGATTCCAGAAAGCAAAACCCATAGGAAACATTTGTATCGAATCTATTCTCATATTTCATTGAGTTCCTCCCATCTCTTAAATCAGAACTTATGTATACTCAATCAATTCTTTTGTAAACAATCGTATGGTATGACTTATGAATCAAGGACACATTATGCGTGTTACTGACATTAGTCTTGTTCCACTAATGTTCAGGTCTCATCAGTACATTCTTTCTGTTCCCATCGTTATTGTGAAACACATATATTTTTAGGTTTGGGATTACACTACTGGAACCCTTGAAGAAACAATAGAACCAGATGAACACACTTGCTTTGTAAGTAAATTATGTTAGTGCTTTAATAAGGAATACACAAAACCATCTATTCCACGTGCAATAGATTGGGACTCGAAATGCTTTATATTCATAAGAACGTAAGGTCTCAAGGTGGAATAAAAACAATGACGAATTTTCAGTTCCTAAAATTATTTGTAAATAGCGTGTTCAAAATGAAATCGCGCAAAAATATGAACTTGAAAACTATACCTCTACACTGATGAGCAAAAATTAAGGACGAAGTGGAGAAATTAGCGTAAAAGTGGAAAGAGGCAACAGAACTGACCGAAAGACAAATCAGGAGATAAGAATAGGGACTGGTACATTAGGGCATGCGCATATATGGCACATGACGTAGGGGAAGGAATGTCGGAAGGGAAAAAGTACACGGTGGTGTACGCTTAGCGATTCGGTGAAAGCTATTGCTGTGCGTACAGTGATTTCAACGACGTCGAGTTGCTCTGCTACCGTAATAAGGCCAATAGACAATCTAGGTGACGTCATCTGAATGACATTACCCGAGATCGCGTCATTGGGAAGTTGGAAGAAGGTCGAATTGGCGACAGTATGGCGGATGAGTTCGGAATCGCTCACAACATCGTTTCACGAGCCTTGGAGAGCATTTCAAACGACAGAAACGGATATCCGAGCGTTCAGCAGTGGTCGTCCACGAGCAACAGCGACGGCGAACGACCGGTTTATTGTTTTACAGGTGACAAGAAACAGACGGCAGACAGTGGGAGGAATCGCAAGGCACATGCAGCAGACAACTGGACGTCCGATATCATGTTTTACCGTGGCCAAGAAGCTGCACAAACGTGGTATATTGGCACGACAACCAGTACAGTGGGTGCCATTAACGCCTGCTCATCGGAGACGCCGGTTTCTGTGGTGCCGGGGATCCAATAACTGGACACAACAAGAATGGGGCCAAATGCTCTCTACGGATGCAAGCCGATTTAATCTGACGAGAGATACTGAACGTATACACATCTGGAGAGAGAAGGGAACATGCAACCACCCCTACGACATCGTCGAGGGGAACCGTAATCGAGGTGCCGGAATTCCCGTTCGGAGAGGTATCCTGCTTGGTAGCGATATAGATCTCCATCTTCCAAAGAGGTTCAGTGACTGGTGTCCGCTATTGTACCGAGGATCTCATGCCTCACGTATGTCTGTTTAAAGGTGTTGTGGGTCCGGACTTCCTCTTCTTAGACGACAACGGTACACCTCATCTGTCAGTGGCTGTCGCATAGCTCTTGGAGAGTGAGGGTATTCAACGCATGGATTGGCCTGCAAGGTCCTCGGATCTAAATCCTATAGAACATGTGTGGGACCTTATCGGGACACCCTTGGCAGCACGTTACCAGCCATCAGCAACGATTCTGCAGCTGCGATTGGCGCTACAAGAGGAATGGGCCGCGATGCCTCAACAGTTCCTTGGCAACCTCGTCCTCAGCATGGACAGACGTTGTAAATCCTGCATCGCAGTCAGGGGTGATCATATACCCTACTAAAGACTGTATTCTCGGGAGACCCTTGGCAGCACGTTATCAGCCACCAGCAACGATTCTGCTGCTGCGATTGGCGCTACAAGAGGAATGGGCCGCGATGCCTCAACAGCTCCTTGGCAACCTCGTCCTCAGCATGGACAGACGTTGTAAATCCTGCATCGCAGTCAGGGGTGATCATATACCCTACTAAAGACTGTATTCTCGGGAGACCCTTGGCAGCACGTTATCAGCCACCAGCAACGATTCTGCTGCTGCGATTGGCGCTACAAGAGGAATGGGCCGCGATGCCTCAACAGCTCCTTGGCAACCTCGTCCTCAGCATGGACAGACGTTGTAAATCCTGCATCGCAGTCAGGGGTGATCATATCCCCCTACTAAAGACTGTATTCTCGTGAGACCCTTGGCAGAACGTTATCAGCCACCAGCAACGATTCTGCTGCTGCGATTGGCGCTACAAGAGGAATGGGCCGCGATGCCTCAACAGCTCCTTGGCAACCTCGTCCTCAGCATGGACAGACGTTGTAAATCCTGCATCGCAGTCAGGGGTGATCATATCCCTTACTAGAGACTGTATTCTTCTTGCCAGGCGCCTGTCAGATAGACGTTTCAGTCTTCTGCTCACTTGTGCTCGAAGCTACATTTTCAATAAAGTGCTTTTCTATCCTTTTGATTCGTTGTTTGGATGTTTTTTGCACACTTGTCCTAAATTCTCACACCTTGGGGATCTTATGATATGATTTGGGTCGATGTGGAACACTTTTTTCAGATGTTACATTCGAAAAACTATCTCGTCCTTAATTTTTGCGCACCAGTGTATATCTTTAAAGGTAAAATAATTCAATTTCAATCTTTATACCCGAAATGGAGTTCGTTGCAATACTTTTATAAGGTAAAAATCGTTACATGAAATATAACCTCCCTAAAATTCAATATTCACACCACACCTAAATTCCTTGACGCTTCAGAATAATTCCCCTCTTATTCATTTCTTACACCCGCTAGTCTTAGTCCTCATTGCAAGTCACCTAGTTCATGTTCCAATGCATGTCAACGTTACTTTTATTTTCTGAACTCTTCCCCACATCGCTATCCATGATATCAAACAGTCGCGCTTTCTCGGTGATCAAAAGACTATCCTCACCCATTTCTAGAAATAAACTTTTCCTCTAAGTCTTTTACCTCATAACGTATTAAACTTTTAACTACTCGGTCCTTCTCGACCCTCAAGAAAAAAAGCAGATCTATTTAACACCGAGTAACAGAAGCACTCTTATTGAGGCATCACGTTATGTTCCAAATTTTAATTTAATAAAGAATCAAATAAAGTTATGTAACCCAGTTTCTCTATCTCATCATTCAAATTGTGAATTTTCTTATGTCACAGAGAAGCCACAGTAACCGGTTTTGGAGGAGTAGCGGATAAGCAACCGGAGGGCTGTGAGTTCGAAACTCGATCCAACTCAAGACCGTCGTGTACGTGGGATCTCTCTCTCTCTCTCTCTCTCGAATGGAAGCAGAGCCCTCCGTACCGAGTTAACTAAAACCCACAGCGGATTGGCAGGGAAAGCCTCGAATGAGAAAACGAAAGAAGAACCATGTGGGAGGCGCACTAGGTGCGCCTAGAGTGCCTATATAATAAGAGTGGCGACAAGGGACCAAATTTGGCCCAATGCACATGCGCGGCAGCCATTTTTCTACCAGAATCGTCTCAAAGAAGGATGCTGGTCGAATTAATATATCATTTCAGGGAGAACAAAAAGCATATGATTGTTATAATATCATACATTCGGTATAAATGAATCATATAAACGAACAATTACATGCGTAATTGATGAGATGGATTGCACAACGCGCTAACTTAGATTGCAGAAAACACCATGTTGTTCAAAAAAAGCTATTTCCTTAAAAAGTCTTCAAATTTATACTGACAAAACACTAAAATAATAATAAATAAACATTCTAGAACACGAAATGGAACATGAAAAAGCTATATTTTCTTTTTAATTTAATATACACACGTTTTTCTCGAACACACAAAAAGTTCCCATGTTAAGTCTATGGGATCTAGAAAAGGGCAGCCTTGGGCGGTAGAAAAGGTCTCTAAGCCAATCAGGAAGTGTTTCCCGTATGTCGTCACTCTTATTATATAGGCACTCTAGGTGCGCCAGGTTATCAAAGGCGTGTTTGGAGTCCCCCGACAGCCCACCCAAGCGTCATAAGGTGTCCGTCCCAGCTCACAGTTATCATTCATGACGTGGTGTGGAAGTTTGGAGAGTGGGATGCCTGCTCAGGTGTTGCCTCGAACGTGGTTCAAAATAACAAGATGTTGTCTTTACCTTCGGGATTGATTCCAGACCCTCGCCACTATCCCGTTGTGTTTTTCCGGTTCGACGTAAATTAAAACATCTACCTATCTACCTTAAAACAGAATTCTTTTTAACGATTCCAATTAGTACCCACCTTAGAACGAAATCCTTTTAAACGATTCTATTGGTATGTACCTACCTCACACAAACTCCAATTAAACTCAAAAACGAATGCTATACCACCCTTGCCACGTAGATTACTCTGATTTCTGTTAACATATTTAAAAGTATTTCGTAGCACTAAACGCAGCATTATCCAATATGCATCAGCTTTTTTAAAGATGCCCGTGCCCAAGAGTATTACGGCCTTGGAAGTTTGTCCATAGATTTAATTCAATGGAGTGACTCATTTAAATTGCTAATTGCTTTTTCCCTTGTAGCCTTACTGTTGCACATACCTCCAAACAGAATCCATTCTTTTAGTTGGAGGAAGTAACAAGAATATGTTACGCATCGTTGACTTCAATGCAAGAATGGTAACATCGTTTCGTTTTTTTTTTTAATATTAAAACTCGAATTGGGAGCTGTTGTTTTAAAACCTTCGATTTAACTTTTTACCATCAAACGCACAATACCTTGAGAAAATGAAATCATAACTGCCATGCTAGTTAAGTTGGTACCTCCAAGTTTAGTCCAAAGGTTAATACGCTGCATATCAAATTATCTCGTGCTCGTAGAGATAGAAAACATAATTCAATCAACAATAGATGGAGTGATCATACTGTTATCTACGGGATTAAAAAAAATTTGTACTTTTATAATATTAAGTACTTTACCTTTTGACAACGATAGATATACACAATCCAGTCACATTAATGTGACCACCTGTCAAAAGCCAGAATAACCACCTTTGGCAGAGCTGACCTCTGCGAGACGTGCAGGAAGATAGCCAATTAGGTTTCTGAACGTCTTCACTGGGATGTTGAGCCATGTCGACTCCAGTGCCGTGGCCAGCTGGGCAAGATTACCTCCCTCCACCAGCCTGGGTCCTTCCGGCAATTGTTGCAAGGTGTTTGCTTTCAGACGTTTCACGCCGTATACGTCAACGTCCATCTGTCCGATGGAGCATAAAACGTGATTCATCGGAAAAAGCCACCTGTCGCCACTCTGTGGACGTCCAGTTGCGGTACTGGCCTGCAAAATCCAGCCTTCGTCCCTGATGAACAGCAGTCAGCATAGGTGCATTAACCAGGCGTCTGCTGCGGAGGCCCATGAGCAGCAACGTTCGCTGAACCGTTGTTGAGGATACACTCTTGGTAGCTCCTTGGTTCATCTGGGCGGTCAGTTGCTCAACAGTTGCACGTCTATTCGCCCGAACGCATCTCCGTAGCCTTCCTTCGCCTCTGTCATCTATAGCCCGTGGTGCACCACATGTGCCACGCCGCTGATTTTGGATAGTGTCATTTTTCCATGCACGGTATACTTTTACCACGGTGGCACGCGAACAGTTCACGAAATTAGCCGTTTCCGAAATGCTTCCACCCTTGGCCTGAAAGCCAATAATCATGCCTTTTTGGACGTCGGATATATCGATACGTTTCTGCATTACGCCAACGATTGAAATGCTAACCGATGCCCTAGGACATCCTTTATATACACTCCACTGCAATGTGCTGCCACCTGCCTTTTGTGATTGGTTATTTCACGTTGACGTCGAAAGTAGGTGGTGGTCACATTAACGTGACTGGACTGTGTATAACAAGCGCGATTCTTATAACTTTCAAGGTACAACTGGTGTAACGGCTATAGTCTAAATTCTTTCTTGACGCGATCATGGTACAACTGCCGTACCACCGTAGTGTAAAGGTTAAATTTGCTTGTAACATTGAACTGTTAACGAACAAACTTGGAAGGTCCTTACTGCCTTTTTGATTAGAACCACGACTTCCAAAATTTTAACTTGAAGGCAACTTAAATCTCAAAAGAAGGTCTAGATAAAGGAATTTATATTAAAATTGAAGTATCTGCAGTAATAAAATCGATATCAGAGTACTAAATAATGATTCTATGTAATTGACATTTAATTATAATTTTCCATTTTGTGAAATACGATGTAGTTAGACTAACATTATTCATTGTTTCGCAAAAATATTTATTGTCTAGTTTCCTTCATTAGAATGCTAGTTTGTATTTTTCAATTAGAATTTTTAGAAGACCCATGCCCAAGCAAACTATTAGTTTATCAAAACTTGCAAATTTAGAATTAAGATACCTTTGTTTACGTTTCAAAGCCGAAATGTTATAAAAATGGAGCCAATAATCCCTTATTGTTTCAGACTATTGGAAGCATACATAACCTAAAAGGAGCCGTTTATTTTGCCAAAGAAGTCATCCTACGCTGCCGACGCCAAACTGAAAGTGGGTGACTTTAACCATTAGGCCATTGTTACTTCACGAAAAGAAGCTCTTTAAAAGAAGATATTATTTTATATTTGGTTGATTTCAGTCTCATTGGCCGTTATGGTTAGCCCCGCCCCCAGTTGTAGTATCATTGGCCGTTATGGTTAACCCCGCCCCCAGTTGTAGTACCTATGAGGGTTTGGAAAATAGCCTCCCGGTATAGTAGTTTATACGTATAGTAGCCATCGGTGAAAGGTTCTCGCCGGCAGGCGGGGATCGCGTGTTATACGGTGTGATTTATCTACAAAAAAAATCCTCACGGTATAGTGGTTTATACGCGTGGAAGCCAACAGTGAAAGGTTCTCGACGTCAGGCGGAGGTCACACGTTATACGCTGTGACTTAGTTTAAAAAAAAATTCCTCCCAGTATAGTGGTTTATACGCATTGAAACCATGTGCGTTATATGCTTTGATTTATGTACAAAAATATTTCTCCTGGTCCCGTGGTTATAAAAAAAATTCCTCATTTTCAATTCCATATCTTCATCTCTGACCAAGAATATCCCCATCGAGTGTCCCACATAATGCTAAGTAAATTGCTAGAAGAATTCTAAAATGAAATTCCATCTCAATTATAGATGGAACAAACCTCCATTGATTTTTCTCACATTGAAAAATATTTGGTGAATTATCAGGATCACAGAAAAGAACCGTTTTTTCTACTAAAAGAGAATTCCCCTTTTTTTAATTTCATATACAGTGCAAAATCCCAAATTTGGAATTGATGAAAATCCGGACGTTTCACTAACCAGCGTGTTGTTTTTCTCACTTTTTTACTTTTCTTTCCGACAGTTTTCTTAAAAAATTATTGAAACCTGGACCTATTTGAGGAAACAACGCAAAATAACGGACGTGTGTTCAGAGTAAATATTACACAGAAAAAATGAGCAAGTAAAATTTGTTGCACTGTATTAAAAAGGTTTTCTTTTCCTTTTTTTTTAATTATTCCTATTTACGTAATGTATCCAAAGGTTCACAGTGCGGATTTTGCTATATGGCGGCCATCTTGATTTGGCGAAAAAAATTGCTTTGATGACTTACGTAAAGGATTCTATCACACCACCAATCTAAAACATTTTACAAACATCATTTGCGCATTTTTTTTTTCATTTTTTAATTCTTTATTAACATTTGTATTATTATCATATTTTTGAAATGAGGGGTTCGAAAAATAATTAAAATTATTTATGTATATAAGTTTATAAAATTCAACGGGTGGGTCATTTAAAAAGCCTGCGCGGGTCAGTGTCTGACCCGCGGGTTATAGGTTCGCCATCCGTGTCTTATACCATGCTAGTGAACTTGGTCTAGTGTATCCTAGATTGGGTGGAAAACTAAAACAAATATATCATGGGCTCAAAGATCCTCACGCTGACTTTGTGTGCAAGTTTGGTAGTTAATAATTTTTAATTAACGTCGTACTAGAGTAACACAACATCATATTGACGACGATCAGAGGACAACACCACGTAATTTTGAACCACGATCAGTTGGCGAGGCAACACCTGAGCTGGCACCCCACTCTCCAAATTTCCACACCTACCCAACGTGGACTTTCGGCCACGACAGATTTAAGGTGCACCAACTGCCTCTGCACCATACGCTTACAAACATCCATGCACTGACTCGGATTCGAACCAGGAACCTTCCGATCTAGAGGCTAACATCTGAACCATCAGACCGGTTGGTCGGTGTGTGCAAGTTTCGAGTGGGGTGCCAGCTCAGGTGTTGGCTCGTCATCTGATCGTGGTTCAAAATTACGAGGTACACCTAATTCTGGCTTTGCACGAACTTTTTCACACGAATTTTATTTAATACGATTATAAAATAAATATTCCATTCTCTTTTTACGCGAGTCATTTTGATTTAACAAGAGCGGTCCAAGACAATCTATATATATATTTCTCTTACGTGGCACGCAAAAAAGACGTTATTTGTTACCGCGTTTTGGCAACATTGTGCGATTGTTTGTTTACTAGGAGCCTCGCGCCTCATTTGAATCTATAGCGTTATCGGATGAAATTTTATTGAAAAAAATGAATTTTAGACTAGCTGTTGCGGTTTGTAATAGAAATCTAAGAAAGCGGAGGATCTTTTCAGGGCTATTTAAAAAACGGTCCTTTTCAAGGCTAACAATTATAGTACAACAAGACGCATGCACTACAGCTTTCGACAACAAACTCAGTCAAAAAGTGTATGGGTGGCTCGAGTACTGGGAAATGTACACACAAACAACATGCTGGGTATTCAATTTACAAAGCAGCTCTCACACTGCGAGTAAAAATTTGCTCAAAGTTTTCATTTAAATTCTGATTCCAGAGGTACTGTATATACCTTTTATGTAATACAACAAATTTAGATTTGAAAAATATTTTTTTTTGGAATATATTTTGTAATCAATCCCTTCTGCTAGGACACGTGTCTTCATTGATGCGAGCGAAGCGAACATAGGTTCGCGCAGCGAACCAATGAGAATTGCGAAGCAATCCTCCGGGGGTTGGCGAGCGTTAGCGAGCAGGGGGCGGGCCCCCTAGTTTCTAAGAATTACTTTTGCTCAAATTCTAAGAAAAAATATCTTATTTGGGGCATAGCATTATTTCTATATTACACGCACTAATGAGGATGGTAATTTTAGTTAACGTCGTACTAGAGCAACACAACGGGCTATTGACGACGGTCCGGGATCAGTCCCTTAAGGGAAAGATCCGAGGACAACACCTCGTAATTTTGAACCACGGTCAGATGACGCACTAATGAGGAACGCGCTGGAAAGTTTCAACGTGAAAAAAAGTTGTTGACAGCCTCTTACTGGTAATGGTAATTTTAGTTAAAGTCGTACTAGAGCAACACAACGGGCTATTGACGACGGTCAGGGATCAGTCCCTTAAGGGAAAGATCCGAGGATAACACCTCGTAATTTTGAAGCAACACCTGAGCTGGCACTCCACTCTCCAAACTTCCACACCAACCCAACGTGAGGACTTTCGGCCACGACAGATTTAAGGTGCACCAGCCACCTCTACACCATTTACTTTTCAACATTTACTTTTCAAATATATTTCTTTATGACAAGTAGTTTTTAAGTTATATCCATTTTTATACTATTGAAATCCCATTTAATTCAAAAGGAGGAAAAGAGCGTTCAAAATTATGAGGGCTCGTTAGAAAAAAGCTGTTATGTATATAAAAAGTTGAATTTTCCGGTTCGATTATGGCAGAAACAAAATGTAGGTGTCATTTTATTCAGAAATATCTATTATTTTAAAGGTGATAAAAAAAATGGCCTTTCCCCACCCCACCCCACCCACATATTTTGAGTTACAGACCCCTTAAGATATTACAGAAACTTAAGCGATAACAGATGAGTTCTTAATACAAAAGTATAATGAATTTCCATACATTTTGAGAATATTAGGATATCTTTTTAATGCTTGTCATCGGAATATGTGAATTTACTACCATTGTGTTAAGTTTCAAATTGGACCATTACAGATAGGAAAAACTTATATAATTGAATTTTTTTTTTATAAAAGCAGATCAAAAGCAGACAAATTTATTGAAAATGTAAAATTCTGTATATCCGTTCAAATTTCTGTACTGAAACGGTACATGCAGAATACATTGGCAATTCTATTCCATTCTCGATTGAAATCGCCAAGATGCTTGCCTTTACTTTAAGTTTGATATTAAGACCTTCTAAAATCGGAGCAGTTCTTGAGGTCACGCACGTGAATATTTCGCAAGCCACATCTCTGCTCAAAAACAGTTGATTTTCAACCGCAACACTCTTCGTCAAGCAGTAATAGCAAGAAGAATTTCGTATGGCTCTAACGCTAAATGAGCACTACGTTTAAACATTTTTCCGACTGTTTTCAGGCTATTGACCAAATCCGACTAATTTCACCTGTAATGTATAAAACTTAGACTTTCTCCGATAAAAGCCGAACAACCGGTATAGTGGTTAAGGTGTTCGCCTCTGGATCGGAAGGTACCTGGTTCGAATCCGGGTCCGGGCATGGGTGTTTGTAAGCGTATGGTGTAGAGGCGGCTGGTACACCTTAAATCTGTCGTGGCCGAAAGTCCTCACGTGGGTTGGTGTGGAAGTTTGGATAGTGGGGTGCGGTGCCAGCTCAGGTGTTGCTTCGTCATCTGACCGTGGTTCAAAATTACGAGGTGTTGTCCTCGGATCTTTCCGTCAAGGGACTGATCCCAGACGGTCGTCAATAGCCCGTTGTGTTACTCTAGTACGACGTTAACTGAAATTAATATTACCATTACCACCTATAAATGGGTAATGGTAGAAAAAGCAATAAATAATACAACCTAATACGTCAGAACTGTCTCGGGAAAAAATTATAAAAAACGAAAAACTAACAGTTAATTAAAAAAACGGTTAAAGTCAGAAATGTATTGTGAAAAAATTACAAAAGAAAATTCCACAACTGGGGTAATTTGGTAATTTTTTTAGTTAACGTCGTACTAGAGCAACACAACGGGCTATTGACGACGGTCCGGGATCAGTACCTTGAGGGAAAGATTCGAGGACAACACCTCGTAATTTTGAACCGCGGTCAGATGTCGAGGCAACACCTGAGCTGTCACTCCACTCTCCAAACTTACACGCCAACCCAACGTGAGGACTTTCGGCCTCGACAGATTTAAGGTGCACCAGCCGCCTCTACACCATACGCTTACAAACATCCATGCCCGGACCCGGATTCGAACCAGGAACCTCCCGATCTAGAGGCGAACACCTTAACCATTATACCTGTTGGTCGGCTCCACAACTGGGGAAAAACCATTAAATTAACCAATGGAATCAAAGAAAAAAAAATTTAAAGGACCAATGCAATCAAAGAATTTTTTGAAATTAAAATAACTAATAGAGTGAAAGAAATAATTTCAAACGAACCAATGAGATCAAACGACTTTAACGGATTTTGGAAGAACTTTCTAGAATATTCAAAATGAAAATTGAAAGTTTCCGTTTGCCGAGGTCGCCATGAAAACCACAATAACCGTAAATACTGATAGGTTGTCTTTACCTATCGTAAATCGCTACTAGAAAAGCGCCAAAAAATCGCCTAGGCATTTGCCACCGCTATAAACGTAGAGTGTAGCTGTACGCTATTTCCTTTAAGGGGGTCCGGGACACATTGAAAAAATAATTTTATTTATTAATTTAGAATTTATAATTTTTTGTACTGATTACCCATCTAACTAATAAGCGAAATCACAACACATAAGTTTTTAAAAATTTTAAATTAAAATTTTTTGAAAAAAAGAGGGGGCATTTTAAATTGCTAAAACTTAAAATATTCTTGATCAATTTTCAAAATTCTTGCAGTATATTATTCACAAATTTATAAACTTTAATTTTGATTCAGCAATTTAAAAAATATTAATTTATTATAAAATAAAAAATATTTGAATGAAAATGTTTGAAAATTTTAAGGTACTTTTTTTTTAAATAAATATTTGTTTCAAATTTGCTGAATCAAAATTAAAGTATAATGTTTGAAAAAGATATATTCCAAATTTCAACCCTTAAACTTTATTGGTTTTCGACTTATAGCAATTTGAATACAGGAAATCTTGAAAAAATGTATCATGGAGAAAAACGCATTTAAAGTTTTAAAGACAGATGTTGTTGCCATGACAACAACTGTCAAGAGTGTTAGATTTTCAAAACAACGCACCACAAAAATTATTATACCTAGTTCCAATTAAGATAAAAACATGATTTAGACGTCATTTTAAGCAGAAAAACACAGAATTTCTTAAAATAATAAAAAAAATTTCGAAAATTTGACGATTTGTGTCCCGGACCCCCTTAAGATTGAATTCTTACCGATACCCGTTTTTAATAAATGCGCTGTTGTCTGGTAGTGTGATACAATTAATGACACACGATTCGGCAATAAATAAATTAAAACTTTATTTAAAATCACTATGTGCATCAATAAAAAGTTCTAAAATAATCTGCGGTGAAGAGCACCGTAAAAACACACGCAATGCTAGACAGCCAGCACAGTCGTACACTTGAAGGGGCTGCATTAATTATCTCGTCCACGATGTGTATTTTCCAACCCATATCTCTTTGGGAATAGCTCTGAAAGAAAACAAACTTTAAAACAGAATATTTCGTGTTATGGATGTAACATTAGCATTATTTACTACGAACCTGTTACAGAAAATTTTAATATACCTCGATACGCGGAGAAACGGGACCAGTGCATAAAAAATCTTTCAAAATTTCAATTAAATTTTTATAAATTTAAATAAATGTTTGCTATATTATTTATGAATATATTATTCATGAAGATATTTAAAATACTTCTATTCAACGTAATTTTGGAAAAATATTTGTACGTATCTGAAGGTTAGTTTTATGCTTTGAACTTCAATATCTCAAAATGGGTATTGTTTCCATAAAAGGGACATTTTCTCAAAGCCTCTTCAAGCAAATACAAAACAAAATTGGTATACAAGTGTAACATATCCTATAACATAGTTTAACACAGGCATTATTTTCTTTCTGATCAGAGAAGTTCATTTTAATTCTTAAAAAGGATGAAAATTGGTCATTTTTCAAAATTAAAATACGAGTTAAAACTTGATGTTCAGATTTGTTTTCTTTAACATGGGGATTTTTAAAAAACCTAAAGTTTTTAAAAGTGTCTTCAGAACCTGTATTAAAAAATTCAAATCAATACACATAAATTCTGAGAAAATGTTCCTTAAAATTTGACCATTTTAACATTACGGAGATAGGATGCACTGATCCCCCCCTTAAGCAGTTTCCAGGATATCTGTTCAATTTTGCTAATCGAGATCTCCTCCAGACAAAACTACCCTATACAAGGGGAATGAAGATCAAAGTAAGCAAAACGAATTGTCCCTTGACTGGCGACAGTTTGGAATTAGGGTTTTGCATCAGGGGCTGGCGACAACAGGTGGTATTCGACGCGAAGATAAACCACCAGGAGGGTCAAGATTACACTCACGATTTGTGTAATTACATCTCAATCAAAAGACCATTTCACAAATATAAATTTGATTATTATTTGTAGATATTAGAAGCATTTTCATCGTATTTTCTTCCTTGTTCCTTTTGATAAAACTATTTAGACAAACATTCCACTTCGTCTCCGTTCCTAGATTAGTCTGAAACACTTTGGCAGAGCCAAGATTCCTGAAAAATTATTGTTCTCCAATTTATGAAAACTTAAATGAAATCTTCCTCTCTGGATATGGATTAAGTACTTGCGTCATCGTCTCAAAGTGAAAATCATGCGTGTCATGTGTAAACCGAAGTGACTGCAACATTTAAACTACTATAAAAGACTCAATAATACACTCAAAGACAGAAAATTTTGCAACTAATATCTCAGCCTAAGAACTGGCATAAAAACTTGGTAAATTCAAATCCGAAAACTTCTTGGTTTTTTTACTCATTATGGATTGGATTGGATTTGGGGTTTTGTGTCATAAGGTCTGAAAACAGACAAGCTGTACCAATTACTCCTGATGAAAACTCCATGGCTCATTGACCTGAGAAAACTTTCAAAAGTTCCAAACTTAGTTTACTCTTCCTTATCTTCAAGAGATTCAATATTATTTAGAAGCATTTTAGTCCCTAATTTGCAAAGAACTACAACATCACAAAATGATCCGATTTGCAATTTTCAACACTGGAAAACATTAAGGGAAGCGCGCGAAATAGTTTTCAATTCAACAAACATTTTACTCAGTGGATATTTTCAATGAACGTGCTACACCTTAACAGCACATTAAAATTCGGAAACCTAACATTCACGAACAATAAGAAACAAAGAAAACATTTCCGTTTTATGGTTAGAGTTTAAATGGCACATGGGCTATTTATCGCCAAGGTGTGCCAAACAAAGGACAACTTCAAGAAACATTGTGCTAAAAAAAGGTTGTGGAATAGTGTTTCAGTTTAAGATTAGAGGCAACTAAACACTTGTGTATAGATATTCTACTTTGTATCTGTTCCTAGCTTAGTCTAAAACACTTCAACATAGCTTCTTGTACGATTCCTGGAAAACTATAGCACTTCAAGTTAACTAAATCTAACTATGGATTTGGATTTTCATAAGATTCTAGTCTAAATCCAGAGCTAGCCTCTTTTGTTGATACCAGCCGTTGATCACACTTGATACGAATGTTTTTACAGTCAATCAGTCCATCTGAAAAAGATTAGTGTCATAAACCGAGCCGACTGCTACACGTTTGTGAGCATTTAACTTGCCTGGTAGTAAAGAAGATCTGGCACGGTGGAATTAGGCGTCCAGTAGAGAATGGAGGGATCTCCTTCAGAGCACTTGAGTGATAAAGTGTTTCGGAATTTCGGAAAGTTGGGATAATCATCCACGGAATAGCGGTGCGAGATGTTGTGCACCCATGCACAGAGGCGGCCAGCTGCAAAGCAAGACTAAGAATTAAGTTTAAGAAGCAAAAAATTTAAAGTTAAATGCATGAAAGTAAAAGGTATGTCGCACTGGAGCAACACAAACTATTGGCGACGGTCCGGGATCAATTCCCAAGGGAAAGGTCCGATGATAACAGTGATTTTTTAATCACGCTCAGATGACTAAGTGACATGAGCTGGCACTTCACTCAAAAATTTTACACCACGCCAAGATGAGGACATTTGACGCCACGACATATTTAACGTGCACAAGCCCAAAGATTATCTTTGGTTGGGTCGAGTTTTGAACTCGTAACACTAGTTGCAAATCCGCTACTATTCCAACCTGGCTACCTCGGCCCCATTCGTAAAAAGAATAGGATTGTGCAAAGTGTGTATTTGCAGTCATAGAAAATATGAGCAACCAAAACAGGATGCCCTCAACTTTATAGTAACATGCTAGGGGTTAAATTTTCCGATATTATTAATTTTATACGTAATGAAGCCTTCGAGCTCTTCGATAGTTATAAAAGACGATTTTTTAAACTGCACATATATTTTACTAGGGGGCCAGCCCCCTGCTCGCTAACGCTCGTCAACCCCCGGAGGATTGCTTGGAAATTCTCATTGGTTCGCTGCGCGAACCTATGCTCGCTTCGCTCGCATCAATAAAGACATGTGTCCAAGCAGAAGGGATTGTTTACAAAATATGATATTCCAAAAAAAATATTTTTCAAATCTTAATTTTTTTGCTATTTTTCAGAAAAGATATATACAGTACCGATAAAATCAGAATTCAAATGAAAACTTTGAGCAAATTTTGACTCGAAATGTGAGCGCTGAGTTGGATATTGATTACCCAGCATGTTGTTTGTGTGTATATTTACCCCTGCACTCGAACCACCCACGCTTTTTCATTGAGTTTGTTGTCGAAAGTTGTAGTGCAAGCGTCTTGAACTATAATTGTTGGCCCTGAAAAGGACCTTTTTTTAAATGGCCCTGAAAAGATCCTCCGCTTTCTTTGGTTTCTATTATTAACTGAAACAGCTCGACTAAAATTCATTTTTTTTCAATAAAATGTCATTCGATTACGCTATAAATTTAATTGAAGCGCGAGCCTTCGTGATAAACAAACGATCATACAAAGTTGCCAAAACGCGATAACAAATAATGTCTTTTTTGCGTGCCACGTAAGAGAATTATATATATACTAGGGGGCCCGCCCCCTTCTCGCTAACGCTCGCCAACCCCCGGATTGCTTTGCAATCCTCAATGGTTCGCTGCGCGAACCTATGCTCGCTTCGCTCGCATCCATGAAGACATGTCCTAACAGAAGGGATTGTTTACAAAATATCATATTCCAAAAAAATATTTTTCAAATCTAAATTTGCTATATTACAGAAAAATATATATACAGTACCCTGGAACCAGAATTCAAATGATAACTTTGATCAAATTTTGAGTCGAAATGCGAGCGCTGCTTTTGAAATTTAATATCCAGCATGGCGTTTGTGTGTACATTTCCAGCACTCTCGAGTCACCCACACTTTTTCATTGGGTTTGTTGTCGAAAGTTTTAGTGCAAGCGTCTTGTTGAACTATAATGGTTGGCATTGAAAAGGACCGTTTTTTAAATGGCCCTGAAAAGATCCTCCGCTTTCTTCGATTTCTAATTTTAAACTGCAACAGCTCGACTAAAATTCATTTTTGTTTTCAATAAAATTTCAACCGATAACGCTATAAATTCAATTGAGGCGCGAGGCTACGAAGTGAACAAACAACCGTACAATGTTGCCAAAATGCGATAACAAATAACGTCTTTTTTTGCGTGCCACGTAAGAGAATTATATATATAGATAGATTCTTAATTTATATTAATGTATTTTAAATGGGCTCTCGAGGCCATGCATGTTTTGAGGGAAAAGCCAAATGGGCTCCAAATTCTTCCCGAAATTCTGTAATTAAAAATACATCTAAAAGCTCCCGAGGCCAGTTTTATCGGAGGAAAATCTAAGTTTTATACATTACAGGTGAAATTAGTCGGATTTAGTCAATACCCTGAAAACAGTCGGAAAAAATGTTTAAACGTTGTGCTCATTTAGCGTTAGTTTATACGAGACAGGGCCATACGAAATTCTTGGTATTACTGATTGATGAAGAGTGTTGCGGTTGAAAATCAAATGTTTTTGAGCAGAGAGGTGGCTTGCGAGTTATTCACGTGAGTGACTCATGCCTCAAGAACTGCTCCGATTTTAGAAGGTTCTTAATATCAAACTTAAAGTAAAGGCAAGCATCTTTGAGAATGGAATTGAATTGCCAATACATTTTACATGTACCCATTTAGTATAGAAATTTGAACGAATATACAGAATTTTACATTTTCAATAAATTTGGCATTTTTTTTATAATAGATCAAAAGCATTCAAATATATAAGTTTTTCCCATCTGTAATGGTCTAATTTGAAATTTCACACAATGGTATTAAATCTACATATTCCGATGACAAGCATTAGAAAGATATCCTGATATTCTTAAAATGTATGGAAATTCATTATACTTTTGTGTTAAGAACTCGTATATTATAGCTTAAGTTTCTGTAAAATCTTAAGGGGTCTGTAACTCAAAATATGGAGAGAAATGCCATTTTTTTATCTTATAGAATATATATTTCCGAATAAAATGACACCTAAATTTTGTTTCTGCCATAATCGAACCGGAAATATTCAACTTTTTATATACATGACAGCTGCAAATCTAGCGAGCCCTCATAATTTTAAACGCTCTTTCCCTCCTTTTGTATTAAATGGGATTTCAATAGTAAAAATGGATATAACTTAAAAACTACTCGTCATAAAGAAATATATTTGAAAGTAAATGTTGAACGTTACATTAATTTAATTTGTGTTCAGCAATTGTGTACATACATAAAAATTAGTTTTTCTAAAATTTTTCAAACTTTGTATACCATGTGTTTTTTGAACAAAATATTTTTCTCATTTTTTTCTAATTGTTCTAAACGAAAATCACGAAGACAATTTATAGTACGAACTTTTAGAAGTTAATTTATGTAAAAATGAAGTGATTTGTTGTAAAATATTTTAAGATCAATTTTGCCCAATGTTAAAATTTTAACACTTTAAAATTTTACAAAAAAAATTTTAAGTTTTGAAAATATAAAATAGTTATTTCAAAATACAATGTGAACGTACAGAAAACGTCAGAACAAAAACTTTAAGATTTTAGAATTTTGAGTCCCGGACTCGCCTTAAAGGCGCGTATGCATTTGCGAGCTGAATCGTTCGCAAACTTCTAATTCGCATGGTAATGGTAATTTTAGTCAACGTCGTACTAAAGCAACACAACGGGCTATTGACGGCGGTCCGGGATCAGTCCCTTAAGAGAAAGATCCGAGGACAACACCTCGTAATTTTGAACCACGGTCAGATGACGAAGCAACACCCGAGCTGGCACCCCACTTTCCAAACCAACCCAACGTGAGGACTTTCGGCCACGACAGATTTAAGGTGCACCAGCTGCCTCTACACCATACGCTTACAAACATCCATGCCCGGATTCGAACCAGGAACCTTCCGATCTAGAGGCTAACACCCTAACCACTATACCGGTTGGTCGGCCTCTAATTCGCACGATCCAAACGCTCGTGGCGATCAGCTTCCCGTCAGTTTTTCGACGAACACAAAGGCGTTCTCGGTTCAGATTGAGACGGCGTCGTGAGTAGAGTGCCTATATAATAAGAGTGGCGACATACGCGAAACACTTTCTGATTGGCTTAGAGACCTTTTCTACCGCCCGAGGCGGTCTTTTCCTAGCTCCCCCATAGACTTAACATGTGAACTTTTTGTGTGTTCAAGAAAAACGTGTGTAAATTAAATTAAAAAGAAAATATAGCTTTTTCATGTTCCTTTTCGTGTAGAATGTTTGTTTATTATTATTTTAGTGCTTTGTCAGTATAAATTTGAAGACTTTTTAAGGAAATGGCTTTTTTTGAACAACATGGCGTTTTCCGCAATCTAAGTTAGCGCGTTGTGCAATCCATCTCATCAATTACGCATGTAATTGAGCGTTTATATGTCTCATTTATACCGAATATATCCATATTATAACAATCTTATGCTTTTTGTTCTCCTTGAAATGATATATTAATTCGGCCAGCAACCTTCTTCCAGACGATCCTGGTAGAAAAATGGCTGCCGCGCATGCGCATTGGGCTAAATTTGGTCCCTTGTCGCCACTCTTATTATATAGGCACTCTAGTCGTGAGTAGTTGCTTTTCTTTCTGCTCGCGAACCTCCAGGCTTCATAGTCATCAACGGTGGCTGGTGCTTCGCGGTTGGTTCGTTTTTTCTTTCCCGTGGATCGCTGGAAGTTCGTTGTGGAAATAATTTCAATGAACGGTTCGGCTTGAATATGTATGCGCACCTTAAGATCCAGTAAAGACAAATGTATTCAAGAAATAAGTTCATTTTGATCTGTATAAAAAAGGAAGACAACTTACCCGCGGAAGGATGAGGGCGACCTCTACGGTCAAACTCTACGCCAGCGTAGACTTTCTTCCCCTGAAAAATGAGGTTGATGCTTGAAAATTGGTCCTTTAGAAAGTACACTTAATTCTGTTTTTGATTAACTTTTTTTTACATGAATTTGTTTTAACGCGAATTCGAAATAAATACATTCATTTCATTCTCTTTTTACGAGCTATTTTGATTTAACACGAGCGGTCCACGACAATTTCTAAGATTTTTTTTTTTTAATTCTAAGAAACTTTTTTTTGTGGCAGTTTTATCATTTCTATATTATACGCACTAAGGAGGATCGCGCTGGGAAGTTTCAACGTGACCTAAAGTTGACAGCCTCTGCTGAAGCAGTTCTGATGTACAATCAGCTAGATCGCCGCACATTCCTTTACTGTGAATAAATACAGTTTGATCTAGTTAACGGCTTGTGTTATTTGAAGCCATCATAAAAACTACCAATATTCACACATACGGACACCAAACGCGCAAGAGACTGATTTGGAATCCAAAGGGTCCAAAACTGATAGAAAACTTGAAATGGGTCGAAAATATTCAATATACCAAACACTTCATTCTTATTTATAGATTCGGAACTTATGCTTTCATACTTTTGATTTAGAATCAGCACAACTACTTATGGAACCTCCTACAAAATCTATATAAGGCCCGGTGCACACATCCGGTTTTTCAACGTAAGGTGCCGCTGCCGCAACGCGAGTGCGGTCCGAGATTCATTAGAATCAATGGAGCAGTTCACACATCCCTCCAGCGCTGCTCGGGCGACGCACGTCCAACTTGCGTTCAATTTGTACCGCAGTTCCCCACGGCGAAACACACGAGTCTCCGTTCTGTAGTACCTTGTATTCATAAACAAATGGAATATAAATAATAAATGTTTGTATCCAGTAACATCTATTTTGTGTGTTTCAAAACATACTTTTTTACACCAAGTAAGTGAAATAAACACGGTTTCTTCGATAGAATATTTATCGCAAATGGCGCGAAATGATGCATCAACATGCGCCAAACACGATGTTAAATGATTGTGAAAAGGGGAAAGTACACAAAAGGATATATTGTTCAGCCGTCATTTCACGGTTATGTGTGCATAGTTGGGCTTCTGTGCCACAGTGGCGCCGCACGTTGAAACACCGGATGTGTGCACCGGGCCTAAGATAGTCCATAGTTTCGGCTAAGTCCACATTTAACGTTCAGCAATTTTTCCTTTTAAAATTGCTTCTTTTATTCCCTGAAGTTTGTTAGCATCTATTTTAGGTTATTTGGGTCTTATGTCATATGGGGGGGGGCATATTTTGCCAAGCTGTTACAAGACTGACATCGTCAAATAATGGAAAAACGCACACAAGTTTCATTGACAAAGATAAACACACCAAAGGTATATGAATCGAATCTACGAAAATTGTATTAATCAAACCTTTGCTACTGACAACTCGCAGGTTGCTATCGCAGTGTCAAACCCACTCTCCATGCTTAACGAATATCTACTGCTAATGCGTTTTTATTCTTGCTGATTGACATACAACGAAGATATAGCTTTAACCAGTTTTGCTCTCCAAGGTCATTTTAAAAACCACACATTTACCTGTCTTTCTTCATCTTTGTATCTGCCATAGCCACCATGGGGGTCGTCTGTTATATAAAAGGGATGGTAGAATCTGGCATTATACGGATCGCTACCTCCTTCCACCATGAACGTGTACCTTCTATTCCTCCTCAAGTACAACTCGGGACTCAGCAATCCGTTTATGTACCACGCCACGCCAGGAGATGGATTGCCTAGATTAGGAATGACTAAAATTAGCGTTTGAACTCTAGAATAAGAATAGATCAAGAATGTAAACTCGCGCACTTAGAAGATTTTAACATAGGAAGTAGGCAATTCCCTTGAACACATGATACTTTTCAACGTTCCAGCTAGAACCACATGGAAGGAACACAATATTTATACAATTTGAGATTGAAAAATATGGTAATTGGTAATTTTAGTTAACGTCGTACTAGAGCAACACAACGGGCTATTGACGACGGTCCGGGATCAGTCCCTTAAGGGAAAGATCCGAGGACAACACCTCGTAATTTTGAACCACGGTCAGATGACGAAGCAACACCCGAGCTGGCACCCCACTCTCCAAACTTCTACACCAACCCAACGTGAGGACTTTCGGCCACGACAGATTTAAGGTGCACCAGCCGCCTCTACACCATACGCTTACAAACATCCATGCCCGTACCCGGATTCGAACCAGGAACCTTCCGATCTAGAGGCCAAAACCTTAACCCAGGCCTCGAAATAGATTTTTTAATTCAGGTGCACCTTGTGCACCTAAGTTTTTAAATTAGGTGCACTGCGCGCACCTAGTGGGAAAAAATTAGGTGCACAATTATATTTTCATGTGCACAGTGCACCTGTGCACCCGGGTATTTCGAGCCCTGCCTTAACCACTATACCGGTTTGAAAAATATGCATTTGCTCTTCAAGCATGTTTTAGTTTTTAAGTATTTTACACAAAACGTCTTACATTTATGTACTGGTTCGGGTGTGTCTAGGGTGTTGATGGATGAAGACTGAAGAATAACTCGGTTTAAAAGCAATGAAGGTATATTTTTCGATCGAGTTTACAGCTTCAGGCTCTTAAGCCTAGCTAAAAGAGACATTAAACGAACATGTCGATGAGAGCTTCGCAGCTGGTGACTTCGCTCTTTGCACCTGCGCTCCGTCTTATGTACTCCGTGGCGCTGGCATCGCTACGAGTGTCGTCACTGTTCAGGTGGTTTGGTGGATGGGGGTTCGAGCATGTTACATTTATGATTAGTAGCGTTTAATGGCGCAATGACCATATTTGGCCAATCACAAGAAGTCACGTAGTGGACATACATACGCAAGAAAATATTTACTGATAAAATACAAAGATAAGCACCCAGAGGTATCGAACCCGCGTTGTCTACAACTCCCAGGTTGATAGGGAGTGGATAAACCCACTGATCCACCTTGTATTAATGAAAAGTCAAGAACGGATTCTTATAAATCAGTCCTATTTTACACAAGTTAGTTGGTTTTGCGTTTTATGACGCGTGGCCATATTTGGTCACCATGCGCCAAACACGATGTTAAATGATTGTGGAAAGTAGAAAAGGATAAATTGTTCAGCCTGGATTTCCGACAGCTATATTTACCAAAGGCAGTAAATCTCATGGTTAAAGAATCAAGGTCACTAGGGTACTTCAGGTTCGGGAAGTCTTCACACCTAAAGATGTCCCCCCGAGAGGTATTTTAGATAGGAGTTGATAAATACATGAATTCCGAAATTTGATTGAATGGTCTCTCATTGGTTTCATTTAGGAGTTTAACCATGTGGCTAAAACGATTGCATTTTTCAATCACTGTTAAAATAACCCATACCCGTTATTCCAGTGTAGCCTTTTTGTCCTCCGGGTAGACCTACCCTCACAGCGAACGTGGTCACTTGTGGATCTCTTATCCTCAGAGGACCCCAAGATTTTAACTTTTGTTTCATCAGTGGGCGAACGAAAGGTTCACAGTTCTTGACACCGGGTTTCCGAGCCAAGTCCAACTTGAAATCACCTGTTGAAATTAATTTCATCTGTTAGAAATAAGAAACACTCAAATACGTACACATCCAAATACATTGTCTTGCGAAATTGTGTGAAATAGGCATGTAATAATGAGAATTGAAACAAATACTGGATAGAAAATATGGTAACCTAATATTTAGTTTAACACTCGTTTATTCTAGTAGTTATGCCAGGTATTTTTCATTAATTTCAGGCATACAAATGTTTGATTTGTAGTGTATATTTAATCTTTTTAAATCCATTTTAGTTCATTTTTACGTCATGAATTCAAGTGTAGTTTTCAGAAGTGGAAGCATAACTATAAAATGGCCGATCCTTACCGACTCAAAGTCGGACCTTGAATCTGACAAATAATAATTCAATAAACCACTCTCGCATTCTGAACAATGGGATCCCTGGTTGTCCAGGATGCCTTACAAAGAACCCCCACCGATCGTGGCATCCATGGAACGAAATGGTTGACATCGTAACAAAAGAAAACCTGTCCCTTCAAGACTCCAGACTTCTATCCTTTCATTTGATAAAATTGCTTACCATCAGGCAACAGCAAAATACAGACTTTCCGATGTCTGATATAGTGCAGATCCAACGAAGAAGCTTTCGATCAGTTGATTTATGAATACTGTTAGAAGAATGCAATTCGCAAAAGCAAGAATGTTTCTTAAACTGTCAACTCACTATTACTGCTAATTGCCTTCAGACACAAATGGCGACCGTAGATTTTTCTTCCACTGCCAACTCGCTATTACTGTTAATTGTCTTCAGACAAAAATAAACTTAAAACCATAAAGCATTCCAAGGACGCCGTTTATGGAATCGATTTGCTTACGCTATCACCAGTCCCCTAATTTAACTAATAGCCTTGTTCAAAACGCGACTCAAAACTACCCTTGGAGGCGCATTATAGAGATTACCACTCGTTGGTAAGTGGAATCTCATCCCGGTTCCAAAATATGCAGCAGTTTCCCCTTTCACACTTTTAGGCCCGGTGCACACATCCGGTTTTTCAACGTGCGGCGCCGCTGCCGCAACCCAAGTACGGTCTGATATACATTAGATTTAATGGTTTTGTGCACACATGTCTCCGGCACCGCTGCGGCGACGCACATCCAACTTGCGTGCAATTTGTACCGCACTTCCCCATGGCGCCGCACGTGCGTCTCCGGTCTCAAGTGCCTTGTTTTCATAAGTAAATGGAGAATATAAGTAATAATTAATAAATGGTTGCATCCAGTAAAGTCTATTTTGTTCCAAAATATACCTTTTTTATATCAAGTAAGCGAAATAAACACGTTTTCTTCGATAGAATATATATCGCAAATGGCGTGAAATGAGTTCGTGCGTCATTTCACGGTTATGTGTGCATAGTTGTGCATCGATGCCGCAGCGGCGCCGCACGTTGAAAAACCGGATGTGTGCACCGGGCCTTAACTGGTCACGACGGTCTGCCAATCTTTTGGATTGTTCCGACACCGACTCTCTGTTGTGTTTCTTGTATGACTAGACAAGTTGCTTTCAATGCTGATCAATAGGGCAACTTATTTTTTGTTGCAGCAAAAGTGGGAAAAGTTGCATTTATGGAAATGAAGTTGCATTTATTTTTAATACACTAAATTCTAAAATAAATTATTCGTAAAAAATGAAAAAAATTCAAAATATATTGACAATTTTAGTCGTATACAACAATATTATAATACATACTGAAATACAGAAGAACGTTGAATGGCCGATCCTTGGCCATTAATTTCTTTAACATTGAAAAACTACGCCAATCGCAGTCACATAATGTGCTGTATCTGATAGCATAAGAGCAAAATCTTTTCGCTCAACATTCAGTGATTTTAAAACGTCAACTACAATGCGAACAACATATTGATGATCGACACTCGCCTCTCAAACTCTGCATTCGATTACGCAAGTTTCCTCTGGATTATCAAGAGTGTTAGTCAATATGTTAAAGTACACGAACACCTTTCCATGAACTTCTTGTTTGATCCGGAATACTTCGGCGTTCTCTAGAACAGACACACGTAATCGAAGGGTTGATTCAGAGGGTCAAAAATGAAATAGCAATTTCATATTAATTAATTTTAAGCTAAATTTTAAAAAGTTGCAGGTGGTTGCATTTATGCAAAAAGTTGCATTTATGTTGCGGTTATAACTCACTTACAATACACCCCATGTATGGGGAATTTTGATTTTAGTACTTTACATGCAAAGTAAAGCGTGAAAAAAGTTGCATTTGTTGCAAAAAGTTGCCCTACTGATCAATTAGGCATGTGCACAACATTTAAAAAGTGCAATGAAGTTGTGCAAAAGTAGAAGTGTCTGCGAGCTGAAATAGCCAAATGCTCAGCATTGCCAAATTATGAAATAGAGTTATGAAATATAGATTTATTATCAATTCTCTTAAGAGGCGGTTTCTTTATCTTGTGGTTAGAAACATGTTTCCTATCACTTGTAAACTCATGTCATGCATTTTCATAGCGATATCAATTTTGTTTCGGTCTGTGCTTCGTCAATGCGCTGCAAAGCCTTATTAGAGATGGTAACCTGCTGTTTGAAGCGTATTCCGAATTAATGCGGGCATCCATGCTAACCTATAATTAAACCTGGTCTCTCCCTAGTATCAGCGAACTACTCGATTATCAAGTCCAGCTCGTTGAAAATAGTTTTTTTGTTTCATCATAAAGACATTGGTTTGGATTGGATTGTAGCTCCAAGCATTTTTTACTACGAGTTGATGAGATCGGATTTCAAACATTCGTACCATACTGGGATTCAAACAGCTTGTTGAACCGTGACATAGACCGCTAACTCTGTTACAGGAGGCAAAATTTGTGACTTAGATAAGAGATAAAATTTTCAAAATCTTCTGTAACTTCAAAATACAAATTTAGGTTGCTTGGCAAAATTCATACTTCGAAACTAAAAAATATATAATATACACTCTATAACAAAAAAATCGACCCACCAAGAAGGAGTTGTCCGATGGAGACAAAAATTGGTGGATATGAAAATTATGTACAGAATAGAAACTGATTAAAATTTCAGAACAATTGAATGATTTATTTCAGTGTTACAGTAACGAGCTCAATAAGGTGTTGATCCGACTCTAGCCTGGATGCAAGCTGCCACACGGAGTGGCATAGACCGATAAAGCTCCCGGATGGTCTCCTGCGGTATTTCTTGCCAAATTTGCTCCAATTGTCGGCTACGTCATCAACATTCCCTACAGGATACAGTCGCCTTCCCATCATATCCCAGACATGCTCGATGGGAGAGAGATCTGGTGATCTGGCTGGCCAAGGAAGTGTTTGACAAGCTTGAAGACAGCTCATAGCAACACAAATGTGGTCTGGCATTGTCGTGCTGAAAAATGAGCCCAGGGTACTGCGAAAGGAACGGTAGCCAAACAGGTCTCAGAATGTCGTCAACGTACCGCTGTGCAGTAAGTGTACCTCTAATGAAAACCAAAGGGGTCCGGCTATCAAGGGAAATGCACCCCAGACCATAACTCCTTGTTGAGGGCCCGTGTGGCGTGCATAATGAATACAGGATCGGCACGCTGCCCAGGGAGTCTCCAGACACGTATTCGATGATCGTCAGGACACAGTTGGAAGCGGGATTCGTCACTAAAGACTATACGTTCCCAGTCAGCATTATTCCAGCCTGATCGAGCCAAGCACCACTAATCTGGCTCGACAGTGTGCAGGCGTGAGTGGCAGGTGGCGTAACGGTCGGTACGAGCGTAGATTTCGCTCTCAGCCGTCTGTGAATGGTCATGGTGGACACTTGTGTGTGGCTCGCACAACTGATGGCCGATAGCGATGAATCAGACGCTGTGACAGCTGATCTGACAATCACTCTGTCCTCGCGATCTGTTGTGACCCTACGTCGACCGCTACCATCATGACGCTGAAATCTGTCATTGTCCACCCACTCTTGCCAGCATCTTCTAATCGCCGCATCGCTTCGACTCGCATGACGAGCGATTCTCCGATTTGCCCAACCTGCCTCTTTCAATCCAATGATACGACCTCTTTCAAACTCTGAAAGTTGCTCGTAATGAGCTCGAATCCTGCGGCGAGGCATTTTTTCAGTCGTTAAAAGATATCCTAAATTGCAATGCAGCAGAAAATTTTAACAACAGTTCAAGAACAACTCCTTATATACATCTGTTGGATGCGCAGTTCCGATGCGCTGGAGATCGCACTATTCATTCATTCATTGGACACCAAATTTTAATCATTTGCATATTTGGTCAAAACATTTTTGCATACGAAATTTCAAAACAATCAGATTATTCCTTTTTAGTGCGTTTTTTTTATTTTTTTTTATAGAGTGTAAATATAGAAAATCATATTTTGAAGGCATATTTCTAAATTTAATAATGTACTGCAGCTTGTTTTCAAGAAAACTAGAACATTACTAGTTTGTATGGGTAATTATAAACCCCCTCAATTGTAAAGACTTCAATGAAATTTATAAATTAAAGGGTGCGAGAGTATACAGTAAAATATATACAATTGTGAGAATATACAGGTTGTACATGCCTCTTTGAACCAGTCTGTGATAAGTCGGTTCTTTGAAGTCATTATACTTTCCAACGGCCCATATAAAGTACGTATCGCCCTCTTGTTGGAATACTTTATCGCCGCTGTCCTCTGGGAAAATAGCAGTTATTAAATGAAAAAATTCATGATATTCAAGAATAAGGGTATGATTATTAAATAAAATATGAAATTTTTACTTTTCCCATTATTTACATAAGAATTAATTGCGTTTTAAACAAAACTTGCCTGTATTAAGGATATTTCTTCTGTAAGTGATTGTTGTAATACCATCACTTCTTACGTAAGTATGAATTTGGTAACCTCCAGCTACACCCCCAACTTTCTCGTCTGGGCAAACGCCAGCGTATTTGCCTAAAACGTTGGTGCACTAAAACAGAAAGTTCGACTTCAATCGTTGTAAAAGAAGCTTAAAATTAATATCAATTGCAAATTGTCAAAGGAATGTTCAGCTGCTAAATTTAAAGTACACAAGAGTGGAAAATCAAAACGGATACTATATCTGAAGAAAGCATTCGTTGATGTTTCTAATCTTCACTTCATCAGTCAAAGCTAAACCAAGTTTAAAAAGTCTTGTTCGATGGAGGGAGGTGGAGCCTGCTTCTGCGCTGGCCGTAGAACCATGCAAAGATTGAGGTTAAGTCAGTTTTCTACTTAACAAGGATCAAATACCTTCCTGGAAAATGTCTAGGATTTATTTCTGTAGTTGCGAGTTACTAGTTGGTGGCGCAAGGGACCATATTTGACCAAGCTACGCCAAACAAACTTCAAGTAAAATATGTCGAAAGAAAAAACACTGGGAAATATTGTAATGAGATGAAAGCATATAACAAAGCTCTACGGTATCGCGTAGTGTGCCGTGTCCCTGTGTTTACTAATGACAGAAGCGACCGGGACAGCCGCGAGAGCCACCGGGAATGCCACCAGCCAAAGCTGAAAAATCCGGTGAAATAAACTTCACCAAAAAAGCAAAAATTTCAAGGTGGAATAAATTATCACGAATCAAATATAAAAGATTCCAGAAAATGAAATTCGCTTAAAATATGCCAAACAAGAACCATCCTTTTAATTATGATACTTCAAGTGCAATGGAAAATAATTACTCACGGGATATTTTCCAGAGATGTTGTAATCGAGTGTTGAACCAAGAAGTCCATGCATAAAAGAAACAGCGACGTCAGAACCCAACATCTGAGAGCTGGTCTCCGATCCGCTGATGCCCAGAGCCATATATTCGTCCTCGTCTAACACCAATTAAAAATGCTTCTCAAATGTGCATGCAGAGTTAATATAAATGTATTCAAATGATTTATAACACTGCTAAAGAATCATCGATTCTCTTTGACTTATGTAAACATGAAACATCGCAAGTGGGAAAATATGCACTAAAATAACCATAGAAACAATGAAGCTTGCAAGAGGTACCAGAAGTAGCAGTCAACCTCATTCCTTTCTACTTTTAAGTTATGTAAATGTGAAAAGTTTAGTTGCGAAAATTCTCAAACATTTATGTTACTTCTCATAATTGCAGAAACAGTGTTAATTTTGAATGCAATTCCCCAAATAAATCAATGGTTCTTACTTGTTTAAAAAAAAACATTTTTCAATTTTAGCCAATATATGGGTATCTCAAGAATTTATTTCAGAAATAAATTAGAATATTTAATAAACCAAACCCTTTGATCGATTTCTACAAAAGTCTTTCTTAAACGAAATTTCCAGCATCTAAAGAATTAATTTCTCCATGCATGGGTCTACATTGAAAAATTAAATGCTTTCGAACAGTGATAACACTACTTTTAATTGAATTCAAACCTAATTTGATAAAGTTCCTGGCATGATTTATCGACCAACATTAAACTGATATTTTTAAATGATGAAAGCAGGATGTTGGTGGGTTTTCACCGTATTAAATTTAAATGACCCCGTTAGAATTGTGATCGTAATTTTCACAAGCTTGAAAAATATAATCATTAAAGGTAAGGTAATTTTAATTTTCGTAGTACTAGAGCAACACAACGATAATAATCATTAAAGCAATTACTTATTTGTCCGGAAAGTTCAAAAGTGATGGCAGGTCCGAAGATCTCCCAGCTCATCCTTAAATCTCGATGCAGTTGCTCGCAATTCGGCAATGGACTTTCACGCTCCTACAAAAGAAAAGTTATTTACTATGCAGATTTTATTCTTATTCTACGAGGTTTTTCGAGTTTGGTCTCTATTGGCATTTCGGTCTTTTTATGCTACACGGGGCCTAATTACACCGGGATGTTAGACTCAAGGCCCAGACATCATATACCTAGACAAGTGGTCGATTTCGAGCGCCTTGTGTGGAAATTAATACACAACTAAAACCAAGGTTGATAAAAATATTAATATACTTGCCGTATTTACTTTATGCAGCTTAACATACCGTCCTGCATATCCAGATGATGCTTGGGTATATAAACCCATGTGAAAAGCTCCCCTTAAGTTTATATAAATATTGAAACTAATTTACCATTTCAGAGAGTGAGGGCCAGACGTACAAAGATGATTTTCCGGCAAAGTTAATCTTTTTGAGAGGTTCACATGCAGAATTCCACCTTGAAACCTAGTCTTCGCTGCATGATTTCTAACCACCGAGAGAATCTTTCCAAAGGCTTCTACTCCAACGAAGGGACCGAGAGAATCTTTCCAAAGGCTTCTACTCCAACGAAGGGACCGAGAGAATCTTTCCAAAGGCTTCTACTCCAACGAAGGGACCGAGAGAATCTTTCCAAAGGCTTCTACTCCAACGAAGGGACCGAGAGAATCTTTCCAAAGGCTTCTACTCCAACGAAGGGACCGAGAGAATCTTTCCAAAGGCTTCTACTCCAACGAAGGGACCGAGAGAATCTTTCCAAAGGCTTCTACTCCAACGAAGGGACCGAGAGAATCTTTCCAAAGGCTTCTACTCCAACGAAGGGACCGAGAGAATCTTTCCAAAGGCTTCTACTCCAACGAAGGGACCGAGAGAATCTTTCCAAAGGCTTCTACTCCAACGAAGGGACCGAGAGAATCTTTCCAAAGGCTTCTACTCCAACGAAGGGACCGAGAGAATCTTTCCAAAGGCTTCTACTCCAACGAAGGGACCGAAAGAATCTTTCCAAAGGCTTCTACTCCAACGAAGGGACCGAAAGAATCTTTCCAAAGGCTTCTACTCCAACGAAGGGACCGAAAGAATCTTTCCAAAGGCTTCTACTCCAACGAAGGGACCGAGTGAATCTTTCCAAAGGCTTCTACTCCAACGAAGGGACCGAAAGAATCTTTCCAAAGGCTTCTACTCCAACGAAGGGACCGAAAGAATCTTTCCAAAGGCTTCTACTCCAACGAAGGGACCGAGTGAATCTTTCCAAAGGCTTCTACTCCAACGAAGGGACCGAAAGAATCTTTCCAAAGGCTTCTACTCCAACGAAGGGACCGAAAGAATCTTTCCAAAGGCTTCTACTCCAACGAAGGGACCGAAAGAATCTTTCCAAAGGCTTCTACTCCAACGAAGGGACCGAGAGAATCTTTCCCCAAAGGTTAAAACCCCTCCCCCCCGAATTCTTTAAGAGTTTAGTGTGTGTTCTGGTGTAAAAAGAACACTACTCTGCAATCTCGCGAGCCCCTCATAGGGTTAAACAAAAGAAACTTCAAATTCCTGAATCGACCGCTGTAATTTCTCAAATGGAAATACAATTTTACTTATTTATGAACTATATAACTTACAATAACATGGATAAGTGAAGGTGGAATGTTGAGTTTGTCTGGAATAACCGTGGATCCATAGTTCTCTTGAGTTCTTATGTTGTAAATGCTAAGCCAATCGATATCGTCGACAGTCATCTTTCCAGGAAGCAGGAGACGCACGTCTTTTCCAGTGTACCGAGTAATGCTGTTCAGACTGCAAAAAACAGATTGTTTTTTATTGAATTTTTCGTAATATATCGAGTATGAATTACACCATATTTCTAATATGCGGATATCACCACTTACTATCCTTTCTCATCTGGTATTTTAGTTCCGTGCGGTGTCGGTTGAGGACCAAGACCAACCCAGAAGAAGACATCTATGAATACAGTACAAATTTAATTAGCAAGAACTAATGTTTTTAACTGCAGTGAAATGACCTCAATGTGGGAAAATGATGTAAAAGGCACTTCGAGAGTTACCGAACAGTGAAAACAAGAACAGAAGGGAACAGTAAAAATAGACTTCGAACTTAAGTGGCGATACTGCACTGGCTGCCATGAGATAGAAGGGTTTAATTTTAAAATAAGAAAGAGTCTTTTGTAGATTGTATGTCTACCTCGAACACCAATACAGGCTTTGTATACAGATAATGGGGTTGCGGTTGAGTTCCTGTGGTAACGGAACCATTCCTATTTTGGAGCCAGACATCACGATTCCGAAATGTGAACATACATTAGTTTTCCTACTGAATATTTTCTGTTATGAAAATCAACACTGGCCGTTACGTTTAATTTTGAGGTTACAAGCTTTAAAAATAATGGTATTCCATAAGTTTTGCACGCCAGTGTACTTTGACTCGTCAAAGGTTTAACGCATAATTAGATTGATTATAATATATAACTTGAACGTTTGTAAACAATCTAGTTTTTCCTCTCGAAAAAAAGAATTTGCGTTAAATGATTTCTGATACGATTAGTCTGTTGGAAAATTGACGAAGCCCAAAATATTCTTAAAATCCAAATTCCCTACGAGAGGGATTAACGATGATTTTATTTCCCGTAACCCAATACCGGGATAAATACAGGAAGCACGGTTTTCCATAACAATTCTAGCCATTAGGACTGAAAAACTAAACAAAACAGGGTACGATCATAACATGCATTAGTCTATAGTCGAATATTCAAGCAGAACACAAAAATTCAAAACATAAGGAGGAACGAGTAAAAAAAAAAAAAACTTAACCACGTTTCTTCCGTTTTAATTCTTGTCACAACTTATACGAAATTTACATAAACTCAAATACCTTTCCAACACAAAATGAGATCCGAAAATAAAGGTTCGTAAAGAAACGCCATTACCAGTATCATTTCCTTCATAGAATAAGTTGAGGATCAATATAGTCTTCGAGTCCACCACTTCCACACCATCTGATTTTACCCCATGCGAGTTTCTGCTCATCTCTGATATCTGCTGGGGGGATGGAGGCTCTAATCCCTCGGGAATATATACATCAGCCAAATTGTTCTGCAATAAGAAAGGAAATTAACAGCACCACAATGGAATTTTAAACTTATCTACATCAGGGGTAGTTCTTAACGAGTGGCTGAATTGAGAAAAAACACAGGCTGAATTGAGAAAAAAAAAACGGGCTGCAATTTTATTCGTTAGTACGACCGTTTGTGTTTTATTACGAGTGGCCATAGTGGTTTGGTCTACCTTCACCAGACGCAAGACAAAAAAAATCTGGGCAAAATGAATTATATAAAATTTAGCAACTTAAAATTTCGAGTTGAAACTAGTCGATTTATAAAGACTAAGTAAAATTGACCAAAACCAATGACATGTATAAGACACATTTTTGTTGCGAGGATCTCCCAAAAGGTATTTTAGGGTGCGATTTGTAACTTCAAATCGGATTTGTCTACGTAATTAAAAGCTCTTAATTCAGTCAAAATGCGTCGAACATTGAAGTACAAAGGTAAGTACAATACAATGATGCAGGTTCCCTGATAAATTGATATGATTGCCTATGAGAAATCTTATTAATTGTACTTAATTTTTGTTATTTAAATTTGTATTGCACGATTCTGCAATAGATGGCAGTATACAGTGGAACGTATCGAAACATTCCAAGAATTCTTGCTAGTTTTATTTGGTTTTTTCCGTCTTTAATAACAATTTCTATTGAAGACATTGAAGTGGCTAAGTAATGCTGCATCGTTGCATTCTTTGCTGCAAAGTCCGCCCTTTATTTTCCCATTATTCCTGTAGACCAGGATTCCAACAGAACATAATTTTGAGACTCAAGAGATTTATCGTTTTGAGTACCCGAGAAATTTTATCCACTGAAATATTTGCAAGAGCATCAATGCTGGTTTTCGAGCTGGAATATACTATTCATTTTTACATATTCAGTTATGTTTTCCAGTATATGTTAGAATGGATTGAAGGGTAAAGGTGTTAATAAGAGAATTTGTAAGTAATTATAATCATTTTTATAGAATTACTTTTAAACGTAACATTTCTTTTCATTTACATGAACCGTTTTTAATCCTGTTGTAGGAACCCTCAAGATTTCCCCCAAATTATCGTTTTTAAATAAGCCTGCAATTTATTTTGGTTCATAATTGAAAAAGTTTACTAACATTTGATGGCGCAAGGGTCAGAATAGCCATACTGCATTAACTTATTGGTGGTTACTCGATAAATAAAGATCTCATCAATTGTTACTTGCAAACAACATCACGTTCTACACTCTTATACATTTCAACACGGCATAATTCCGATACCAAATGCTGCTAACTTTACATGTTGAAAGACTCTTCTCGATACCGAGCGTTTTTAATTAAAAGCACGAGTACAAATTCGAGATCTTATAACGACCTGTAGATAAAACATTTCCACAAATAAAGATGTAGGACACGGATATTTGGATACAATTTTCTCTCCTTTTAATGCCCGACCATCGCCGCTTTCGGCAATACAAGGATCTAACTGATGGCTATTAGTGAGGAAGCATCTAGTGGGCAAGTAGGAGTTGCTCCTAAAAAAGGACAATTGTCAACATCCATGCTCTTAGAAACCGGGATTCTAGCCCGGGACCTACTGGTAGACAATGTGATCTGACAGACGTTATGATCACTTACCAGTCAGGAGGTATAATTTGCTTATAATGGAAATACGAGAGCAGTCGAAGAAAATTTAATATATTCTTTTCATAAGATTCCCTTTGTTAGTGAAGGATTGGTTCTCAATGCAAAGAAACTATTCTATGCTAAAACAGAATTTAAATTGGATTGAAAATTGTAAAACAAAACACTCACATGTTCTCTCAGATCCCACACGGCTAGCCATTTGATGGTTGACAGCTTCCTGTCGTCTGGCAGTTTTAAGGTCACGTCTTCATTTACGTACCGCTGAAGACGATTGGTTCTGAAGGAAAAAAATCAACATACTTACGAGTTTAATAAAAATTCTCTATAGACTAAATAAAATACTCCCAAAATTGCATTGGAATTTTTAAAGATAAAGAGTATCGCACATCGTGTTTTCAATTTTTAATTATTATTTTAATTATGCTAACAAACTTCGACACGTTTGGATCATATTCTTTAATTGTCCAAACTCGTCAAAGTATGATTAACTACAATAATTATCTTCTAATATACTGTAAACCATGACACATGGTGACGGTCACTGTAGAAACCGGACTCTTTCAGTTTGAATGGGGGGGGCAATTCTCGGGGTGACGTAATTTTATTTTGTTTTACACTAAGTTGGTGTAGAAAAGAGGTAGCTTAATTTCTCGGCGACAAGCACAACTATTAAATATACAGGGTGTTTCAGTGAACAGTTTCAGAACTTCTAAGAGGGGTAGGGTACATCCTGACAACTCGAAATCATATAGCAATGTGGGGTCGGAAATGCTTTCCTGAGCGGTGTTGTACACAGAAGAACCGTAAAGAAAAGAGACCGTAAGTGAGAAATCGTTTTAATAATACATGAAAAGAAGCAAAAAGGTACATAGATTAAAGTAAGTGTTCGAAGTTTCTTCCACGGGCTACAATGCACGCCTCATATCTCCGACGCATGGACATCCGAACATTCTGGAATACTCCAGGCATATCTCGAATTTCTCCGGCAGCTACTGCAATTCTTGCAACCAGCTCCTCAACATTGTCAACAGGGGTGTCATAAACTAGCGATTTCAGATGACCCCAGAAATAAAAATAAAGACATGATAGGTCGGATGATCGAGCAGGCCAACGCACGGGACCACCACGTCCGATCCACTGCTGACCAAATGTGACATGCAGGTAGTTACGAACATCTCCGCTATAATGGGCAGGGGCTCCATCGTGTTGGAACCACATTGTCTGTTGCGTCGATGCAGAAATCTGTTCATCTCTCAAAAGTTGTGGCAATACTTGCTGCAGAAAGAGCAAGTAGTTAGGTCCGGTTAGACGAGACGGTAACAGGTAAGGTCCGATGAGGTGATCTCCCATAATACCGGCCCATACATTGACCGAAAATCGAATCTGTGCTGCACGACTTCGTATTGCATGCGGGTTATCGACCGCCCAGATATGCTCGTTATGCGTGTTGAAAATTCCTTCCCTTATGAAGGATGCCTTATCGGAAAACAACACTTCAGCAGGAAAAAGGGGATTTGTAGCACATTTTCCAAGGTACCACTGTGCGAAAGCAATACGAGGTGCATAATCCTCCGGTTGCTGTGTCTGGACACGCTGCACGTGAAACGGATGAATGTCTTCTTCTCGGAGAATCCTCCAGACGCTGTAATGGGAAACCCCGACTGCGTTTGCTATACTTCGTGTACTCGTTCTTGGATTCCCTGTACATGCTGCAGCACATTCTGTTCGACGTCTGCAGTCCGTGCTGTTCTTACCCTGTCCCTGTCAGCTCTTTCTAATGAACCTGTCTCAGCTAACCTCTGGTGCAGTCTTGCAAAGAAATTACAAACGCTGTGCGGCTGGCCCACTACAATTTGCAGCCCCGTACGCGAAATGCATATCGGCTAACTCTGCGATCGTGTAATCATCCATCATACTAACTTGGCGTTCTTGTGCGAAATGAAGATTCCCTACACGAAAGCTCGGGATTTTCGCACAACGCCATCTACCGCGTCAGGAAAGCATTTCTGACTGCCCATTGGTATATGATTTTGGTTAGTCAGGATGTACCCTACCCTCTTAGAAGTTCTGAAACGGTTCACTGAAACACCATGTAGGTCAAAATTGTTATGAAATGGTCTAATGTAACAACTTTAATACATTTCTTCAATTCCTTAAGGAAAACGGGATAAAGTCCGTTTCTATCGCAACAGACATGGGCAGTTTGGAGCAGTGAACGTACTAAACAGATAGTACTTCAACCGAGAATAAAAAATTTCTGGAAAATCTCGAGACCTCCTTAGGCATTTAATTTTAATAAGCAATTTAATTTTTAACACTGCTCACTTTTTGCAAAGCGACAATGAATAAAAACCCCAGTTTGAAAAACCATCATGAGAAGTAATTTGTTTTTCTTACGAGTATTGGAATTTGAATACCTCGTTTGTTTTTGCAAAAGGAGTTATATAAACGCAATTTAAATACTGAAATAATTATCTTCATTAGAAATGAAAATTTATACCTTCCTTCTTCATCAGGAACGATAAATCCAATATTACTGGGCCGAACAGTCGAGCCAGCCCAAAAGAATGTATCTGAAATAAAAAGGCAGTATTCCAGTAAAATTTTACCTTAAAACTGCACAACTTTGAGCATAACATTTCGGAACTCATACAATCACTCATTCAGGTCTTATCACCCCTAAACAGGTGGTTCGATCTCAAAACCACCATTTAAACAGGCTACTTGCGACCAAAGTAACCAAATTCTTGAATGAGCTGCAATTTTAAGTTAGTAACCATTTGAAAAGTTGACTATGTGAGCATAGAGTACACTTTTCATTTCAGAGCAGTTAATTTCGTTGAAACAAAGCAAATCTCGGAATTCTCTAAACTGAAATTATAATACGAACAATATGTATATCGCTATTATTTATATTATTTATTTAAATAAACCACCCAATACTATCAAGATTTCCTTTTAAAGACTAGTTTCTTGTGTGAATACGCCACACCAGTCTCAATATTTTTTTATCAAGTAATTATACTTTTTTCCAAGTAAATTTTTAGCAGCTTTTTATCAAGTAAAATATACACAGCACGATTGGTACAATTTTCTGTAATATTGAATAATACTAGTTTAAACAAAAAATTAGCTTTGATTTTTTTGTTGTTGTTGCACAAGAACCAATTAGACAGGAAGCTGCTCTCTATATTTAGTTGCAACTTGCAAAATAACGAGACTTTTTAGAAATTAAGAAACAAAAAGTAATAGTCTTTTGTTATATCACATAATTAAATGGGTTACAATTTTTTTTAAATCCATAGTTCAAGTTTTCGTTGCTTTATGTTGACAAACGAACCGGGGAACAATGAGGGATTTCCAGTGCAAACAAACCATGCGAAAGGCGAATTTTCTTCCGCTACTGAAAACTTGATCGGGTTTGGGTTGCCAAATTCGGCCAAGCTGTGTCAAACACAAGACAACAATGAGGGGGAAATTAAAAGGGTAGGACATGGTAAAAGAGAAGGGAGAAGAGATCTCTCGGGTACCTTGGAGGTTGTGATGCTCGTGCATACCTAAAATGCAAAGCTTTCGTATGATTCATATCGAGATTATCTCAAAATGTAGTTTTACCCGTCTAGGCTTTTAATCTAATTCAACAAATCAACTCTTATATAAATTCGGGATTCCTTCTTTGGATGTTTTGGTGAAGTGCTGAAATTGCATTCGAAAAAGTCAACTGACGTCATATTCGGAATTCGAACAGTAAACACTCCACCGTAAAAACACTATACGGCCATCTAGATTCTGTTCTTAGCTTTACAGAAAAGCCTCTCGTAGTTTGGGAGCTACTGCTCTCCGAAGAATTATTCAGCTCCAGATCAAGATCACATTTCACAGGCAAGTTCAATGGCGCACTTACCTTGACCCAAGCCATCGTAAAAGAAATTGCGGATCATCAGGGTGTATTCATCAACGGCGTACACATAGCCAGTCACTTGATGGGCGTAGGTGTTCAACTTTCCCAGTGGAAGGCCGACGTAAGCTTCATCAGCCCACACCACCTCTAATCCTACAAGAGAACAAAGAATTCGTTCACAAATGGAACTCACTCAAGAACTTACAATTCACTTTACCATTTAAAATTTTACTAATTATAAAGATTTTATTAGACGCTGGAAATTGAGAAATAACGTCTGAGCTACGTGTCAAAATTGATTTTTACTTGGAATATAGTTCTTTTCTGCTCATCCAGAGAGCATATAGTTGTCATTATGAAGTCGGGAGGTTGGTTGGTTTGGGTTTTATGGCGCCCGTTCCAAAAGTGGACAAGATGAATCAAACGCAAGACATAATATGGACAAATAAGAATTGAAAAATTAAAATAGCCTAACCAACAATAAAAAGTAGATTTAAAAGGGTTAATTAAATTACAGTCACACACACTGAATACAGTTGTAGCGATATAGGTATAAAGAAGCTACAGGGCGAAAGATAAAATGCATAAAGAAAACCAAGTCACTTGAAAAACTAATTTTGGGGCTAAAAAAACAAGAGAACGGGAGATAACTAAGATGGGACACCCATCTTAGTTAAGTTAAAATAGAAAATTAGATTTAATTACAAGATGTCGATTATAAATGAGATAAAAATTCCGAAACTTTATACAAAAAGGTAAATTGATCAACGCGGAAGGTGACCAAAGTCTGATAAAATTGGATATTAAAGTATTAAAAGTGTCGGTAAAACAGTCTAAAACCAGCGCCGGATGTTAGAAAGAGATTGGTGAAACAACACCATTGTGCCAGCATTAACCAATCAATAAAAGTGGGAAAGAAGAGAACTCAAGAGAAAATTAGAGAAATTGAAACCCTAGATCCAGAAACTTTAATAGTAAGAGTCCGTCATTGTGAATGTAGGTATTTTAATTAACGTCGCACTAGAGCAAAGCAACGGGCTAATTGGCGACGGTCCAGGATCTATCCTGACGGGAAAAATCAGAGGACCACCACGTAATTTTGAGACATGGTCAGATGAGGCAACACCCGAGCTGGCTCCCCACTCTCCAAACTTCCACACCACGCCAACGTGGACATTTTAGGCCACGACGGATTTAACATGCACCAAGTCCAGTGTACACGGCAGTCCTTGGTCAGATAGTTTCGCCACTCTTCCAACCGGGCTACCGCGACCCAACAACGTCAAATAAAAATGTGAAAATGATAAAAGGATAGTAGAGCAGGTGATGGTAATTTTGTTAACGTCGTACTACAGCAACACAGCGGGCTATTGACGACGGTCCGGAATCAGTCCCTTAAGGGAGAGAACCGAGGACAATACCTCGTAATTTTGAACCACGGTCAGATGACAAAGCAACACCCGAGCTGGCACCCCACTCTCCAAACTTCCACACCAACCCTACGTGAGGACTTTCGGCCACGACAGATTTAAGGTGCACCAACCGCCTCTACACCATGATTGTAGAGCAGAGTAGTGGGTTATGGTAATTTTTTTTATCTAACGTCGTACTAGAGCAACACAACGGGCTATTAACGAAGGTCCGGCATCAATTTCTTAAGGGACACTACGTAATTTTGAATCCCGGTCAGATGACGAGGCAACACCAGAGATGGAGCCCAACTCTCAAAACTTCCACGCCAACCCAACGAGGACTTTCGGCTACGACAGATTTAAGGTGCACCAGCCGCCAGGTTCCCAGATGCGAACCAGGAACCTGCAGAGTAGCGGGTTATGAAAGCAGAAAAGATAGATTGGGTGTCCGTTAGCACGACCCTGTGTTTAATGTAAACCCCATTGGGAAAGAAAAATGCACTAAAGTATCTGGGGTCCGTGAAGCATCCGAGCACACCCAAAGATTTTGGTTTTATGGCACAAGGTCCGCTATCTGTTGGTTGGTTTGGGTTTTATGGTGCAAGGTCTAATATAGGACAAGCTGCGCTAGACACAAGACGAAATTTGACCCAAGAAAATCAATAAAATATTTAAGAATCTATCCAGTCAAATAAAGGTAAATTAAAAATAAGTACGTGGGGAACTTAAAAGTATTTTGATCCTAAAAATGTATAGGAATATCCTCGTCCTGAACATAATATGTATTGATGGAGCATTTGGAATAAGACAACTCTACATATTTTAAAAATTCAGAAAATCGTTAAAAGGAAAGAGTGCAGATTGGGGATGCGACATCAACAGCAAAACATCATTGTTTTGAAACATCGATGCTCAAAATTAAAACATCGAAGTTAATGCATCGCCCTCAAATTATCGATGCTTTTAAAGTTCAGTGTATTTAAACTTTTTTCCCCATTTCTTAAAACTGGTTTAGCAATTGGTGATGCGACATCGGCTCCACTACATCGATGTTTTTTATAAAACATCAATGTTTTGAAAACATCGAAGGTCGCATCCCTACTTTTCAGACCCTTCACCCTTGGTCACTTTGGTCTAAAAGTATGTTCAATTTGCTGATTATGAAAATTATGCTACTTGTTATTTTTTAAATTTTATAACGGTACTTTTTTCACTTAAAAATAAATACATCGATGTTAAATACATCGATGTTAAATACATCGATGTTAAATACATCGATGTTAAATACATCGATGTTAAATACATCGATGTTAAATACATCGATGTTAAATACATCGATGTTAAATACATCGATGTTAAATACATCGATGTTAAATACATCGATGTTAAATACATCGATGTTAAATACATCGATGTTAAATACATCGATGTTAAATACATCGATGTTAAATACATCGATGTTAAATACATCGATGTTAAATACATCGATGTTAAATACATCGATGTTAAATACATCGATGTTAAATACATCGATGTTAAATACATCGATGTTAAATACATCGATGTTAAATACATCGATGTTAAATACATCGATGTTAAATACATCGATGTTAAATACATCGATGTTAAATACATCGATGTTAAATACATCGATGTTAAATACATCGATGTTAAATACATCGATGTTAAATACATCGATGTTAAATACATCGATGTTAAATACATCGATGTTAAATACATCGATGTTAAATACATCGATGTTAAATACATCGATGTTAAATACATCGATGTTAAATACATCGATGTTAAATACATCGATGTTAAATACATCGATGTTAAATACATCGATGTTAAATACATCGATGTTAAATACATCGATGTTAAATACATCGATGTTAAATACATCGATGTTAAATACATCGATGTTAAATACATCGATGTTAAATACATCGATGTTAAATACATCGATGTTAAATACATCGATGTTAAATACATCGATGTTAAATACATCGATGTTAAATACATCGATGTTAAATACATCGATGTTAAATACATCGATGTTAAATACATCGATGTTAAATACATCGATGTTAAATACATCGATGTTAAATACATCGATGTTAAATACATCGATGTTAAATACATCGATGTTAAATACATCGATGTTAAATACATCGATGTTAAATACATCGATGTTAAATACATCGATGTTAAATACATCGATGTTAAATACATCGATGTTAAATACATCGATGTTAAATACATCGATGTTAAATACATCGATGTTAAATACATCGATGTTAAATACATCGATGTTAAATACATCGATGTTAAATACATCGATGTTAAATACATCGATGTTAAATACATCGATGTTAAATACATCGATGTTAAATACATCGATGTTAAATACATCGATGTTAAATACATCGATGTTAAATACATCGATGTCGCATCCCTGGTGCAGAGTGGGGAGAAACTAGTCCACTATCGGACAAGCTGCAAGATTGAATATACCCAATAAAAGCAGGAAGAAGTCAGCCGAAGTAGTAAAAAATTATTCTATAAGTTACGCTTTCAAATAACTATTCTAACTAGCCTTTTTATGTTAAGTTGAAAAACATAAATACGGGACAAATCTTCGTTTTCAAACGAAGAATAGTAGATGAACGTTAAAAACACACCTAAAGGAGATACGCCACTGAGGGTATATTTTGTTTAACAGAACGAGCATTGTCTTGCCGTTAAGGTGTATAAAACCCTATTCTTATCAATACGAACTCCAGGAAAAGTCGAGGACTTATCGCTCCCTTCCTTAAGACACACCCTGAGCAGCTCTTTAAGATTTGTTTAAGTTATTTCAGCTTTCAGGAAAAGTAAAGACATTTTTTTAATAGACAAGATTGAAGTGCGATTTTCGTACATTTTAATGTTAGGTTTCCAACAATTCATGTGGGCCAGCTTTTCAAAGCTATCGCATCTTAATGCGTGTCCTTTGATGCAGAGAGCGATTCGCAATCGCTCGGATAGATAAATTTAACCAGACTTGCATTATCACCAAGCTTGTATTCGACCCACGTATGTGAAAGAAATCTGGGTCAAGCGATTGTTTAGCATTTATCGCTTGAGAGAGTGCTGTCTTCTGTGACTCGGCGACCTCGACAAAGACCGGGTAAGATCCAGTGTAGCTAAATTTAAATAACTTCGATCGGAGGAAATAGAGGTACAATTATCGAAGAACGAAACGATGTTGCTCAGTTTTTCAAAAACAGAGACAAAATCGAAAACTAGATCTCAAATACTAGTCATAGAATCTTGTTTTTACTAACCAGGAAGGTTTGGTGCCGTTTTTATGGCACAAAAACGATCCTTTATCAGACCAGAAAGAAAAACATCTTTTGAATAAGAACTAGTTAGATTTTTGTAATTGCGTCAAATCATTAAATAGAAAATCTGCAGATTTGCTCTTAAATATTATAAGAGGGATACTTCGACTACGCTTGGCGTTTAATCCTTTTTGGCATTGATCCACCAACTATCGTGAATCAATTCGGAATTTATTCGAATATTTACTGGCGCTGAAATCGTATTCCGGAAATAGGACAACTGAATTCACGTTCAGGAGATACCCAGAAACAATACCATTCCCTATATTTAGCTCACAATGAAATGCCTCATTTAAAATAATGCTACTAAGAAAAACATTTCATAAAACGAGGACATCAGAAAATTAGTTAAACATTTTGCAGCATAAACACGCCTTCAGAAATCCTTGAGGATTTCCTAGAACGACACCATTTCTAGAAGAAACAAATTGAATTTCAGAAAAATTCAACTTTTCAACAACTCCAAGACTTGCATAACTAGGTTTATACACAAGCTTTATTTCTTTTGTGTAGGTAAAAGATTAAAAATCTGGCTTTCGATGAGTTCAAAGGAGTTAAGTGCATTAATTTAAAAATACATTATTAAAGCCAAATGAATTTACGAATTTAAATTACGATTATTTGTCTCACACCATGGAATGCTTTATCCTCCTGAATACCTGTGAGAGTGGAAAATTCAAGTTAAGATTATGAGAAGTAGCCATTTTGATTTAACCCCTTTTGCCCTAACGCGGAAGAAATATAAACCTAGGTTTAAGACTATTAATGCTTCTAAAGTAACTGTTCTAGTGGAAAAGTGCAATTATTTTCTGTTCCATGTTTTATTAATCATGCTTAACACTGAAAAAAAGAATCACTAGTTAAAGGGTGTCTACGATGTTTACCCCCCCCCTCCCAAAAAAAAATGGTTTCGACGACACAACTACAGTTCAGATTTGATCAATTTTGCTAAAAACGAGATCTTACCAAGATATTGTCGATTTTTTTTATGACGAGTTCAAGATCTGGTCAGTTTTGCTAGTGACGATATACCCGTCAGATTAAAATATTTGTCAAATCCAAATATGCGAACAATAACCCATTTTTCAGGTAATTATTGCAATCTTTTGCAAAATCAACAAAATCTAAATGAACATAGAATGGAACTATTAGAGCAGCGTTTCTCAATGCCGGCCATGGAGTTTTCCTGGAACTCTTCATTTTAGTTTTTTAAACTCTCTTAACGAATAAGTATTTGACAGTGGAAATATTCTGATATTATTCGTGAAACGCGATAATATTAGTGAATAATGTCGAAACGTGGTGATCCAGGTAGTTTAAATAGCATCTGTCTAGACAATGTCAGTGACCGATCAGGAGAAAAAATAAATTTGTTCCACTGAAATTAAATGTCAAGGGGCAGTCTGCATCCGGTTCTCAAATCTAGTAATACTGAAAACCGTTTCTTCGAAAATACACATCCTAGTGTGCAAGTGCTTGTTTCGACACCCGAGTACCGTATTTTTTTAAGTACATGTCTAGATTCAAATTTAGTATAAACTTGAAAAGTATCTTTAATCTTGGGTTTAAGTCTCATGGACATATTTTCTTTCTTTAACGAGATGAATTCCAAATTACAAAAGGTCTCTGTACAACTATATTTAATGCTTGAAACAAGATCAAATCACTCAAAAAGAAACTCAAATTCTGGCTTAATATAACAGAAAGAAATAATGAAATTTTTCAGTCGCATTATGGAAGCAAATTAGTTATATTTACAAAATTCAGTTTCAAACAGCCTACCTAAAGATGTCACTTCAAAATTAACATCACAACGCGAGTACTCAAGAGGTAACATGGTTAGTGATCCCCTTCGTTTAACAGCTATTTTCCATGAAGAAGCCGTTTAACTTAAATTATTATCAAAGAACTGGAATATACCTTTGATAAATCGAAATTTTGGATAAGAATGAAAACTAAGTATCCAAACTTATATGAAGTAGCAATAAGATTTCTTGGTTTTTCCCACACCTCGTGAAGTTGCATTTTCTACCATGACTGCTTAACCAAGAGAAGGTCTGTTTGATGGAAACAATATTAAAGTTTCAAAAATTTATTTTAACTATCAATTTTACAGTTGAATAACAAAATTGTGTTGGTCACTAGAATAAGTGTCAATGAAATCAGTCCAAATTGAATCATGTCGGCCTGTGCAAACTACACCAAGATTCCATTGTCCAGTGATCAATTACTAAATGTAATGTAAATTGATAATAAAACATTCCAGATCGTACCACATAAGTGTTAATAATTATTAATATACTTATGTTAGTTTAATGAACTAGTAAACGTCATGACCCCTAGTCAATGACGTCTCCTTTACATTCTTCAAATGAGAATTCACTAAGCTATTCTCGACTCTTTGACAATTTTTTTTAAAGTTATATAGAAAACAAGATGTGCCTTTAGAGAAATGGTGCCCTTTGACTAAACCAGTGCTTTTAACAAGTTATATTTATGGCACTGTGCAACTGTGATTATTAATCTTAATATTCTAATACCTTAAATTTAATTTACACCCGAGATTTCCAGTGACGAGTTAAACATAACTTTCCATTTTAAATCTCACCAAGTTGAGGACTAATCATACCACAACTGTAAACGCCATTAATGTTAAAAAATATCGTGGAATGCCGTTTACTTTCTCATTAAAATGTAAGCTTTATTTTAATTTAAAAATTAATTTTGAGACATTACTTTTCACACTTTATCTATCCATATATTTTTTACCTCTCTGGACTGTACATATACATAAGAAGACGACCAAAGATTTCCAAGAGGAAGGCTGATGTTTATATTCACACATTTTCCTAGGTATAAATAGGTTTTTATCCTACACCTCTGCCTTTTCGCCGTTTCCATCAGACAGCGTTTGTCCTGTCTGTAACCAAAGTCCTGACGAATGCATATTCGTGAATCCCAACCGTTTGAGCTGCGAGTGGCCAAATTGAGTCAACTGCGCATGCGTTTGGATTATGAGTTGCTGAACGCTAGCTCTAGGTTTGGCGCGCATTAAGATTACAAAATAGACCTATTCAGGCATGCAAAAGTTTGTCTCTTTCATTCTCGGATTTTCTATAATCCTGATTATATTGATGAAAACGTGCCGTTTAATATAATGTTCAAACGGCTTTAAATAAAAATACTATTAGATACAAACTTGTTATTACTTTGTCTAAAATCAAGAATATTTGGAATGTATTGAAGCAAATACCTTTTTTTTTTATATGAAGTAGGCAAAAAGATTGTTATACAACAAGGGTCTAAAATGTACTAATATCTCACTAAAATATTTGTCTATAACTGCCAAGTAAATACATTAATTAAAAAATATAAATTTCTGCACCTCAAATTTTACTATAACTAATGTGTTGCTTACAATGGCACACGAAAATGTAAACAAAGGACTTTTTGTAACAAAAGAAATCCTGATTTCCTGCTCTAAGTCATAAGATAAGACTTACAAGAAATCATGACCTCCTTTTTGTTCTGTGATAGTGTTACTGTATATAGATTGTAAATGTATTGCTTTTATATGAATTTTCAGTCTATGGTATCAGAGTCAGCACACATTATTAAAAAAATATTGACATTTTAAACTGAAGATCAATCAAAGTAGACCTGGTGCTTAAGGAAACAAATTGTTAGCTAATGTACCTGAAGATAGCTCATGAAATCTCCAGAGTACTTATCGGTATCCTATTTAAATTTCAGTAGTTTCACATTTTTTTGCATTCAAACATTTAATTTCCTGTTAAAATCCCCCAACATTTCGAAGACAACGTTGCTTTTCTACCCAATAATTAAAAATAGCTTTTAAAAATACAAAAGCCTCCACACAGAAATAAACCATATTAAAGTCCGAGAGCGGCATCTAAAACACAATTAGGTCTTGGTAATATCCGCACCAGCCATCAAATGACGTTACACAATTATAAAATTGTGTAACGCCAAGAGTAAGAGAACTTGAAAAATATAGTAACCATGATTGCATTCTCACCACGCTCAGAAAACAAGTCCCCACGCATGCTCAGTTGGCACACTTCCCTCAAACGGTTGCCATCCGCGAAACATCCGCGCTTCGTTGAATCAGACATTCGAGAAATCAGATTCCATTTTCTGAGCTCAAATGATTCCATAGCGAAGGAAAGCAAAACAAATGAAAAAAAAACATTTTGACTGGTATTGTTAAGTTTTTTTTTGTAAAATCGGAATCATTAAAGATAGATTAAAAATTTCAACGGATTAGAAATCTACGGAAAATTTTTACACCAAATAGGTACCTTATACATTTGATTTTCTAAAAAAAATAGTTTGTCAATTAAATCTTTATATATTTGCGCGATTGAGAGATTGTGACGTCACGCCGATTGGATCTCTTCGCAATTCGAATTTGGCCGCATGTGACAATGAGAGTTACCCGTGGTGGCAGTTATCCAATAGGCTGCGTATTCCCATTTGGTTTGCTTGGAAAATCAACTCCACGGGCAACGCCGTTATGGCTGTAATCCAATAGGCTACGAATTCCCATTTGGTTTGCGACGCAAACCAAATGGGAATTTTTTGCAATAACCGGGGGTTAGCGAGCAGTGGTCACACCCGACCTCACGAAAATAATTGTCACGGGTAACGCCGTGCTGGCCACGGAGTGGCTAGTATATATATAAAAGGATGTGTATTCTCAATGCAAATCTACATCTTTTGACCAATCCACTCCAAATTTGGAAGACATACTTTAGAACAATGCATAAAACATGGTCTGAAGACAGGAAAGAAATAGCCCAATGTGTAGCCATGAAAATTGGCATACATGTAGTCCTAAAAGGATTGCTCAAAGCCCCAATTTTATAAACCTAAAGTTTGTTTTTCTGCATTAAATGGATATGGATAAGAAAACACGTTCTACAGGGTTTGTGATTTCAGTTAAGCTTTGGTTTCCTAAGAAAGTGGAGCCGTTATCCAACAGCCGTGATACGTCATGATGCCGCGGGCATAACTAGAGACGGCCGTCTAAACAAAAATCCAGAGGTGTCAACTTAGACGGACAGAATACGTTGGAGAATGGGCAACACAGACGGCTGTCGTGGTTTATTTTATTCGAGAAACAAAACAAAGTGGTTTTTTATTCTCTAGCTCGAAGTTTCCAACTTCGGGATCGTTGAATGTAGAGTGAAAATGTCAACAGATTTCAAATCAGCGTAAATTTCTACGCCAGATCGATATCAAAAACAGTTTTTTTTCAATTATTTACCATTTGATTATTTAATTATTTATTAAATAATTATTTATTTAAAGAAAATCACATTTAAGGTATCGATCTGGTGTCAAATTTCCCACAGATTTCAAATCCGTTGATATTTTCATTCTGTGTTTAACGATCCCGATTTTACAAAAACGAATTAATCAATGGCAGTCAAAAATGTTTATTTTGTTCCTCTTCGCTGGAATCGTTTGGAGCAGGAAATGAAATCTTTCCGCTACAAGAGAAAAACGTTCCCCAACTGTTTGAGACCGCTATGACGACAGTTATGGAAATGGCGGCTCCGATAATTTTCGTTACGCTCACAAACAACGCTCTCTAGGAAACCAACACCATGTGTTAGTATAAACAACGTTTTAGTGACGTCATCCACCGCTATATCACGGCCACGCTTTCTTAAGAAACCGAAGCTTTAACACAGGGAAATGTCGCGGTCATATTTGTAACCCGAGCATCACCGTGTTATTCAGCTAGTGACCTATAAGGGAGACCCAAACCCCAAATTTGGAAAAAAATTCCAAAAAGTGTTTGGTTTACTGGATAAAACGATGCATCAGATATTCAAGAACAAATGGACAAAATTTCAGAGTCGAAGGAAATTGCTAACAGCTGCTTTTTAACTTTTATTTGACCTTCCAACTACATAATCGACTGCCAACCATTGGCTTCGGTTTCCATGAAAACCTCCATTTATGCAACATTATATCATAGTGTATCTACCGACGACTATCCCAAACATTTTAAATACCCTTAAGGTGTAGACTCCTGGTTTTTCTACCAATCGGCGAAAGCTAAAGGACAAAATCCAGGTACTCGTGTAAAACATGTGGTGACGCCATTGAAGGAAACACATTGAAAAAATAACGTTAAATTTTGTCGCATGCGTAACAATACATAAAAAGGCTCGTTTACAGAAAAAAAATAGCTGTTGATAAAAAGTTGTGGTTTTCCAGTGGTGGTTTGTTTTAAAATAGTACTGATCCAATAAAAAAAAATTTCAGTTCATTAAATAAGAAATGAATAATTTTTCAGTGAATTATCACAAATCACTCAGCTGTCTGTCAGAGATAAAACTGGCTTTAAAAAATATATATACGAGCTTACGGTATAAACTCTTGTTTTGATAAGAGTCGTAATGTAATAGAAACTACTAAAAAAAATAGTACTTGCAAAAAGTTGTTTTCGTTAACTTCTGTTGTATTTTGTACTTAAAATGAGATTATCTCAAAATCAGTTTTTTGCAATTTTGCAAAAGTTTATAGTACTAAGGATTCTTGATAAATGCACTTAGAGTTAAACTGTTTACATTTTTAGGTCTTGAATAACTGTTTAACAGACACAGGGAGAGCTTTTTGTATGAAAAGTTTATTAATTTTTATAAATTTTTCTAAACGTAAAAAATTGGATATTTTTATAGAAATTTAACACACGAGTAAAATATTTTTTTTATGAAAACTCGTAAATAAATTTTAAAAATCTCTCCCTAGGTCTTTTGCATATACTATAACAATATTGTAAAAATTTATTTCATACAAAAATATTGAAAATTGTCAGAGGAGTAGGGTTTATAAAAAGTGTATATAGACTGAAAATAACTTTAAAATCGTAATATAAAATATATTTGCAAATAAAAACTAATTTTTTGTATTGATTGCTTTAAAATATGTGTTTAATTATTACTAAAAATAATAGGTTATGTGAAATGAATAAGAATTTTGGGTTTTTCCTTACTGGTCTCCCTTAAACAGGAATAAAATATTAAGCTATCAACAGTATTATTCACTGCGACGTCAACAAGATCAGGGATCAACAATTGAGACAGATTACTCTAATGTCAGTAAAGTCCCCAAGGGCAAACCAATTCGGTAGAGATGATTTTGCAGGTAGTCGTTCCCAATGAGAACACGAAAAGATTCAACTTTTATAGCTCTCTGAAGATTAGAAGAGCCCTAGCAAGGAAGGTGGCCTGGGTTTTGGGGCTTAAAAGGACAATATTTGTCCGTGCTGCGCCAAACACAAGACAGACAGCGTCAAGTAATGAATACACACAGAAAATACACACAAGGAAGAATAAACACTACCAGCTGCATCTTTAGCAACACCCTTGTATTGAGTTAAGAATGTTTGACTTTCGTATTTATCTCTTTACTGTATGGTATTAAATGGGAGAACATGGTTGGGATAGTTCAGAACCGGCTATAGCTAAATCATCCTTCAGTTCCTTACCATGAACACCAGTGACTGGGGACCCACTGCAGTGATATGTCGCCCATTAACCACGACTGATTCAAACCTTGATAAATAGCGAGACGCCTTTTGAATGGTTTGATACTTAAAAAATTCTGTGTCAAAAATGGCGTTATTTTAACAATTTAGAGTATGGATAGGAACAAAACTAAAAAATAAGATTATGTGCATGCGACTTAGGTTATCGATAAAAAGATTTCCAAAAAGGGTTAAGAAATCACACATTCTATAAAAAAAATTTAAATTTTTTTTTTAACTATCAGTCCATGGGAGAGGTAGATTCCATAACCTCCAACTTCTCGATCCCCGTCACTACCTATAGAAGGTAGCCAATTGATTTAATGTAACAGGTTCAAGTAAGGCTATAGTACATTTCCCTTTTCTAACAAACAAGTAAACTTTGAGATTTAAGTGAGGGATTGGAAATTTGCAATTTAACTTAGCAATTTCTCCAAGATTCACACTTCAAACTTTTTTTAAAAAATGATTGAAATTGATTCAGAGGCATGTTGGCAGGAATTTTTTAATTAACGTCGTACTGGAGCAACACTACGGGCTATTAACGACGTCCGGGATCAATACCAAAGGGAAAGATCCAATTGGCAACACGTAATTTTGAACCACGGTCATATGAAATTGATGTAGAGGCATTTAAATATTGATTAAATCGCAGAATCAGCGAGCATCAGTTATTTGTTTTGTTACATGATTCATAGAATTGAATGTATATTTCTTTACCATTAAGGATCCTAGAAAGCAAAACTATTAAAACTTAAAATTCATTTCAACTGTACAATCTTAAGTGCAGGAAAAATTATGTAGCATAAATTTTCATATAAAACAGATTACTAGAACAACTTGAATAGTTTAATAGTTCAAGGGTTTGTTGGGTTTTATGACAGTAGCCAAACTGTACCAAACACAATACAAAGTCAAGTAATGGACACAAACAAAAACACAAAAGAAATATAGCCAGGGTAAGTTAGGGATTGAACCTACACTGCCTACAGCTCACAGGTGAAAGAAATCAGCAGCAAAATTAAGAATAAAAAAGTTTTCAATCGATTTTTATCTCTATTCCCTTAAGATGTTTACTAATAGTAGACACTGCTTAATGTTGTCGGGCGAAGTTTCAGGTTAATTTAATCATGCAACTAAAATTAAATATTTTTCAACGATTATCAAGTAATTGAAAATAATGCAAGAAATTTGCGAATTTAATTTAAAGGCAATACTCTTAAATTATTACATCAAAAAACATAATATACAATGAATAATGACCTATTTAACAATTAAACAAGACTATTTCCAAGACAATAGACAGGCCTGTTCCGTATATTAATGCGTTCGGAATCCACTTTAATTATCGTTTGGCTACAAAATATATTCTATAAAAGAAATTAGAATTCAAGTATTATTTATTTACTACTAATAATTTTCAAAAACCAGGACTTCAGTATGAGGAATTTCAAGTTGACAAAAACTGTTCAACGTTTAATAAAAAAGCATTTCGATTGTTATCAACCAGTGGTTTTCAATCCAGAAGCACAACGAATATATGAGCAGGTAAGAGATGAACAAGATTATAAGTTTCTATTGTTCTTTACAAATGATCCAGTGGATGGGACATCTTAATTTTTTTAAATAAACCACACCTCCAGAAAAGGGAACTCAAAATGAAGATTTTGTTTTAATTAACAAATTGTATAAATTTGAACAAAACCTGGAAATAAAATTATGAAATAAGCTACAAATTTTTTAACAAAGGTGTAATCGAATACTTTAGTTAAAATATCCAGAAGTAAAATAGGCAGATTCAAACTTGTTCCTCCTGTGAAATTTAAACTATTGAATGGAGTCAAATTTCTCAAAGGAATAATATCATAGAATAAATATTTCAAGTCCATAAAAAAAATTCCAAAACCTATTTGCAAATAGCTTTTTATCAGTAAACTAAATATATTTACTGTTGATTGTTTAACTATTTTTACTAGCATTGATTGATTGCTTTAGGGTTTTAAGATACAACGGCCATATTTGTCCAAACTGCCAATATTGTATATTTTGAAATGAAGGGTAAAAAACACAATATCTTAACTTTAAATTATCGGTAGGTATTTAATGACATCAAACTAGAACAACACACGGTCTATTGACGACGGTCCGGGATCAATGATAAAGAGGATTTTGATGAATAAAAAGGAAAAATGCTTCGAATATTTCCGTTCCAAACATTTGAATGCATCTATTTGATAGATATTATCGACGCTTATATGGTTACTTCAATAATATTGATACATCGCTCATTTTAAAATACAAATACTTTATTGCTCAAAAGTTACTAAATTTATAGGCAAAATTTATAGCAAAAACGGTACTGTCAAAATTCTCGTTCTTAAATGCTCAAATCTAATTTTTTTAAGAAACCATGGTTGATAGTTTGGCATTACAAAATATTTTATGATCTTGTATGAGCTATATTTAATAAAGTAAATGAACAAGAATGAAAAAATGTGTTGTACGAGTTATTAAATCAAGTAACAAAATACTTTTTCAATGTATAGTGAAACTCATTGTTTACAATTTTGTATTACCAAAAATACGTTCCAATACGAAAAAGACCAAGATGATTTTTCATAAATATTGAAGTGTCTTAATTAGTAAATTGGATGTGAAAAAAAAAAGAGTCATATGTAGGTGTACAATTCCAAGGTTAACATTTTAGAGTAAAAAATTAACAGAATTCAAAACAATCAATCGAATAGCCTATATCAGAACACTTTAACTTGGGTTCGTCGAAAATACAACATATTGCGTTCGCATGTCATCCATATTGTAACCGATAACGAACTTAATAACACTCCTATTTGATTAAATAACAAAAACTATTGTTTAACTGAATTAATTGAAATTCCCAACAAATATACTAACCGGCAATTTTCCCAGTACTGTACGGCAAATATTAACCCTTCCTGGTGTGTTTCTTGATGAGGCATCTCGTCATTAGCAAGACTGTCCAGATCTTGATGGACGAGATATCTCGTCATTAAACGAAAACCAACCCTTGATCTCATCGCCATCATCGAAAACTCAAACGATCACGTCATCAAAAAATGAGCAATATATTGATGACAAATATATCGTTGAAACCACTTGGAGGATTATAAAATATTCCAGGACAAACGTGCCCTCTGATGGGAGTAAGATAACTACAAGGTTGGCGGTTTGGTTGGTTTGTCGCTCTTTGGTCAATTTTTGCTAAATGGGAGTTAATTCTACACGACTGAAGGGAAACGTCTAATAACAAATACCAAATAAAACATGACCAACTCAATAAATATGAAAACAAAACTCGATATAAGAGGTCAGGAAACCGTACCTTAAACTCACAACGGGATTGGTGCTTGTTTTTCTGAAAGTTGAGGATTCAATGCTTTTCATCTGACTGCGAAAACCAGATTCATGTATACATTTCTAGAAGACAATAACGAATTTCTCGAGAATTGTTCGAAAGTAGTCAATGAATCAGACGATAGAATTTACCACACGTCAAGAATCGATTCATTTCAGTTGGCAGTCAAACTGGAGCAGTCATCGAGCCCCGAGAGGAGTTCTAACCAACCATTTACAAGTCATTGGATAAATTCCAACATCTATGAATGTTGTCATATCAAATTATAGTTTACACTGAGGGGTAAATAGGGGTTTGGAAATGGATTACCTGACACAAACAGAAGGCATACTAGGTGCAGAGCAGACCACTCGTGGCAACCGTCTTTCCAAAGGCGTGCGCCGAACATTCTGTGCCGTCAGCTGACCATAACGAAGAGAGAGCGACTCTGGAGAAAGAACCGAGGTACAAGAACCGGTCTACAAGTGGGTCGACCTTAAAAAGAGTTCAAGAATCCGTTACCTGACGTCAGGCACCGACGCCCAAAACGATTCTACCACGAGAAACAAATCGGGAGGATTTTTTATTTCATTTTTCCCTTTCCGAATTTCCCTCTGATTGTACATATACGCGCCAGATTTGAATCGCATATTGGGCCATCGTGGTGTGGAGGATTTGATTTGTTGTTCAGTTATCAATTTTATTGCTCTACGAGGAAGAATTATATAATTCTAGCCCAGGGGTAGAGTAAGGGTAATTTCAGTTAACGTCATACTCGAGTAACACAGCTGGCTATTGACGACGGTCCGGGTAATGATAATGGTAATGATAATTTTAGTTAACGTCGTACTAGAGCAACACAACGGGCTATTGACGACGGTCCGGGATCAGTCCCTTTTGGGAAAGATCCGAGGATAACACCTCGTAATTTTGAACCACGGTCAGATGACGAAGCAACACATGAGCTGGCACCCCACTCTCCAAACTTCCACACCAACCCAATGTGAGGACTTTCGGCCACGACAGATTTAAGGTGCACCAGCCGCCTCTACACCATGGTAATGGTAATTTTAGTTAACGTCGTACTAGAGCAACACAACGGGCTATTGACGACGGAATCAGTCCCTTAAGGGAAAGATTCGAGGACAACACCTCGTAATTTTGAACCACGGTCAGATGACGAAGCAACACCTGAGCTGGCACCCCACTCTCCAAACTTCCACGCCAACCCAACGTGAGGACTTTCGGCCACGACAGATTTAAGGCGCACCAGCCGCCTCTACACCATACGTTTACAAACATCCATGCCCGGGCCCGGGTTCGAACCAGGAACCTTCCGATCTAGAGGATAACACCTTAACCACTATACCAGTTGGTCGGCCCTCTACACCATACGCTTACAAACATCGAATGCCCGGACCCGGATTCGAACCAGGAACCTTCCGATCTAGAGGCTAACACCTTAACCACTATGCCGGTTGGTCGGCTAATTCTAGCCCAGAGCAAGTTGGTTATGGTAATTTTAGTTAACGTCGTACTAGAGCAACGCAACGAGCGATTGACGACGGTGCGGGATCAGTCCCTTATTGGAAATATCCGAGGACAACACCTCGTAATTTTGAGCCACGGACAGATGACGAAGCAACACCTGAGCTTTGCTCCAAGAAAAGGTAAATAACTAAAAAATATATCAGGGGCCGCGGTGGCCCTGCAACCAGAGGGTTTAGAGTTCGAATCTAACAAAATATCGTCGTGTATAAAGTGGATTGGTGCACGTTAATTGGTAATTTAAGTTAACGTCGTACTAGAGCAACACAATGGGCTATTGACGACGGTCCGGGATCAGTCCCTTAAGGGAAAGATCCGTGGACAACACCTCGTAATTTTGAACCACGGTCAGATGACGAAGCAACAACTGAGCTGGCACCCCACTCTCCAAACTTCCACGCCAACCCAACGTGAGGACTTTCGGCCACGACAGATTTAAGGTGCACCAGCCGCCTCTACACCATACGCTTACAAACATCCATGCCCGGACCCGGATTCGAACCAGGGACCTTCCGATCTAGAGGCTAACACCTTAACCACTATACCGGTTGGTCGGCTTGGATCACGTTAAATCTCTCTCTTTCATCGTCTCTTTCCCTTTGGGGCCGACCAACCGGTATAGTGGTTAAGGTGTTAACCTCTAGATCGGAAGGTTCGAATCTGGGTCCGGGCATGGACGTTTGTAAACGTATGGTGTAGAGTCGGCTGGTGCACCTTAAATCTGTCATGGCCGAAAGTCATCACGTTGGGTTGGTGTGGAAGTTTGGAGAGTGGGATGCCAGCTCAGGTGTTGCTTCGTCATCTGAACGTGGTTCAAAGTTACGAGGTGTTGTCCTCCGATATTTCCCTTAAGTGACTGATCCCGGATCGTCATCAATAGCCCGATGTGTTGCTCTAGTACGACGTTAACTAAAATTACCATTACCATTACCCTTTGGGATTGATCCCGGACTGTCGCCAATAGCCCCTTTTATTGCTGCAGTGTGACGTTAATTAAAATATCTACCTACCTATTTGAGAAGAGCTCATGGTAATTTGTAATTTTAGTTAACGTCGTACTAGAGCAACACAACGGGTTATTGACGACGTTCCGGGATCAGTCCCTTAATGGTAGTTGGTAATTTTTTGTTAACGTCGTACTAGAGCAACACAACGGGCTATTGACGACGGTCCGGGATCAGTCCCTTAAGGGAAAGATCCGAGGACAACACCTCGTAATTTTGAACCACGGTCAGATGACGAAACAACACCTGAGCTGGCACCCCACTCTCCAAACTTCCACGCCAACCCAACGTGAGGACTTTCGGCCACGACAGATTTAAGGTGCACCAGCCGCCTCTACACCATACGTTTACAAACATCCATGCCCGGACCCGGATTCGAACCAGGAACCTTCCGATCTAGAGGCTAACACCTTAGCCACTATACCGCAGTCCCTTAATGGAAAAATCCGAGAACACTTCGTAATTTTGAAACAGTCAGATGACGAAGCAATACCTGAGCTGGCACCCCACTCTCCAAACTTCCACACCAACCCAATGTGAGAACTTTCGGCCACGACAGATTTAAGGTGTACCAGCCGCCTCTACACCATACGCTTACAAACATCCATGCCCTGACCCGGATTCGAACCAGGAACCTTCCGATCAAGAGGCTAACACCTTAACCAACCGACCGGTTGGTCGACTAAGTCCAGGACCTCGTCGCAAAGGAGGAATTTTCGAGCCGCGGTGTCGCACAAAGGTTTAAAGGGCCTTTTATTTCTAAGCTTTTCAAAGAAAAACCACCCTTGCCCATAAATATTTTATCTGCACTACTCTTAACAAGAGAGAAACAAAGAAATGTTTGCTTCACCAGACTAACTTTCAGTACTTATTTTCGCAGTAAAAGAATGTCTCAATGTATTGATGTAAATCTGACTATCAATCGCAACACAGTATTGTATTTTTATTGCATAATTATGTATATTGCTAATTAGTAAAATATCGAATACAATGAATTTACATGGCGACATTTAAGTAATATTTAGTAAATGTTTTTGCCCTGAAAGAATCTTTATAAGTGATTCGTAGAAAAAAGTCAAAGTTATAAACATAACAAAAAAACGTATTACAAATGCATTTTTATTTTTTTTAGTAAAATTAAAATTACAGATGGTAAACTGCTAAACAATGTCAAGCATGCTAAGGATCACATTAATAATGTATTAAAGTAAATTCCAAGGTAAACGAAAAAAGTACAAAATAAGAACACTGAACACATTTCAAATTAAGTCCAAAGAAATTATGCATTAAACGATATCTACAGGGGGGTCATACACAAACTTTATTATTTAAATTGCACAATAAAAGGCTTCAGAACTCAAAGTAGTGTTATTAGATAATTTAGTTGTTCGGTCCTGATAACAATTTTTCGAGTTGACAGAGTGCTATACATAAAAGTATTAAAAAAAAATCCAGCTGTACCTACAAGCATTCAAAGGATTAAAATTTTTTAAATATACCATTGGAGATAACAAGACCAAAAATAACATTTTAACTTCAATATATTTTTATATTTCCCGTTTATGAAAAAAATCTCCAGTTAATTTTCTCGATTAAATTTTTGCCATATAACATTCTTTTAAAAACAAAGCTATAATTGTATTTCTCAAATTTCAAAAAACAAATAAAATGTTAATAAAAATTTCTACTAAAATTATTTTTACCAGACTTGTTGAGTACAAAATAGATTCAAACCAATGGAGAGAAAACAATAAAACTACAACAGGCGACTGAAATAAATGAATGAAAGTATGAATCCTTTGTGCAAGTGTTCTAATCTACTTATTGAAGTCATTGTGTGCACAGTATAAATTTTTCTAAGAGCCGTACGATTGAGATTTACACATTTTATTAAAAGTTAAAACTTTGCACGTGATCTGATTCCAAACACGATCTTAGCATTGTAAGCCATTTTAGAGCGGGTTAACTTGGTTCATAGCTTATTCAATAGAATAAGCAAGTTAACAATTAAAAACAATACAACATATAATTAAATCAAGATTAAAAATCCATAAGCCTTCAATAGCCAACAGAAATTCTTAAAGCCTTTGGGTGAAAGGATTTCGAGCCCCTTCAATCTTTCTATTGGAAAATTGTGAGTTATCTCTTATATGTTTACAGTAAGTTTGGAAAGAACATTTAGAACGGTTTGAGATTATTAAAAATTACTGAGGTAAACAATCCGTTGAAATAATTCAACGTATTCCTTTTTTATTAGTTTTAAAAATTATATCACACTAAAATGATTATGTATATCAAGATTAAAAGAATAGTTAAAATAAACTGATTCTCACAACATAAATTTTTCAAGGCACACTATCTCATTTTGCAGTTGAACTTAGTTTACCATTCTCGGATTCAATTAGTAAAAGGTACTTCGTTTTATATAAATTCATACAAATTATAAGATAATTTATACATTTAAAGCCACACAATTCACATGTAGGAACATTGAAGTTTAAATTTTCACTCTCAGTTGCATCCAAAAAGCTAGATATACAATCTCGGGTTGGCTTTGAACTTACCAAATCATTTTCTGATTCGCTATTCGAGGCCGATTCTTCCCGTTCACTACCTGAGGCTAAAAATTCGTGTTCACTATCACATGCTAATTCTTGCTCACGATCCGAGTCGTGTCTTCTTCCTGGCTCCATATCACAAGCAATCTCCGAGTTTTTATCTGCGTCATCTTCAGTTGTAGTCTCTGAGCTGCTTGCGTCGTGTTCAGCAACAATCTTGTAGCTGCTTGGGTCGTCTTCAGCTACAGCCTTGTAGCTGCTTGGGTCGTCTTCAGCTAAAGTCTTTGAGCTGCTTACGTCAGCTTCAGAGACGGTCATTGGATTGTCATCACCACTATCAGAAGCTACCTCTCTCCAGTCTGAATCGCTATCGTAGACTAGCGTCCAGTCATTATTAGAGATTTCTTCCTCACAGTTCATATTACAATCCAAAACTGCATTTGCGTTGCCGAGAACATCCTCGGAAACTGCAGTAGAGTCATCCAGGTCATTTTCAGAATGTGGTGTTGGGCAAACTAAATTATCTCCAGAGATTAGTTTTGAGTTGTCTGGTTCGATTTCAAGAACTCTTTTCGAGTTGCCTGCATCACTGACTGCGTCGCTGTCGGGAATTATTTTTGCACAGACTACATCGCTGTGGGGAGTCTTTGTATTATCTGTATCGCTATCAGAAATTGGCTTTACACTGAATACATCACTTTCAAACACGGATTTTGAGCTTACTGAATCGCTATTGGATGTTGCTTCTGAGTATATCGAATCTTTCCTAGATGTTTTGGGGTTTAGCAAATCGCTCTCAATTAATTTTGAGCTAAGTGGATCATTTCTAGATACTGATTTGGAGCTGAATGACTCGCTTATAGATACTGCGATCGAGCCTTTTTGAAGTTTTTCACGAACAGACTTTGGGCCTTCGCAACTTTCGATGACATGCGTTGAGATTTTCATAACAGTATCATAATACATCGCAAAGTGTTTTAAAATATGTATGTTTCTTTCTTCGGAGTTATCGCCACATGCTCCAAGATGAGCTCTAGAATCCTTTTCAACAGTGCAAAAATATTTTTGGCAAAAGCATTTAAAGCCCTTCCATCCACCTATATCGTTGAAGGTTGCTCTGAATTTTATGTTGAAAACAGTAATTAGACAACTTGAGGCTGTACCTATAAATCGGAAACATTTTCGGTTGCTAACAGAAAAGTTCATAAGTTCTATTATAAAAACACACACTAGAATGAAACTCGTATAGCTATTCTCAGGACATAAACCGATGCAGTTATGAATAACAAACTCTTTAAAACCAGCTTCAGAATCTAGAATTACATGGCAACAGCGATGAAATACACATTCCAAGTCTTTAAAAAGTTCATTTCTGAAGTATTTGATAGCGCGTGTAACTATTTTTATATACTTGATAGCTGGTAGATCATCTACTGCTTCCGGTAAACCCAAGGGAATGTATCCCAAGGCATTTAAAATCAAATCTCGGGAAAAATCTTCAATTGTAATATGCGTTTCCATTTCTACTGTGACAAAAAAAAAAACACCTCACAACAGAATCTGGTTTGATACCAGATTGAGTGAATACGTGAAAAATGTTTTTTTCTGTAAAAAACTAAAATATATAGAGGGCGCTAGTCTTTTGGTAACATCCGGTTACTCGAATGCAATTCTACCATAACTCAGGTAGTTCAATAACGTCGTACTGAACCAACATGACAAGCTATTGTCGGCAGTCCAGGTAATTGGTAATTTTTAATTAACGTCGTACTAGAGCAACACAACGGGCACTTGACGACGGTCCGGGATCAATCCCTTAAGGGAAAGATCCGAGGACAACACCTCGTAATTTTGAACCACGGTCAGATGACGAAGCAACACCTGAGCTGGCACCCCACTCTCCAAACTTCCACGCCAACCCAACGTGAGGACTTTCGGCCACGACAGATTTAAGGTGCACCAGCCGCCTCTACACCAACCGGTATAGTGGTTAAGGTGTTAGCCTCTAGATCGGAAGGTTCCTGGTTCGAATCCGGGTCCGGATGTTTGTAAGCGTATGGTATAGAGGCGGCTGGTGCACCTTAAATCTGTCGTGGCCGAAAGTCCTCACGTTGGGTTGGCGTGGAAGTTTGGAGAGTGGGGTGCCAGCTCAGGTGTTGCTTCGTCATCTGACCGTGGTTCAAAATTACGAGGTGTTGTCCTCGGATCTTTCCCTTAAGGGACTAATAGTGGTTAAGGTGTTAGCCTCTAGATCGGAAGGTTCCTGGTTCGAATCCGGGTCCGGATGTTTGTAAACGTATGGTGTAGAGGCGGCTGGTGCACCTTAAATCTGTCGTGGCCGAAAGTCCTCACGTTGGGTTAGCGTGGAAGTTTGGAGAGTGGGGTGCCAGCTCAGGTGTTGCTTCGTCATCTGACCGTGGTTCAAAATTACGAGGTGTTGTCCTCGAATCTTTCCCTTAAGGGACTGATCCCGGACCGTCGTCAATAGCCCGTTGTGTTGCTCTAGTACGACGTTAACTAAAAAATTACCAATTACTAAGGATCTTTCCCAAAGGGAATGATCTCGGACCATCGTCAATAGACCATAGTGTTGCTCCAGTATATTAATTAAATACCTACCTACCTTCCCTTACATAATTTGGCAATGTCCTAATAGGCCTTTCGTTTCCCATTATTTCCATAACCTCCTTTTAATTTCAATAAACTCGAATAATAATTGGTAATGTTTAGTTAACGTCGTACTAGAGCAACACAACGGGCTATTGACGACGGTCCGGGATCAGTCCCTTAAGTGAAAGATCCGAGGACAACACCTCGTAATTTTGAACCACGGTCAGATGACGAAGTAACACCTGAGCTGGCACCCCACTCTCCAAACTTCCACTCCAACCCAACGTGAGGACTTTCAACCACGACAGATTTAAGGTGCACCAGCCGCCTCTACACCATACGTTTACAAACATCCATACCCGGACCCGGATTCGAACCAGGAACCTTCCGATCTAGAGGCTAACACCTTAACCACTATACCGGTACCAATAAACTTGAAATTCTCCGATGAGTTTATCCTCATGATTAACAGTTTACAAAGTGGGGTGCCAGCTCAGGTGTTACCTCGTCATCTGACTGGTTCAAAATTATGAGTTGTCCTCGGATTTTTCCCTTAGGAGATTGATCCCGGACTATCATCAATAGCCTGCTGTGTTGCTCTAGTACAACATTAATTAAAAATTACCTCCTGATTAACACCCACCAATGCTTCAGTATTGCAACAAATTTTGTTTGCTTTCTCTAAAATGATCATGGATGATAAAAATAACTTGCTCACACAAAGATAGGTAGGTAATTCAATTAACGTTGCACTGGAGTAACCGTTGTGTTGCTCCAGTACGGATATTAATTAAATTCCTACCTATCTTCCATTAGATCATTTGGCAATGTTGTAATCAGGCTATGGTCCGAGATCAATCCAAATGGGTAATTTTGAATTAGTCGTAATGGAGCAACACAACGGGCTATTGACAATGGTCCGGGATCAATCCCCGTAAGAAAAAGATCCAAGGACAACACCACGTAATTTTGAAACACAAATGGGGACTGGTGCAAATTTAACATGCACCTGTGCAAATTTAACTACACTTTGGGATACTGTGCAGCGACCCTCTCTATTTTGTTGCCTAAGTACACATTCTATCTGCTGTTTAAGAAGCCTGCATAGGACAGGCCACTGTTTGTCTTTTTAACTGAGGGTTATGTAATTTTGTTCAATAATACAATATGAAATTCAAATATTGACTAATGAAAAAAATGTACATTTATTGATAAAATCGCTTTCTGTCTTTTGAAAACAGCTTTTTTCTCTTTCGTTCCATGTATTTGTCAAGCTTTCCACTTTTCTTTAGAGCCTTGTATGATTCGACTAATTTTTGCGTTTTCATTTCAGCTATGAGAAAAAGATCACATTTAATGTAATAAATGTAAAAATAATTCAAATATTTATATAAAATGTAATAGAGTTAAATAATACACAACATAGCTTTTTATTATAATGACAAAAATTTATTCATGGAGGTTAACAGTGAGAGGTAACCATGTTTTTAACTTTTAAAACACAAGTGACAGCAAATTAGTATGTTCAACAAGGAACACAATTTACCTAATGAAGTTGAATGGCCTTTAATCTGCATTTTACCTAAACTCAGTTTTATTTTTAAACAATTTCTATTTATGCTAAACTTTATTTATTTTAATGTAGTTAATTAAAAGAAAACACTTGTTGACACTTTTTCCTATAACTCTAGTGGTTATTTAGCTCATTGAGTGCCAATACACATTCAATGATGCCTTTTTCAAACAATAACTGTATTATCTGAGTATTTACATTGTTAAATGCAAAGCAGATTCTAGCAAATGAATGCTGTGCTGCAAGTCAATTGAATTTTTCACTACATTATTTTTTTACTTGAGAGAATCTATCTATACATCTACACACACCCAAAAAATCTGACACAAGAAAGCTGTTCCAGAATTACATGGCAAATTTTATATATATGAACTGCAATAAAGGTAAAAAATTAGAAGGATGCATCAAAGTCCATAGCAGCTTGATAAAGATGAAATGAAAAAATGTTTTTCAGAAGAAAGGAAATATATTTTGAGAACAAATGTGAAACAGCCTTATACAAAACCAATTAAAAAAATTTTTTTTTTAATGTTTTGATTAAATCTGCTAGTGTTCTATTCCAAAATATTAATCATGTTCAAACCTTATCTTAGTATCCACAAAAATCAGAAAAGTATATAAATATTACATATATTCCCATTCTCTACCTCTAAGTAAATAAAATTAAAAAAGCTATTTCAAAAACAAAGATTTTTTTTTGAATAAACTCAAAAAATTCCACTGCTTTTTTAAAGTACTTTGTTGGTTTGAAACTGACAGTGCAAAAACAATTGTCAAGTTAAAAATATTTTTTAATAATCTAGAATAAATACATACAAATTTAATCTAGAATAATACAAATGCCTGAGAGAGATATTTCTTTTTACCTTTCTTGGGAATGTACGGCTTTTTTCCGCTTGTTGCAGCTTCCATTAGTTCTTCCCTTTCCTTCAATTCTTTGACTTTTCTAGCAACTAATGCTTTCTTTGCACTTTCCTGATTTTTCTAGAGAAAAAGAAAATTATATAATGTATAATTGAAGCATAACATAAAAAAACTTGTAAAAATATAAAAAGAATTTTTAAAATAAGGAAATTATTAATAAAACAATACTTTAGTTATAATACTTAAATACCCAGACTTCCTTACTTAGCAACGATTAGAACAGTTTTTAACTATAAAAATTATTTTGTTCCCTTTATCTGGAATCTTCATTATTACAAAAGGAAAATTGAAAACAAAGAAGGCAAAAATTGAAATATGTAAGGAAATTAAAAGACCATAGAGCTTACAAAACATTCAATAGAAGTTGAAACTAATAAATTACACAAAGAACACACATAAAAAGTGTATGCTAAATCAATTTATTGGTAATCATAACATCTTACCATTCTTTGTAACAGTAGCAATATTTGGGATCTCCGTTTTTCATCATCACCAACATTTTCCAACTCTTTCTGAAGCTCCTATAATTGGAAAATCAATTGTTTTACCTTTTTAAAATATTTTTATTGTTACTATAAAACATAATATCCAAATATGTCAATTTAATATAAAAGTAATTAAAACAAAACATAAAATTTAAAAACAAACAATTTATTGCACAGCTATTTAAAGATTAATTACTAGTTTTTAGGTAAAAGAAATAATTCATCAACATTCTAAGTGTTATATATCTTTTAAGCAGATTACTAGGGCAACTTTTTGCAACAAATGCAACTTTTTTTTACACGTTCTACGCTTTATGTAAAGTACTAAAAACAAAATTCCTCCTACATGGGGTGTATTGTAAGCAGGGTGTAAAAAAATTATGATTTAAAAAAAAATCAATTAATTGGATTTTTTTATTTAAATTTCTGTAGGGCCTATAAATTTGAAAAATAAAAAATTGAGTTTCTAACATGACATGTAAACCAATATTTATTTAAGTAAACAATCAGAATTTGTGATATGGTAAATTAATATTTATTTTACTAAAAATCATTGTGTGTTACATGGTAATACTTTTTTAAAAAAATGAATTTTCAAAACAAGAGCAAAAGATAAAACATTTGTTTAACTTTAAAACACAAGTTGACATCATACATAGTTTTTCTTGAGTAAATTAACATCATCATGTTAACAAATGTATCAGTAAGTGTAAGTGAGACCTAAATTAGTCTGATTAAATAAATATTTGTTATGGGTCACTACTCTTAAAGTGAAAGGTGACTGTTTCAGGGTGCATTTTGCAAAATTAATTTAAAATTTCATCCTTTCAAATAGAAAGCTCAGTTGAATTGTTTATTTAATAAATTATTAATCACATTAATTGTGTTATTTTGTATTTCTGTCTCAATTAAAAAGAGTAGTTGAAAAATCACTATAGCTAAGCCATTGGTCAATCAATTAAAGGGGTAACAAGTAGTTTGTGGGAATTTTCTTTGGCTGTCTTGACATTTACGTAGATGTAGGCCTACTGCTTTATTGTTCGTAACATAAAATTATGCATGAACACTGTAAAAACTTTCAAATAGATGTCAACTTATTTTTTACTTTACTGTTTGGCAGAATCCCTGACTCAACACTCAACAGATTACTTAGTCCATAGACACCTCAGATTATTGGCAAGTGTCCAGGGTCAAACATTTTTTTAAAAGCTCATCAGTATGAGGTGTAGCCATTAGTGCTGAAATCACCATGAGTACAGAAACTTCAAAGCATTTGACAAATTCTATGATTTTTCTAGGGTGTATTTACTTAGTTATAAAAATGTAAGATTGGTTGTGATTTAAATCAATGATTTAAAAAAAAAATCATTTGATTAAAATCATGATTTTAATCGTTGATTTAAATCTTGACACCCTGATTGTAAGTGAGTTATAACCGCAACATAAATGCAACTTTCTACATAAATGCAACTTTTTGCAAAATTACAACTTTTTACAATTTAGCTTAAAATTAATTAATATGAAATTTTTATTTCATTTTTTGCCCTCTGAATCAAGCCTTCAATCACGTGTGTCTGATCTTGCAAACGCCAAAGTATTGCAGATCAAACAAGAGGTTCATGGAAAGAAGGCATTCGTCCTAACAGAGGAAAGTGAAATAAATAGCAAGAAGTACTTTAACACATTGGTTGGCACTCATGATAATCCAGAGCAAACTTGCGTAATTGACTGCAGAGTTTGTGAGGTGAGTGTCGATCATCAATATGTTGTTTTCTTATAGATGATGTTTTAAAATCTCTGAATGTTGAGCGAAAGGATTTTGCACTTCTGCTATCCCATACAGCATATTATATGACAGCGGCTGGAATCACACTCAAAGTGCTTTATCCGCGATTGATCCAAGTTACTTGAGTGGGACACTTGTTTCAAATCTGCAGAAAAAGTCAAATGCAACAATGTCAGGCAACATTAGTCTCTGTTGAGTGCAGTTTTTCAATGTAGAAGATATTACTGACCAAGGATTGACCATTCAACGACATCAACGTTCTTCTGTATTTAATAATGGACAAATAAATTTTGAATTTTTTCATTTTACTAATAATTAATTTTAGATTTTAGTGTACAAAAAATAAATGCAACTTTAGGAAATGATTAATGCAACTTTTCCCATTTTTGCTGCAACAAAAAAGTTGCCCTACAGAAAACACAATAAGTCTGTGCTTCTTATCATGAAGATAAGCATTTATAATGTCTCAGAAAAAATGTCGGTGAGATTTTTGTTTGTAGTCAACAATTGATCTATTTCAGATCAACCTGAAACCTCGCTTACTCATTCCAATATAATTTTAAAAACTGGGATTGTTTGTTAGAATTTAAAGCATCAGATAATTCTATCAAGGATTATTAAATAAAGTATTGCCGAAATGATGCTTTGAGTTGCTTCTTTATACATACCTTGTGCCATAAAACCTAAAGTTCAATCTTTAGCCTTAACCAATCGAAAACAACAAAGTTTAACCTCCAACCAAAACATCATATAAAACAGTTAATTAAAAATGGGAATATCACAAAATGATCACAAGAAAAACAACGGTTCTTTTTCTTTTCTATCACACAAATACAAATGAGATTGTAGACTCTATTTGTGCGACATTCCTTTACTATCCTTGTGGCAGTGTTCACTACAAATAAATGGAGTTTAGAGATAAACACCAAAATGAAAGAGAATTAAGAATCTCCTTATATTAATGCAGTTACTCTTGTACTAAAGCTTAAACATATGATTTACAAATACAAGAGAACAGACTAAACTAACGTATTACTTTTAAAGAAAAAATTAAAATAATATAAAGATGGCTACCTCTTTTTCTCGTTTTTTAATATCATCTATAAATGAATAATTTTCTTCAAACGATTCAGACTTGAATTCTCCTGACAAATCATCAAATCGCGGATCACGGTGATGCTGCAAATAAAATTATCACGTGTTAAAGTTAATTTTTTTAGTAACAAAAGAGAATTACCAAATTAATGTTTTTAGTTCAAAGTCTAAAAATAAAATTTATTGTTAAATAAAAGGGGATTTTTTTTCAAGTGAAGTGGAAATTACAAAGTATGAGATTCATTCTAAGTAAAGCTCAGGTGTTGCCTCATCATCTGACCGTGGTTATAAATTACGTGAAGTTGTCCTTGAATCTTTCCCGTTGGGATTAATACTGGACCGTCATCAATAGCCCATTGTGTTGCTCCAGCTAGACATTGATTAAAATATCTATAGACCATTCAAGAATCAATTCTAAATAAATTTCAAATTTTTAAAATTTTGCTGAAAAATTGTAATGCAAACTGACCACATTTTAGTAACAAAATGAAATACAATAAAAGGATTATTTTGTACAGAATTTACGGATTGTCGTTTTTGGAGTAGTTATCTGTAGAGAGAGAGTTAGTGTTGTTTATCAATCAAATGTAGGCTGATCATATTTCCTTTAGAAGAAATGGGACATTGGAATATGCAAAACAGGACTTGGGTTATGTAGTATTCGGTATTCATGAAAAAAAGATGGTGAATTCCTCTTGGCCATTACAAGGGTAGACTTTAACAAACATGAAATTAAATCTGCAGTCATTGTAAGTAAAAGCCACCATTAAACTGTAGCAGAACAGATGACATATATCTGAGTGTGAACACACATCAGGTTATGCATAGTTCCTAATTGATCAATATTAAAATAAGTTTGTAATGTTTACTAAACATGTGACAAAATTGACATTTTATGAATCAGGAAATACAAAAAAAAAGACATTGTTCCATTTAATACAATGTGTATATTGTTAGCTAATCAAATGTTCAAAGCATAATAATGGAGATTTTCTACATAAAACCTCATTTTTACAAAGTTGCAATTTCTGATTGCAGAAAAAACTAGAACCCTTATTTTATGCATCATTCACATGGTTTTTATTGAAAACCATGGAGTGTGGTCTAGATTTTATTCTTAGAATCACAGTGGAGTCTAGATTTGATAAGCTACACACTCCCATAATTCTGCACATAGCTGTTCAATGCTCATGTAAAACTAATTGGTTGGCTTACTTTTTCTAAAGTTAGTCTCACAAGTACATAATTAAAACTTTAGACTGTTTAAACTTATGTATTCAATCATCATGTAAAAATATATTGTATGGCATTTTTTAAGTGAAAATTATGGTTTTCCTCTTGGAGAATATTATCCACAAGATTATTACCAAGAAATTTACATGTCTAACAAAATAATAAAATGGTTATTTGTACTTTGTCACTCTTATGACATAATTTTTTTACATGAAGGCTTAAGGGAAAAGAATAAATACAGATAACATGTAAGTAATACGTAACATAACTAGTTGTAACAAATTAAACTTTTGAATATGTCCTTAAGATATCTATATAAATAAGAATGGAGTGCTTGTTTGTACATTCAATATTTTCGACCCATTTCAAGTTTTCTATCCATTTTGGACCCTTCTGATGCCGAATCCGCCTTTTTCTCGTTTGGTGTCTGTCCGTATGTTATGCCCTATACACGTCCACGCGGTTTAAGATATTTTCATGGAAATTTGCATACAGTGAGTACTTATCTTCATTTAGTGAGTGGAATTGGTTGCGAAAGTCTGTTTGTCCGTCTTTCTGTTCTATGCTCGATTTTGTGTTTGTGTAGGCATCACTTGAATTGTATTCCAGATATATGATTGCAGTGTATTTTATTTTATACATTATCTATTAGTTTAGTGAATGCAATATTAAACATTTCTTTATCGTTATATTTATATGAGTTACATGCTAAAACATCAGCGTAAGTATACTTAAATCAACCATAATTTGGTAGTTTGGGAAAAATTGGAATGTCTATTGAATATTACGATTACTTTGATTGCTTTACCAGTACTGCTGAAAAGGTAATTATTCTTCAAAAAATTATATTTTTTAATGGAATTTCAGCTCTGATACTTCATTTATTTCGAGTCTTATTTTTGTTCTTTGCGCAATGAAAATGATTTCGGAATATTTGAGACAAACAATATTTTTCAACGAAACTAGAATGAACAAGATCGCGGGAGCAGTGATATTTTCTGTTTCTTTCGCTCTGAATTAATTTCACAGTTCTACATTTTGTGCACTTTTAGTTGTAACTTGTGGCAACTTTGCGAAATCAAGAGATAAAAATGAATCACAAATTAATATCTTTAGAACAATTTTTCTGACATCCTTTATTTTGTTCCATTTCACTGCTTTCTGTTTTAAAAATTTATTATTTTAATAAATGTGTTTTCCTTCTCATCACACGCAACAGCACCACAAAGTATTAGACTTAAAAATATCAGGTAAGCCAGTACAAATTTTCAGTAAATTTTAAGTGTAGTTATGCCATTATTGAAAGAATAATGCCGTTATTTAAAGAATAATGCCGTTATTTAAAGAATAATGCCGTTATTTAAAGAATAATAATGTTTAAAAATCCTAACTAGAACTTTTCCAACATTAAAAAATTCGTTGTAATAATGACAGGAGAAGATTGCAAAATTTCACAATGTCGCATATCGGAAGCAAGAGTGCCACAAGTAAAAAAATATTGTTTTGTTGACTATGAGTGCGAGAGCACTCGCCATAAATCGTAATTTTAATTAATTGAGTTGAACATGAAACGAACTTAAGAAAGGGAATTCCAAATTTCCCTCAAAATCGTCTTTTATAGTAGTAACCTTAGTATCACCTTTCGTCATTTTGTAGCTTTGTCATACAGCAATTGTGCGATGTATGTGAAATGTATTACATGAATGGATATGCATGTGTAGGATTTGTGTCCAAAGTAAGTTGTAGAAAATATAAAGATGGCGAAAGGTGTTAAAATAAATTTTTATTCTACAAAAAACGTAATTCATTATATATTTTGATTATCTCTTCAATCTAGATTAAACCAATTCAAACCGAGTAAGGTCGGGTATTTTGCTAGTTAATCCATAAAAATTGAGTAAAACACACACCAATAAAACACCCTCTTAGTATACTAAGATTATGGAATAAAAGGTAAGAAAATTTAACTTTCCACAATTGTAGCTTACATAATAAAAATTTTGAAGAGTAATTGGAATGTTTCCCTGCCTGTATATAATGAAAACTTTAATCACAGAAGTCTGGGTGGTGGTTGCTATAGAAACAGGACTCAAATTTTAAGTAGGAATAACCCTAATGGAAGTTTTATTTTTACTGGACAAAGGTTGGTAGAGTTTACCATTCACCTTCTCAGTAATCAGCAAAAATAATGACAAATGATTGTAATTTGTCGGTATACGTTCCAATGTGCAAACCTTAATGAATTCTTCCAAGTACCCATTATGGAAAATTAGATAAAGTTTCCCTATCTACACAGACAAATTATTTTCTAGTTTTTTTTTGAATCAAGACAGTTTCTTGACTTTTTTTGTTAAAAATAATATACAACTGTGTTGAAAACCAAATTATAATACGCTGTATTAACAGGCCCAGTGGTTCTTACCTTTGAAAATAGTCGCTTTAGTTGCCTCATATGTGAAAAATAGTAGGTAGCCAAAATAGTCTCCTCAATTATAAAAAATTTAGCACTACTTATATTAGACACAGAAAGTTGCTGCAGGGCAACAACAAGTGGAATCGTTTGGAAAGGTTCCACTACAAGCAATGAAGCCTTTTTTTTTTAAGATTGTTAAATGCTGCTAAATAGTGTGCCTGCATTTTTTGTTTACACATAATTTGATCAGAAGTTTTTAGATGAACGATCAAGTCCTTGATCTTTTGCCCACAATACACCTTTGTTAGGCAACAATTGCTCAGTAGAAATAAGTTTATTCACATTTGTGTCCTTACAAATTCTGCCAGTTACAAACTGTAACTAAATTTTAATATCTGCATAGTTTAAATATCTTGAAATTATTTTGTATTCCTCAGACTGCATCAGTTTCGGCTGTTCAAAAAGTAATCAACAATTGCAGGCCATTGAGCTCGCCTTTTGGAAGCTGGTCCCATTGTCAACCAACGTGTTGATGTATGTTTGAGAAAGCGTTTGTTTTTGCATCTGGTTTTTTTCTTGTACTGCTCTAAAATCTTCCCATCTTGATGGGAATTTTTTGAAGTATAAATATCTACAATTAATTATTTGGCCACTTCACCATACTCGTCTATACACTCTAAAAAAGCATTGTGGACAACATGAATAGTTCAAGTTACAATATCTATGAGACTTTTTGCCCTGTCCTCAATAACTATATTGTTGGGCTTGACACCTGTAGCTGGTCGTCAATATTTGTATTTGATTACTCTCCATACCTTTTGATTCACTTTGGATCCATCCAACCCAAGCATTAAGAGGTTTCTCCTTATAAGTCCAGCCTCAGCAATAATGATGCATATCTGTTTTACAATGTCCTTAGCAGTTGCAGGACCTAAGAATACAGTTTTTAGGTGATGGTGGACTACATAGCCCTTCTCTTTGGACCAAAGCCTTATGACAATCTGCAATTCCTTTTGATTGCTATGGTTTGTGGTTACATATAGCAATGTATAAGGTGCATTCTTTACATCATCTAATAACTTATGATGGAAATGTGGACCAAATGCCTCTGTGATAAGGTAACTCAGCAGAGAAAACAGCAGCTTATAATCGATAAGCACAACAAATTGCTGAAATAATAGTAAAAATCAATTGTCCGTATGATATTGATTTGTTCTCATATTCATGCATGGCTAAATCCGATTATTATGCCTCAACGATACCGAACAGTTATAAATTGGTTAATCGGTAAAAGTAGCACATAAATCGATTATTCCCTATTTTGGTTATTTTCCAAGAAAAAGTCGCCTTGTGATGAAAATAGTTCCCGTTTTTTTGCCAAAATAGTTGCTTTTGACGATTTTCAATGTTCATTTTCAGAAAAAAGTCGCCTTGCCTTAGAAATAGACGCATTTTTAGTGGCCTGTATTCAAGAATGCTTTTAAAATACATGAATGAATTCAAGTGTCTTACTTCGAAGATCCTACCAACCATTCCTCTATTCAGTTATTACATTAGAATTCAGGCAATATTAGAAGCAAAACTGAAAACTATCCCCAAGATATATGTGAATGTTTAGTTTTCTTTTGAACGGTCATTTATAGATTTTATTTGGATACTTATTAGGGAGTCGCATAAATTACATAATCTTTACTAATTATCTTCATTTGGGGCTAGCAGGTCAGGAATATTTTTTAACGGCTAACAAGTTTTTAGGAACAATTTGATTTATGTTCAGATATTTAAAGTGAGATTAAAAGGGGTACTTATCAAAACTTTCACCACAAAAAAGAGCTATCTCAGCATGCTTAAAGTATTAAGTCTACAATGTTGCAGAGAATTACTAATAAATATAGGGAAATTGAAAGAAAACACCACACATAAATGGAAATGTATGTTCAGACAATTTAACATAAGACTTATACCTTCTTTTTAAGTTGAAAGATGTCCCTGAACACAGGTACAGGAACTTTTGAAGATATTTCTCTTGGTCGGTTTTTATTTGCTCTGTGATAAGCGTTGGCATGGGCCATAGTTTTATCCAATCTTGATACTTTCCCTCTCTTAAAACTTTTCAAAACTTAAGCTCCACAATTTAGATTGGAATGAGGTTTTTGTATCTTGCTACGAATATTTCATCACGTTTAAAAAGTACAATTTTGCTTGTTTGCTTGTAAATAAATATTAGGAAATAAGTTAATTCAGTTCAGTTCTCTTTCCAGTATTTTGCTATTTATCCCTGATATTTACTAAACCATGCTTATAATTACACTTCACAAATATGAATAAGGATATTTCCCAAACAATAAATTTACGTTGGGTTGGTGTGGAAGTTTGGAGAGTGAAGTGCCAGCTCAGGTGTTGCTTCGTCATCTGACCGTGGTTCAAAATTACGAGGTCTTGTACTCGGTTCTTTCCCTTAAGGGATTGATCCCGGACCGTCGTCAAGTGCCCGTTGTGTTGCTCTAGTATGACGTTAACTAAAAAGGACCAATTACCCAAACAATAAATAATTTCAACCCAATAAATATATGTATGTGTGACTGACGGACAATTACTAATAGTTAACTAAATATATATATATTTTTAAAAACGTGAAGATTGAGGACATTCTAGTAGCAAGTACTGTTTGTTGCGCCATCTGCTGTACATTTCAAAATCTTCTAGTTGCTTCATTTTTCCTTCATTGTGTAATTCCCTGATGGTCGCTGTGGAGAAGAGATTTCGTATTCAAGATAAAGTTTGTTGCTTTGATCAGACGAAAACAGTGTGCGTCAACATCAGAAAAGAATAGATGCAAAAATTCGCATTGTTGTGTGATTAATTTGTATTAAGTTTGGTTACTTTAATTTGAAACCTGTTTCTGCTGTGAGAAATCGGAAACAATTCAATTGCTATGGCATCTAGTTCAAAGTAAGATCCTGATGACTGGCATGCAATCTTGAATTATTGCTTTTTGATTTGTTGTATTATTGTACAAGCCTGTGTCTCACAAAATTATGTAGCTTTATTTTTTTATTTAGGTTTGTTAATACTTTTGGAGTTGGTAGATTTTATCACAGATTATTTGCTAGAAATATTTCAAAGTAGTATATTTTGCAATGTATTCATTCAATCAAAAGCTATTCATTCACTTTATGCAAACAGAATCCAATTCAGAATCTTACGTTTCATTTTTGGATCTCTTAAAAGTCACAACGATAATATCATAGTTTTAACACGCTTGCATGGATTTCAAGACAGCCTACTGTATGTCATAGTTTCAACAGGTTGTCGTTCTTAATCTTAAAATAAAGAAATATACAATTAAAATTATGAACTATATCCTAGCAACATCGATATTTTCTGCTGGTCAATTGTTTGGATATCAAGTAAATACATTTTTAAACATCACTATATGGGTCATTCTGAAATTGGAAATTTGACAATCATAACTTTTTGAAAAATAAAATAAAGTTTTATTATTTGTTTTGTGTACTAAAACTTTTTTGATCGAAAAACTTCACGATGTCAGACCAATTCTCATTTTATTTTTTGTGTGATATGTGCTCGTCTCTTTTAAATACATCAGTATTGTTTTTCTCACCATCTATTTTTCCCATTATGTGTAAAGTGGATCTTGTGCAAACTTTGATACTTTTTAATTATTTTCCCAGACAGTACCAAACCAAATGCTTTTTGGCATTTCCTTTATTTTATATTGTAATTTCTCTTTATATGGGTAGTTAATGCAGTTTCAAATTCAAGACTTATATTCTGATAAACTTTTCTCATAAAATATTTTTGACCTTCTGCTGTTCTGTTCTTATTTTTAAACAATAGTTCCTCCTCTTATATTTCTCCTCATTTGTATTGAGCTTCATTTTTTCTTTTTCAAGTCACTTAATCTCAGTAGGCCTTTGATTTATTTCTTTCAGCTAGCCTTTTTCCGCCTCTTTCCCTGCTGCTTACTACTCTCCCAATTACAGCTACACTTTGAAAGCCCACAGTTTCAGCCGGGTCAACTACTTCACTGTTTGGTGGAATTTTAATTTCTCTTTTTTCCTTAAATGAGATTTTCTTGCCTTTTCAACCCATTTTTTTAGCTCAGCCTTCTTTTCTGTCGAAAAGTCCTGAAATGCCTATTATTTTTCCTTTTATTCTATAATATCTCTCCTGCTCCTTCCTTTTAAATTCTTCATACAGTTCTGGATCATTTTTAATTCTCTTTCTTTTTTTGCTCAGATTCCTTCCTGATTTTTCTAAATTTGATTAAATCAGATTTCTTAGACATGGTACCAACTAGTACCATGTCAGAAACTGCAAAGAGAGAGAATTTCAGTCATGAGGATACTTAAATCCAACTCTCAATGCCATATTTTAAAGAAAAATTAAAGATTCTATCAGCATACATAATTCCAGACCCAACGTTACAAGTGTTTTAACATTGTAAATCAAATAAAAGGGGTTGGCCTAACACTACAGGGTCAAATCAGAATCAATTAGCTGGTAAATCAGTATTGATTAGAGAGAAAAAAGAATTTGGCTCATTTGTTAACCCACGATTGTTCTTACTTTATTAAATAACCATTTACAATCAATATTTAACCATGTCATTGTAAAATTCCACATAAGAAATATTTGCTCACTTCTATGGATAACTGTCGCCTCCATGTTGGAAATTAGCCGTAGAGGTGACATTTCAATGGTTGCACCACATATATGCCTAACCTAAAACAATCCCAGCTATGTGCTTTGATTTCCAGATTATTTTGTACAATTTCTAACTATCTGTTGAAAAAAGTTCAGTAATAAATGAAACAAAATAAAGTTTAAAAAATGCCATGGAGTCGATATTGTTAAAAGAACTCATGAGTTTTCTAATTATAAAGATAAGAAACAGAAGAAAAAAAATGCTTACTATTGAGTCTAAGAAATCTCGCACGAAAGATGTTGATTAGAGCTTTTTTCAGTTTAGCTTTCAGGCATGTGATGCCTTCTAGTAGATTTTTGTAAAAGTTATTTACATTTTAAGCATAGCTGACAAAAATAGTAGTGACAAAGGATTTTACTGATATTTCAATATTAAATTTAATTCAAAATATAATAATTTCTAATGCATTGTGTAGCAATAAAGCTATTAATATTAAATCGAACAACTAAATAAAGGAATTTCTTACCCTTTTTGAGTTTCAATTATATCTACCTAGGAACAGGATTAGGGACACCCATGGAGGCAACATTTTCCAATGTTAATTTACTTTTTAACTATAAATATGCAAATATTTATTCACTTAACTCTATCTGTTGAAAATATGCCTCAATTAGGATTTATTACTATTGTATAAAAATAAATTGACACATGAAATTCATAAAAAAAAAATATGCAGGTGACTCAAATTTCTACTTAATTTCAGAATGACCCATATGCTTTTACTTATGTTTTAAAGAACAGTTTGTACTCATAACCATATTGTTTACTGCGAAGTAATTTTTGTAAATAATTTGTGTTTAATGAGCTACATTTAATAATGCAATGTCTCAATATGTGTTAATTTTATATTTAATTGTGCCACTTGATAGATATTATGGGGCAGCTGTTGTTTGTCCTTACCACCCTGATGCAGCACTTATTGAAGACTATCGTGCTGGTGATATGATATGCTCTGAATGTGGTCTTGTTGTTGGAGACAGGTAAGAACTTTATTTAGTAATCTTTCGGAGATTGAAAATATAGCTTATCAAAACCTATGTTGTTAAGATACATTTAAAAATGTGAATGACGTTTTAATTTAATTTTTCTTGCCACAATAGATTAAAATCATAATGTCATGAAATAGTAAAAACTTGATTTAAGATGTTTGACTTATTACCAAGATTGACTTGTTACCAAGAGATAATATTTTCATGAAAGTTACTTATTATTCTTGAGGAGGTTGAAACCATTATCTACTGTTGCAGAGCTAATAAAAATGCATAAAATTCCTAAAGCATAGCAATTGCTTTAGGTTTCAAACCTTTCATAGCATAGATACTAAATTGCTGTGTTAAATAAGAAAGGGTAAAGCTTTGATATAAAGGCCTCTTTGTGGCAATGGTTTGGCATGTGAAATAATATTTTTGCTCCCAGTGCCTAGTACAATATAACTTGTAACTAGATAAGCAAGACCATTCTGCATGTGCATGCAGAACTCCTGCACATGTGATACGTTATTTTTCATTACTTTTACATGAGTCGCTGAACAGGAATTTGAGCAGTCCGTTTATACCATTTCCCAAGTGAATAAACCCAAAAATGGAGTCATTTTTGGAAAAAAATAAATTATCCATGTCAGTACGCCAAGATTATTATTTTAGTCCCTTCCTGTTCACCAAACATTGCATGCATTTGCAACGGCAGTACTCGTTGATTTAGGTAAGGCGATCAATGATGAGTTATTTTGTAGTTGACATGTGTAAACTCTTGAGTTACTTGTCACCTACGAGTATTCTCGTAGTTGGGAGGGAACATGTTAAAAAGACCTCGACAAACATATATACAAATCAAAATTAAGCGGTTATAAAGAACCATTTACTAAAGTTGGTTGCCTTAGTGATATTGCTGTAACTCGTTTATAGTGACTGCATGTCTTTCATTGAAGAGACTGGGTCCTATTACCTTGCTTAGTTAAAATCTGTATACAAGTTCTTAAAAATAGTGTATCTGTTGTTCAATAGGATGAATAGTGCTTATTTTTCATGAAAATATTTCCCTATGGCTCTAATTTGCAATTGCACTTTACCAAGATTTTGCACTTGTATCTTATAAATGGTGATTAAAATTAGCTATAATGCAGTTTTTAATATTTGATAGTATTTTAGAATTTTTACTTATAAGTTCAGAATAATGGGTAATAGAACCCAGTAACTAACTACTATTTATTTTTTCAAATTGATATATTGCAACTAAACATTTTAAGCAAAACAGTAATGGGACCAACTCAAATATTATACAAATAAGCATGATAATAATGGTTTGTCCTTTTAATAAAACAGTTAAACTGTTAAAAACTAAAACAAGTAAATTTTGTACTATTATTAAAAATATTTGTCATCATACACAAAGTCATCCAATCCCAACTTGCAAAGCATGTCTTTTTTAATTACATTTTATTACAAAACAAAAGAGAAATATTCATTTGGAATTTGCAGGGCTTATAACACATCACTTTTTTGTTCTTTTGTCACTTTTTCAGGTGATTAATTTCTACTTGGACAAGAACAATTTTTAGTGCAGTTTAAAAACTTCATTTTTCTTCTAAAAAAGTAAAATGTAAATTTTCTTTGTGAAAAAATGTCATAAAAATGAGATTTTTAAAAATTTGTCAGAAATTTCCTTTGGTAGTTTTATTTTCCCCCAATGATGATGACGTGAGGCAGAATTCCCATAGTCTTTGAAAAGTCCTTGAACTCTTTTTTCCGAGCTCGGGGGCCTTTGAAAGTTCTTGAAAATTACGGAACTTGGTGTGAAATAGTGAATTATTAACCTGTGTGAAATATTGGTCAGATCAACAATGTAAAATCGTTTGCGAACACTTAAAGACATTTTATATAGGATCTGGAATGGCTGATATTTTATGTGACAAGTGTTTTTTTATCCCTTCCACATTCTCAATTGCTCTGATGAGCCCAATATCAACAAGTCAGTTTTTTAAAAAGATTATTGACTCATTACTTTCTACCCCTCCTCACCAACAATAACTATTAACATTTGGACATGTAGTACAGGGCTCGAAATACCCAGGTGCACTGTGCACATGAAAATAAAATTGTGCACCTAATTTTTTCCAGCTAGGCACACCTGTGCACCTAATTTAAAAATTTAGGTGCACAAGGTGCACCTGTATTAAAAAATGTATTTCGAGGCCTGATGTAGTATTCACACAATACATAATGCTTTTCTTAAAGGTCTAAAAGAGCTTGGGGAAGGTGTGTCTCAATTAGTTTTTCTGTTCACATATTTGTTTAATCAGTGGCCTAAGCATTGGGCATTATACAAACAAATTCAAGAAGACTTGAAACTTCCTACTCACTATTTCATCAAGCATTGTTCAAGCAGGTGCCTAAGCCTAAAGCCAGCTACTGAAAGTTGTTTGAACTGTGGATTACAGTGTGAAAGTATTTCCTTGACTACATTCGAATAAAGAAGCCATTCATGATACAAAGACCAATCTATATGAAAATTGTTCATTTGTCTTTTCACTTATCTGTTGTTAATATTGCCTTACGTGTGCTAGCACTTCAATGCTGCATTTCCTCACCCACATTCCTTTATGAAATCGGCTTATTTAGGTCCCCTCTACCTGCCTTTACATTTCTGACACATAGTTTTGAAATATATGTTTATTTATTGTTGATTCTCTATTTTATTTTTATAGGGTTATTGATGTGGGATCAGAATGGAGAACATTTAGTAATGAAAAGGCTGATAGCGATCCTTCTCGTGTTGGTGCTGCAGAGGTGAATAATGTCGTTTTCTTGAATTTTGGAGCGTTTTGGCTTGTATACAGCTTGCATAGTGCTAAATATCATTGTGTGATGTAGATATTTAATAAAACAGTACATATATTTGTCAGCCATCTTATTACATTCCATGTATGTTTCAAATAATTATGCAATATACTTTTATCTGCAAAAGTAATTGTGAAGAAAGCAAGTAGGAAACAATTTTTTTTTGTCTACAATCTGACACTTCTCAACCCAATATATATAGCAGGCATGTTATACTTTTTCTCTATATTAAAAAAAGTTATTGCCACTGCAGGATTGAAAACTCGCTTTTTTCACTTGATTCTTAAATGGTTTCAGGAGAAAGTACAGGTGAAAAATTACGAAATTAATATGGGTTGGTCAAAATTGTACAGGGAACAAGATGGTGAAGTTTCTTTACCCTTGATGCGGCTATTAGTTTAGGGTGCATTAAGTGTCAAAAGCGAAATTTCTAACACGTGTGAACAAAACATGTCAATTTTTGCAACTTGCCAGGTTTTTTACTTTTTTTAATTCAATTTGGTTTTTGATAATATTTTTTGAAAATCAGGGCATTTTCGTTACTTTTTTGTTTTATCTATAGCTTATTACTATTAGTTTTTAAATTTGAAAACATCACAATAAACCTTAGAATGTACTCTTTCTTATGGTATAATTTTTTTGAAATTGGTTAATAAATAAATTCAATGCAATTAAAAGATGGTCATACAAATAACTCATATCTATAGCTTAATACGATTTGTTTTAAAATTTGAAAATACCACATGAAAGCTTAGAATGCACTCTTTTTTATGGTAGAATTATTTAGAAAGTTAGTTAATAAATAAATTATTTGCGATGAATAGTATAATTTATAGTTTAAACATTTTCCAAAAGCATACATTTTTCTTCGCGGAAAATGGAAGGAAAATTCTAACTTACGGGTTTGCCAGATATAAAATTTGTCATAGCAATAATAACCAAACAAAACAAATTTTTTGATTTGGCCGTTGAAACTTGTGAAGGCTTAACTCGCTTTTTTCACTCAATTCTCAGACAATTTCCTGAGAAAGTACAGATGAGAAAATTATGAGATTAGCATGGTTTATTTAAAATTGTACAGGGAACGAGATGGAGGTTTTTTACTGATGTGGCTATTACTTTTTTGTGAATTAAGTGTTAAAGTTTTAAGAAAAGTGAAATCACAACGAAAAGAGTATTGGTTTGCAAAACAAACCTAATGGGACTGTGTAGCAATCAACGAGAGTTAGCAAGCAATGAGCGGAGCCCTCATTGTGACGTCATGACCCGGAAAGTCCAATTAGGAATATACAAATTATTACGATAGTTTCGCTGTCGCAGGAGATAGAAAACTCTGCAAAAGGAGTGTTGGGATTGTATAGCAATCACAAGGTTTGGCGAGCAGTGGGTAGAGCCCCCTTAGTATTTGTAAATTATCATCCCTTTTAAGCTTCATGTTTTCTAAATGGGAATTTAAAAAATAGTTCTGTTAAATTAAGACAATAGAACATTTAAAATGGTATGTTTTTAAAATCATTACTGGGATCTTATGTCTGATCAATTTCTTCGAAAATAGTTTTCCTGCTCCTGAAAAATGTTTTTCATGTCTATGATCTCTATTTCTCTGAACACATATTTTGTATTTATTTCAGAACCCATTATTGAATGGCAGTGATCTCTCAACAGTGATTGGCCGAGGAACTGGGGATGCTAGCTTTGATGATACTGGAGTTGCTAAATATCAAAACAGGAGAACGGTAAGATCACTTACTTAATAATTATTTTATAATATCAGTAATAAATTAAGAGGTAGGGGTATAAAACTGATGCTTATCTTAGTAAAAATATTAATTTTTTTAAAACTTGGTTGTATACTTAGTAATATCTGCCTACTGCTGTGAAATTTCTAATTCATGGAATTTATTGCCTGACTTAAGGACTACAGGTCCTAAAATTGAACTACAGATATTGTGTAGCTTGGACAAGAAGACAGTCAATTTTGGATCAGTTAATATTTGAAAAGGTTCTCGTTTGTAAGGATAAGGGTTACCTGTACATGAATAGCGATATGCATGGATGGTTCCCCCTTCCAACTCATTGTCACTTTTGACACTGAATAATAAACTTAGGGCCAAAGTCTGTTAAATAAGCCAATTTGTTTTTGTTACCACCCGTCCTCTAATTTAAGTAAGACTCGTTCATGACTTAACTGCCTTCTGGGAGCTACACTAGATTTGAATGTCTAGTGAAACCAAACAAGAGTTTTTAAGAATAAGGAGGTACAATACGTTTGTTAAAAATACTAGCCAGACTATTTTTAAAAATACTTAGTATTTTATCCAATTTTTGTGTCATAGATTTCAGTACTAGTACCATTTCTATTTAGTGGAAGGTGTGTGGTGAAATGCATACGAAAAAAATGTTAATATTTGAATAATACTCAAATTTGTATTTGGTTTTTGTGCAAACTATTCTTGCTATGTTTACATGTCTTGTTCAACAAAACAAATATAAAGGAAAGTATCAATACACACATGTGCAATATAATCTGATTTGTACAATAAACATCCTACATTTTCTATTCTAAACTAAATGAGTTTTGTTTGAATTGAGGTATTAAAGAGATGCATCAAGGGTTTTAGGCTATCAAGTTCAGAGTAGTAAAAGAATAAAAAATCTTTTAGATCACTTCTATGCACACTATATTACAAGTCCATTTAAATTACAGTAATTTTCTGCTTTGTTTCGTAAGTCCTTTTTCTTTTGTGATCTAGATATTTATATGAACATATTAAAATTTTTTTCTTTTACTTTATAGATGAGTAGCTCTGACCGTGCATTAATAAATGCTTTTAAAGAAATTAGCAATATGGCTGACAGGATAAATTTGCCTAAAACTATTGTTGTAAGTATTTTATATTACAGACAACATTTCTATAGTATCACAAGCAATTGTAAAAAATAGTAGACACTAACTTAAAAAGTAGTTTAAAAAATAAGATGGGCAAATAGATATGGCTTACTTTTCATAAAGTTTACTTTTATGAATAAATAATGCATCAATGGTAGTGAAGTTAGCATCAAATCTCAAGGATTTGAGATTGCCATGCAAAACGTTTAAGCTATGATTTATTAAAATTGCATTTTGTGTGCTTGTGTATTAAATCAAAAAGCAATCGCAATTTGTTTTGCAAATGTGGTGTATCAAAAAGAAATATTAATAAAGTAACCATGAAATTTACATTCTTTGACAGGTGGCCAGTGTAAAAAATCATGATTTAAACAAAAATAGCATTTATTTAATTTAAATCAGACATTATTTTAATTTGATTTTGAAATTTTAATTTGTTTTCCTAGATGTTTAAACATGTCATATGGGACATGCAAATAACAGTGCACTTTCTAGACAGCATTGATTTATGTAATGAATTGATTTATGCTTAACATTAATTTATACAAAAACTTATGAAATAGAGCAGTACATGTCTGAAAGGTTTAAAATAATTCTTGCACATTATTGCTTTTATTCTTTCGTATAAATTCTATTTTGTAAAACAAATCCTTAATTATTTGAATTCTGAATTTCAAAAACCAAGTATTTTAATAAGGATGTAATTCAAAACACTAAAATGGAACTGCGTTTCTTTATTTTGAAAGGAGATATTTGGGATACTCTTTCACAAAGAAAAGCTAAAACTTTTCTGTTGAGTTTTCATAATTACAGACATGATACCCGAGTTTGAAATTATTTTATAAGTTTCCCCTGCAAGTGTAAACTTATTGGACATGAAACATGCAAATTACAATGTCGAGAGTTATTTAATGTGAAATGTTTGTATGTTAGGTTTGCTCATTAATATATTAAATAGCTATTAATGCAAATTTTCTTGGTACATTTTTTTTTTGTGCACACTGATAAAAATGTTCTTCACCTCGTTATTTATAACCATACAGGACAGAGCTAATAGCTTATTTAAGCAAGTACATGATGGCAAGACCCTTAAAGGCCGCAGTAATGATGCAATTGCTTCTTCATGTGTTTACATTGCATGCAGACAAGAAAGTGTGCCTCGAACATTCAAAGGTAAGCACTTTAACATTAATCAGCAAAACCTACTCAAATGTTATGAACATCAAAACTTGAGTGCCTCAAATATTTTTAAGGTACAAAAATTAAAGATGTATCACAAATGCCATTACTTTTATCTTAGTAAATTTAGTTGCATCTTTTTCTTTTAAATACAAACCTTTGCATTGCTCAGGTTGAACTGATTAAATGTTGACTGAAAAGTGATTAGACTAATCACTTTTAGAAAATGCAAACATCATTTAAATGCATGCAAAATATTTTTTTAGCATTTTTTCAACTTTATCATAGCTTCTACAATTTACTTCGGAAGCAAATATGTATACATATATCCCCATCCATTTCATCTCCCAAATCCATTGCACTTTTGCTGTTTGACAAACTACATGTTTTTCTATGGTGATTTCTTCAGAAGTTTTTTTAGAAATCTTTGAACACCAAATAACTACTTGTTTCAATTTAATGTAACCTATCTTATTTTAAAGTAATTTTATTTTAACTTTAGAGGTCATTTTAAAATAAGAAGTTTCACACCTTCTTCCGAAAGGTTTTGTTTTGTATATATTTTTTATTTCTTTGAAACAAAATTCTACGAACCGTTACTATTCAACCAGACTTATGAAAAGTTAGTCTAAATATACATATACCACCAAGAAATTTCCCATGTGTATGGTTATTTTGCAGAAAATAAATAATTCATTAAAATGTATAATAATACCTTAACAATACATCTGAAATATTGAAACACAAATACAAAACAGAATCAAAATTACTATCATTAAAACTGCAGAATTCGGAAAACTGAAATATAAGCTAGCGTATCGAATTTCAGCCTTCCTAAGTATTCTGAAATGGGCAATTTGGATAAAGATATTTGAAAAATACTGATAAAGTCAGTGTGATTTATTTACTAAGATAATACAAATTTATATAATTTAGAACTCCTAAAATATGACTGCTAAAACAACATTTTGCTGTCTTAAATTTAAACAGAATTATAAATCAAATTTATAAAATGAAATATTGATTCTAGTGTTGCCAGATACCTAATAGCAAAATTACTTTTTTATGACCAATGGACTTTTTTTTTTGTTTCCTTCAAAATGTAAGTGATATAAGATTAAATATTTTAAATATCCTCAAATATTCTTAAATTAGTATATCAAGTATACTATGGGACAGAATAAAAAAAATTAGTTCAAACACAAAAATTATAATTTAATTTATTTTGAAAAAAATTGTTTTCTGACTAATTCTGGTAGAACAATTTTATATAAAGTTGTTTTTCCATCAAAACTGGTAAAACAAAATTATTTGCATACCGCAATCGTTTTATACTCAATGCTATTCCTGTGATGATTTCGAATTATTATTGTCCATTCTACACACCTTGAACGAAGAGAATGGGGGTTAGTAAAACTACATTACCCACAGGGTACTCAAGTATAAGTGTACCAAATTAGGTGTGGATTGGTCGAACTACATTTGTATTGAGAACGGAAAGACAGACACATGCCAAATCTGCTTTATTATATCGATAGATTTATATAACAAGGCAATAAATTTATGATTTAAAGCCTTAAAGTCTAACTGCAGAAAATTAATAACAATAGAAGATTTCATAGACTTTTACTGTATTTTTTATATAGATTTATAAGTTAGGTGTTTAATAGCTCCGGTGCATGTTCTAAAGACCTTGTATGAAATCTTATATAAATTACTCTTTGATTTTCATAATTTGTAGTTTTATGTATTGTGCCATTTTACTTGTAAGGTTCAGATGGTTATAATTTTTCTTCAAATGAAATCATTCCTGTTTAAAAATGAGTACACTGTAAGTCTTTAATAACAACCATAATCTAAATGAGTCATTCTTGACATTAATGATAACTTTAAATGTTTTAGAAATTTGTGCTGTGTCCAAAGTATCAAAGAAGGAAATTGGACGATGTTTCAAGCTTATCCTGAAAGCCTTGGAGACTAGCGTTGACCTCATTACAACGGGTGACTTTATGGTAATCTTTAAACCTAAAATCATTTTGATGTTTAATAGATGATTGACTCTGTTGAATTCATGTAATAACTATTGAAACTGTTCAAAATTTTTGTACTAAAATATATAACATATTACAAACTTTGAGGCAGTAATAATTTTTAAAGAATGAATGTATTTTTATTATGCATTCATGTAGATCATTCCCCATTTGTAATACTAAATTATTGTACTCGCAACATTATGCATTGTTTGACTTGATCAATATTTTTCAGTCACGATTTTGTTCCAATTTGGGTCTTCCAACCAGTGTCCAGAAAGGTGCCACTTGTATTGCACGAAAGGCGGTTGAATTGGACATAGTACCAGGGTAAGATTTTCCATTTTATTTATTGCTATGGAGTTTTGTAACATGTTCAGAGTCATGGATTTTAGAATAAAAGGACTAGAAATATTCATTCAAATGTCAAACATCTTAAGCTTTTCTGATTTGTTATTTACAAATTCTGCTGCAATCCTAGTATAAACTATTTCTCTTCATGCTGAGATAGAAATTATTGCTACTCTTTGAAGCATACATAAATTAGTTCCTAATTTGATTACTAAACTTTCTCAATTATTCAGAAAATATTATTAAAAGTTTCTATTATTTTGTATATTTGTTTTATTTTCAAATATTAATCTCCCTTCTCTTTTTTTTCTTTCTTTTTTTTTTAATCATCCCACTAGTCAAGGCCTCACTTTTAAGAAACTGGTAAACTGAAGCTCTTGTTTGCATGTTCGAATATTGTATGTGCCTAAGTCGTATTGGCTGCTTGAAGTTCTCGTTTCTTCAAGCTGATATGTAAATGCAATTCAGCTTCCCCAAAGTTCTCCAGAAAGTCATGTCCCTCCCATGTGCACACAATTCATGGTGGGTGCCATATGGCAGCACTTCCTGGGTTAGTGTAGAGACTGTCACACTATTGCCAGTTAATTCTTGAAGGGTCATACATTCTGCAGGCAGGCACATTGGGGAAAACTACTATAACTAAAATCTACTAAAAATAAAATGTTGAACTTTAATTGATCATTCATTTATATTTTTCTGCAGGCGCAGTCCCATATCAGTTGCAGCTGCGGCTATTTATATGGCATCTCAGGCATCGGAGGACAAAAAGTCACAGAAAGGTAAGCTAATACTATATTGTTTTAGCATTAATTCATTTGATGCAATGTAATACACCTTTTTGTTAAAGTTTTAAATCGCCGTTTTTTGAAAAATTAGCCACTGTGTGGCCAGCAGTGTTGCCTATGACAGTTCTTTTCGTGGGGTCAAGTGTGACCACTGATCGCTAACCCCCTGCGATTGCTACGAATTCCCATATTGTAGCCAAACTGATAACAGCCATCACAGCATTGCTCGTGGTGGCCTCGTCATTGAAATTAGAATTACGAAGAGATCCAATTTGTGTGACGTCATAATCTCTTGCAAAAATATAGGTATTTAATTGAAAATTATTTATTAAAAGAAAATCAAACAAATAAAATGTCTATCTGGTGTAAAATTTTCCGCAGATTTTTCCAATCCATTGAAATTTTTAATCTTGTCTTTAACGATCATGAATTTACAAAAAAGAACTATACAATAACGGTCAAGAATTTTGTTTATTTGTTTTGCTTTCCTTTGCTGAAATCTTGAGTGCAGGAAATGGAATCTGATTTCTCGAACACGATCCAGATCCAATTGGTATGGGGGAAAATATAAAAGTTACAATTTAAAAATTATTTATTTCAAGAAAATCATATTTTTAGGTATGATCTAATGTGAAATTTTCTGCAGATTTCAAATCGGTTGAAATTTTTACTCCATTTTTAACGATCTAAGGAGACAGAAAAATAAACACATAATTACAGTTAAAACTTTTTACTTGTTTTGAGCTTCGGCTGAAAGCTTTACTCGGAAAATCAAACGGAAACACGAAAACAAATAAATTTAGAATCTGTAATATCTTTATGGTCTTTATCTTATTGCTATTCTATGGAAAACAATTATAGTTAAATTCCATTAAATTCATTTTTAAATGGTCTAGATTGAATTTTAAATTTCGGGCTTCATACTAAAATTGCAAAAAATTCGGACTACCTGTGCCAAATCCCATTACTTTAAGTGCCATAGATTCGTCAGGAGCGTACACATATACAAACAAACACTTCCTTTTATAATAGTTGCGATAATGTTTTAATATTATTTATTTTTGGCCAGAGGTAGCATTTCATGACACAAGGATAAAAATATTTGATGTTTATAATTTTCGTTAGTTATAAGTTCATTTGTCTCTACGAAAACATATTATTTGTGTATAATTGAGTTAACATTCTTGAAACCAGCTCAGAATGTTGTGAAATGTGTAATAATTTAAGTGCAAAATAAATTAAGATTCCTTGAAAATTTATTCACACTGTAATGTTGCAAATTTAGTGACACAGTTAATTTGTTGGCAAACTATTGATAGGATATGAGATGACATCAAAGGAGGAAATTTTCTGCCTAGGACATTTTCCTGGACAAATTCATAAGGATTTCCCAATTTGATTGGACCAACCAAAAATGTGTTATTTTGCCCTTTCTTGCTTTCAGCCTAAATTATTCTTTTCCATTGTAACTTATTTGTGTTTTGATTTTATTCTTAATTTGCCACTTTTTCTCTTCCATCATTTATTCAGTAGCCAATACATAATTAATTTTATCAACTAAATTTATGTTTAAAAAGTAAAATTTGGGTATTTCAGAAATCGGTGATATTGCTGGAGTTGCTGACGTGACTATTCGACAGTCCTACAAACTGATGTATCCTCGTGCCAACGAGCTTTTCCCACCTGACTTCAAGTTTTTCACTCCTATTGAGAATCTACCTCAGCTCTAAGGAAGAGAATGTGAGAAATGAAGAGAGGAACTTCCATGTTCCATCAAGATGTAAATAGATTCCAGAACTTTAGATTTTAGTGGCTACTTCATCTTGCATTATAACCGTTGCATAGGAGATGCTGATGTATGCAACTTTTCCACATCTGCAATGGAGACACGTGTTGTTGCTTTTCTCTTTTTATTTACTTTAATGAAATACCTGATGCTTTTGGGTCTTTGTACAAAGAAAAATACTAATTTTTCTCATGTGACTGTAATATATAAATTCATTTATACAGTTCTGTGTTATTTATTTTTCTCACATGCGAATCACACCATCTCTACTGCTCTACAAAGTCTTATTGTCATAGAAACAGATTTTATCCTCTTTTCCATAGGAGATTCTCGAAGAAAATAATTCAAGTTTGGCACATTGGCAATCTTAATGACACAATTTGAAAATGCATCGTCGTTCTGAAGTCAAAATTTTTGAGGTTTTAACATTTACAAATATGCTGTTTAAACTTGTTTCGAAAGCTGCTTAGTCTAAATCGTTCATGAAGCTCTCATTAGCAAATTCCAACATCATGCAGAGGCTGTTCACACATTTTTTAGACAATGTATATTGTATTCAAAAAATTAAATTACATAAAATTCTTGTGTTTTAAATGTTCTATTTGATAGCCCTTATTCTGAACTATCTTTCGACACCATAATTTCCAGGATAATAATGCCTTTTGAAGTGTCAGAAGAGCTATTCTATCCCATTCCTCCTGAACAGCTTTCCTGAGTCATGTAAGGGTTGTGGGACGACGTTTGGATAATGCAGATTTTAAAAGTCCAAAAGCACAAAAATCCATAGGTGAGTATGGCCTTGATACAAGTTATTTCCATTATATCCATTTCTTTTATGAAATTTACAGTGGATTTTGATGTGTGACTGCTAGTTTTGTCTTGATGGAGTTCCACAGATTGATGGCACTGTGGGTAAAGCGATAATATTTCATTCAGAAAAATTGGCGATAAAATATGTTCCTGATAGTATTTGGAATTAATCAACATTTTTTTCCACTCTCTTTATTTTTAACTTACTATTATATGAAAAACCAGCAACAATCATGAATCCCTTAGAAAAACTTTCTTTCGATTCTGTGAACCATGTACTTAAATTTTTTTTCTCCCCTTTTCTGATAATAAATGGCTCTTTTTTTGCTGCAATCATTTAAATACACCCATGATTCATCTATTGTGACAATTTTTTTCCATTTTTCTTTGGATAAGTGTTTCTCATATAGAGAATTCGCGGCAGCGTGTCCTATGTTCAGCGATATGCTTTGCAGAAAGAGGATGCACATTGCGTTTTTTCGCTTTAAATTTAGATTTAAATCACCGTTTATCATTTTGTTTACAGTGGACACTGAGCATTTTAAGGATTTTGCAATTGTCCTTTGACTAGGGGATTTTCTTTTAACATTAAACAACGTACCTTTGCAATAGTCGAAGATGTCCGTTTCTTCCTTGGATACTTGTGTTCGGAAGTTTTGTCCCACTTGAGGGGCTCCAATTTGACGTTTTTTTCCTTTCTTGTTGACGATATTACCTATCGACGCTTTAGATATCACAAAACCATGACTCTCGTATCGTTTTTGGATAACGGAATATGAATATTTCGCTTCAGAAAGAGCATAAATATAGCCTTCGAACCACTGCTTCGTTAAAAACGCCATTTTGAATAAAAACAAACCTCTCAAGTAGCAGACAATAATTTTGACTTTTAAAAACATAGTACAACTGCAATTATTTCTTTTGCAGCAAACGATTTTTTATTACCGCTAACCAAAATCGTCTAAAAAATGTGCGAACGTTTTTCAAGTGTATTTCATAACTGGTCTACAATTTATCAATTAGTTTTTTTGTCACTTTGAAAATTTTTATGTGCTTTTGAAAGTAAAACTACTATAATAGTGAAGATTTTACTAAAGTAAACATCAAAAAGATCTAAACTGGTAAACTACCTCTTTTTGACCCCAACATTCACGAAAAATAAAATTTTAAAAATTGTCAAAATGAATGAGCACTGTTTCTATAGCAACCTTCACCACTCAGATTAAGAGTTCTCGTAATTGACAGACTACAGCAGACTTGCATTGTAGCAACCTCAAGGTAAGCACTAGAAATGATAATGTCAAACATTTTTTGACTTATCAGAGAGAGAGAGAGAGATACTGAGATAAAAAAAAATGTAAAATTCTCTCCAAAAATGTAGGAAGTTTAACAACTATAGAAGAATTATACCAAAGAAATCCTCTTATAAATAAATTATGAACTGCAGTGTAGTGTTTTTTGAACTTGTGCATCAAGTTAAAAAGATATTTTTTTAATTAATGCTTTTTTCCAGAGTGCTGCTATTAAGGTTATTATTATTTTTTTTAAATCTGGAGTTTTGGAAATTGCAATTTTTAAACTGGTTTATGCCATTAAGTATTTATTGCAATCATGTACTGTTGGCTTGTTCAACCTCAGGATGATGAAAGTTCAGCACTTGACCCATTTGCATCATATTAATAGCTTAGTTCACAACACCATATTGTTTATTATAAACGCATGTAGTTCAATGTCTAGCAACCTGATGTCACTTGTATGCACTCTGAAATGAATTGTGACATTGGTAATTACCGCAGTGTAGCTCAATTCAATGCTTCTTGGTCAAGAAAAATAAATTACATTGTATTTCGCTGTCTTGAGCAACGATGTAGGAAATGTCACTGAGTGCAACTAATGCTTTAATAAATCGTGATTTAAAGTGTAATTATGAATTAATGCAACAACAAGGTCCATGAACAATTTCAATTATTTTTATATCTAACATATTCTTGCCGACCAACCGGTATAGTGGTTAAGGTGTTAGCCTCTAGATCGGAAGGTTCCTGGTTCGAATCCGGGCATGGATGTTTGTAAACGTATGGTGTAGAGGCGGCTGGTGCACCTTAAATCTGTCGTGGCCGAAAGTCCTCACGTTGGGTTGGCGTGGAAGTTTGGAGAGTGGGGTGCCAGCTCAGGTGTTGCTTCGTCATCTGACCGTGGTTCAAATTACGAGGTGTTCAGTTGTCCTCGAATCTTTCCCTTAAGGGACTGATTCCGGACCGTCGTCAATAGCCCGTTGTGTTGCTCTAGTACGACGTTAACTAAAAATTACCATTACTAACATATTCTTTGTTATATTTTCTAAAACATACACTCATTGCCATAAAAATTTGCGCACCAAGAAAAAGTCAAAAAGAAACGAAATTTTACACATGTAAGTACTATGATATAAGTAAGTGATTAGAAAATCAAAGATTGGTAATTTTAGTTAACGTCGTACTAGAGCAACAGAACGGGCTATTGACGACGGTCCGGGATCAGTCCCTTAAGGGAAAGATCCGAGGACAACACTTCGTAATTTTGAACCACGGTAATGTAATGGTAATGGTAATTTTAGTTAACGTCGTACTAGAGCAACACAACGGGCTATTGACGACGGTCCGGGATCAGTCCCTTAAGGGAAAGATCAGTGGACAACACCTCATAATTTTGAACCACGGTCAGGTGACGAAGCAACACCTGAGCTGGCACCCCACTCTCCAAACTTCCACGCCAACCCAACGTGAGGACTTTCGGCCACGACAGATTTAAGGTGCACCAGCCGCCTCTACACCATACGTTTACAAACATCCATGCCCGGATTCGAACCAGGAACCTTCCGATCTAGAGGCTAACACCTTAACCACTATACCGGTTGGTCGGCTAGAAAATCAAAGAAAAAGGATCATTTATTGCAGAAAAAATGAACGGAAGTTTTAGTACTCTGCGCGTACCCCCTCTAGCGCGAATGCACGATGCGATACGAGCAGGCATTGAGGCATACAAGTTCCGTTCGAAAGTCCTCACGTTGGGTTGGTTTGGAAAGTGGGGTGCCAGCTCAGATGTTACCTCTTCATCTGACTGTGGTTCAAAATTGCGCGGCGATACACCGAATGGCTTAGGCTGGGACTGTGGTAACTAGTTGGAAATATCTATTCAATAAAATTGCATTTTATTTTTTAACCTCATCATAAATTCTATTAATTTATCATAGTTTTTGCACAGCTCTTATAATCTGTTTCGGTTCACGGGAAAATGTTTTCTTCGAATCTCGTTCGGTCGCCAATCCATTCAAATTTGACTCTGCTGTATGCAACTTGCAATCCTTTTTCATCCTTTAGTGAATGAATAGTATGCCATTAATTTTATTTTATTGAAACCTCCTTATGTGCCAATAAATAAATTTACTTCTTATTTTTATTACGAAAGTGTCTTTTTAAATAATTTCTGGGGTGAGTAATTTCCATTTCATAAACGCATCGAAGCTGCAGACATAACAAGGTTTGCAATATAATTTCAAAAACAAAAATACATTAAAATAATTAAGAAATTTTCGAAAATGAAGTGTTGGTGGATCAGGGCGTCATCAAGGAGGAGCCCGATCCAGACAACACAAAAGTGTTTTCTAGGTATGAGTAGCAATATGCTAAAACATTGCTCATACACTCCTCCAAATACCATTAAAAAACAAAACAATATGAGAGGAATAAGAGAAAAAAACTCGCAAGAGCAGCTGAGAGATTGGCGACGCCAAGCCCATTTGGTGGCGATCGCCAAGTTTAGTATCGCTGGTCCTCGTCAAACTCTACTTTTTCTGCAGAGATACGAGGGTCATTTTTTAAGTAAGAACCGTTTTGTAATAGAGTAAGATAAACTTTAGTTATGAACGTAAATTGTATCACAAACTAAAATATGAACATTTTTTCACTTTTCAACATAGTCACCATTAGCATTTAAACATTTGTCAAGTCGTGTCACCAGCTTTTGGATCCCATCATCAAAGAAGTCTGCCGCCTCGCCGTTAAACCAGTTAGTAACAGTTTCTTTCAACATGTCATCATTTTCCAGGCGCTTTCCACCAAGAAATTCGTTAAGATTTGGAAACAGATGAAAGTCTGATGGTGCTAAGTCAGGACTGTATGGCGGATGATCCAATAATTCCCAATGAAAATTGTCCAGTTGCGTCTTTGTTCTTGCCGCAACGTGAGGCCGAGCATTATCGTGAAGCAGAACGACACCGCTAGAGAGCAGTCCTCGCCGGCGATTTTGAATAGCGCGCCTAAGCTTTAATAATGTTTCACAGAAACTCTCAGCATTTATTGTCATTCCTCTTGGCAAAAAGTCTAACACAAAAATGCCTTTTCTGTCCCAAAAAACCGTGGCCACGATTTTCCTTGAGGTTCTTGTTTGAATTTTTGTGGTTTTGTCTTGGAGTTTGAATGATACCACTTACTGGATTGACGTTTATTCTCTGGAGAGTAGTACGCAATCCATGTTTCATCACCGGTCACAATGTGATTCAAGAACTCGTCACCATCCTTGTTATAGCGCTCCAAAAAAGACAAAGAATGTGCAGTTCGCTTTGTTTTGTGTTCTTCTGCCAACATTTTCGGCACCCATCTCGCACACATTTTTTTTTGTAGTGAAGTTTATCAGTAACAATCTGATAAACTACTGATCTTGAAACTTGTGGAAATTTCTTATGAAGCTCGTCAATAGTGAAGCGCCTGTTTCGGCGAATTTCCTCATCAACTTTTTGTGTCAAGTCTTCATTCATCACAGTAGGTCGTCCAGATCGTTCTTCATCATGAACATTTGTTCTTCCTTCATTAAAAAGCCAACACCATTTACGCACATTTCCATCATTCATTACACCTTGACTATAAACTTCAACAAGCTGCCGGTGAATTTCAGCAGGACAAAAGTTTTTTTTTTCCATTTAAAAAACGGATAACTGAGCGCACTTCACAATCGGCGGGATTACTGATTGACATGGCGACAAACGAAGCAGTATAATCATACAACCAACACCGGCAGAGACGTGAAACGTACTGGCTACGTAGTGAGAGACTGGCCAATAGTGACCGACCTTGAACTGACGTCACTTGACAGGATGCGCGGACACGACGCGCAATCGGTTCTTACTTTAAAAATGACCCTCGTATAATAGAAAAACATCCGAAATTTTTTCTTGCGGTCTCATTCTATAATTTGTTTATGTATACTTGCATATTACTAATATGTGTTCACGTTAATGCCCATATACTAACTGCTGAATTTTGTAAAAATCACAGCTTATTTTGAAACATCTTATTTTTGTGTGGCTTAGAAAGTTTTTATTTTTTGTTAGAAAAAAGAGTGGGAACCCTGAGGTGTAGTATTCAATTGAGATAGATAATTTATGAAAATGGTTGTTAGTTCGTTACATTTGATTTTTTTTCGTTATCCTGATTTCCTTAGTAACTCCTGAATTTTACTATCATTGATAGAGTACGAACCCTGTATAATGCTTGCAGATTTTATTGCTTGATTTTGAATTTATTATGTTTCTAACTACCCTAGAAGGATATTTAAATATGATTCTGCAGTCAGTTATGAGGGCATTTAAATACTGCTTTGGTTTAAGGCAAGGGTTCCCAAACTTATCCAAGTCGTGGTACCCTTAAAAAAAAAATTTCTCACATCACCCTTGTCATATAATATACTAGCCACTGCGTTTCGAGCCCGGAATTACCCGTGCCAGTTGCTTTTGTGGAGTTATTGGTTTGCTTCGCATACCAAATGGGTATTCGTAGCCTATTTGATAACAGCCATCACGGTTTCACAATTGGTTTGCTTCGCAAACCAAATTATGAATATTATGAACTATGGTTTGCTTTGCAAACCAACGCCATGATGGTCTCGTCATTGTCAAATTCGAATTGCGAAGAGATTCAATCGGCGTAACGTCACGACCTCTTGCGAAAATATATAAATATTTAATTGAAAAATTAGTTATTAAAAGAAAATTAAGGTATCTTTTTTGAGTAAAATTTTCCGCAGATTTCAAATCCGTTCAAATTTTCAATCTATCTTTAACGATCCCGATTTTACAAAAAACAATTAAACAATGCATTCAAAATGATCGCTGTGGAATCTTTTGAGCGGAGACTGAGCATTTCCATTTAATTGCGAAGAGCGGAAGGTGAAAAATGGCATGGTTCCAAAGGCTGTCGTCTATAGTGACGTAACATCAGAAGGGAAAATAGTAATATTCTGTCCTTTCTTCCAATTGGGGTAGCTGGACGAAACAAAGATCCTAAGGTGAAAAAAACGATTAAATTCGTTTAACAATGTTCTAGATTGAATTTTTAAATTCGCCTCGACCCTAAAATTGCAAAAAATTCGGACTACCTGTGTGCAAAATTCCATTACTGTAACTGCCATAGATTCGACGGGACTTTGCGTGCAAGAAACAGGCAAACACACTACCTTTTATAATATTAGAGATGTATCTGTAGTATGTATATATATATATATAAAAATTGTGAGTTTACGAACTGGAACTACATTACAGACATGTACATATTGTTACACGAACTTATGCTCTAGACGTACATACATATTCAAATTTTTAAATAGTCAATTTCTTTTGTATCTTCAAGACTGCTCATATTTTTCATTTCCTTAGTTTCAGAATGTAGGTAGGTATTTTAATAAACGTCGTAATGGCGCAACACAGCGTCCTATTGACGACAGCAATGCTCCATAATAATAGCGGACTAACGGCGAAAGGAGTGATGGTTAATCGAAGTTTCATTGTAACTGTTTCAATCAGTGGTATATGACAAGTCTATTATATCAACGCACGTATTTCACAATTCCTAACTTTTTGCAACCATTGACTCTGAAATGGAATTTAAAGTCTGTTGACTATATCAGAAATTCCAATCATGCAGAATATCCCCGTTCTATTCCTCCAGTGCGATATATTCAACTACCAATCAACCAATTATGAAGATTTAGTTTAATGTTTTTAGTACAGAGAAATAGGCAAAATAAACTAACTTGTTTACACATATAATAAGACTTGTTAGTTAGAAATAAAAAATATAGGTGGACCAATAGTAATTAGAATTCTGGAATGAAGGCTATTGACCATTGAGGTTTTCTTGTTACACTTTGAATAGATATATATTTCTTCTCGGAAGTCGTGTGAGATACAAATTGATAGCAGAAAACTGCTCCCTAAAGGGGTCCCTAGACGATCAATATTGTCAATGTGATTGACAGTTGTTTTCAATATAGCTTCGATTAACCCGTCAAACTCATTCGACAGCGTTCCCACGGGTGCTTAGAAAGTGCTTATTTTGACCTTCCATTTCTAAGAGCCCTTAGAAGAACTTATTTTTCGTCAATAGTCCTTAGAAAGTGCTTATTTTCCTTTGAGAACAAAATTCAGTTTTCAAATGACGACATTTTTCACAATATTTCTGACTTTTTTAGTGGCCGATCGGCGATAAAACTGCTTACGAGTACGGCATTTGCGATGATTCGGGAACTGGCCTGCTTGAATGGCAACCCTTGATACGCGAAATACAAATCTTCGATCTCGACACTTGATGAACACGTAAATATACTTTAAAGACTTGAAAACTCATGAAAATAGGTCTGCTTTCGATTTGTGATGCGTGTGGCTCTCGCAACGCACAAAAGCGTAAACCAGGTTCTAGACGACCGGGAAAAGTCGTTTGAAAACTGAAAATTTCGGACTCGCATCATATTTGGACGCTGACCAGCGAAAACGAAAGTAATTTTTCTGAGTTTTATAATTTTTTTCTCTTTGTATCCAGGTGACGAATGCTCAATGGCCGATTGTGCTTAAATTTCACTTTGCTTTTATTGTGTCATGCGCAAACCGTTTCCATCGCCAGCCTAGAGATGATTATTTTCAAATTAATTTTGTTTTATTAAATGCACCTTATATATATATTATATATATATATATATTATTTTATTTCGTCATTTCCTCTGAGTCATTTGAGTTGGTGGTTTGTTGAACTAAGTGAGTAGCGGCCTTTGATGCGATCTTCTGTCTTGGTGTTGCCGACTGCTGTTGCAGGTTTGATTTAAATTTTCTTATTTCAATTTTTTGTTTGTTTATTTGCTTTTAATGGTGTTTGGGGGAGTATATGAGCAATTTCTTAGCATTTTGCGGCTCATATTCGTAGAAAACACCATTTTGTGTTGTATGGGTCAGGCTCCTCCCTGATGACGCCCTGATCCACCAACACTTTCGTTTTCAATAAATTCCTTTTGGTTTTTATTTCTTGAATTTCCTCTTATTTAAGAAAAATATATTCCTTACCATGCTATGTCTGCAGCTTTTAGCACGCTTGCATGTTTAGTTTTAACTTTTCTTCTAACTTTCGTTTTCACTTTCGTTTTCTGGTTAAATACACATGCTTTTTATTTTTATTTTAATCTTTCATTAAATGACGTATTTGAACGATATAATTATTTACCAGTCAGAGATAGTTGCAGCTTTAGCGCACTCCTCTGACTGTGTGTTATATATATATATATATATTTATTTATTTATTTATTTATTTATTTATCATAGTTTTTGCATAGCTCTTATGATCCGTTTCGGTTCACGGGAAAATGTTTTTTCTTCGAAACTCATTCGGTCTCTGATCCAGTCAAATTTGACTCTGACGTATGCAACTTGCAATGCTTTTGGTAAAGGAATCGTTTGCCACTAATTTCATTTTATTGAAACCTCCGATGTGCCAATAAGTGAATTTACTTCTGATTTTCATTATGAATTTATGAAAGTGTATTCTAAAATAATTACTGGGGTAATTTCCATTCCATAAGCAGGCTGTAGCTGTTGACATACATAACAAGGCAAGCAATATAATTTCAAAAACAAAAAGAAGTTTGACGTAAAAAATTTTTTGTTGAAAATGTTGGTGGATCAGGGAGGAGCCTGACCCATACAACAAAAAATTGTGTTTCCTTCGTAAGAGCAGCAGTATGCTAAACAATTGCTCATTCACTCCCCCCCAAAACCATTAAAAAGAAAATACAAAACAATCTCTCTATATTAAAAAAATGTTGCTGTCGCAGGATTGAAAACTGGGTTGTTTAGCTCGATTCTTAGACAGTTTCCCGAAAAAGTACAGATCAGAAAATTACGAAATTAACATGGTTTGTTCTTCATCGTGTTCCCTGGATAATTTTGATGATTTTTTTTTCAATGCGGTTATTAGGGTTTATTAAGTGTCAAAATTGAAAAAGTGAAATTTCTTATGCGATTGAGCAAAAGACATACTAATTTCAGTCGTGATTTTTTTAGACTACCTCTAAACGTGAATTTTTGCAGCTCGTGGAGTTTTTTGAGAAATTTCAAACAGAAAAAATTGTTAAAGGTCACTCATAAAAAATCGGTTCACTCCCCAAACAAGAGCTTGTTCAAGGAAATTTTATTTGTTTTATTTATATCTTCACCTTCCTATGTTGTCCTATTAAGTACAATTAAAAGATTTGTCTGAATTTTAAATACGAGTTGTATTAATTATGTATGTTGCTACCACTTCTCTAATTTCTTCGTCAAAGTCGTACAAATATGAAATTTATATATGTAATAATATACCACACATAGATATTACATGACGAGGGGGTGCCGTGAGAAAATTCTAATTCTCTTAACACTAGAACGTCCGCCATTGTGATTACCCTTCAACGTCCGCCGGTGTCATTTCGACACCGGTTAATAAATCGCCTAAAATAATTACAGTAACTAAATATTACCAAGACTAATATTCAGTTGAGTTAACTTTTAAGATTATTTAATGAAATTTACATTGAATATGACCCTATATATCAGAAAAATGCAGCAAAACAAAACATTAATGTTATTAAATAGAAATAAAACAATAACATTATTGAAGACAAGGGAAAAAATCTTAATTTTTATCTAAATAACTAGCCACTGCGTGGCTAGCACGGCGTTGCCCGTGCTGTACTTTGTGGGGTTAGGTGTGTCTATTGGGAACGTTAGTAAACCACCGGTGTTTGCTACACATTCCCATTTGGTTTGCTCCGCAAACCAACACCACGGACAACGGCGTGATAGCCTCGTTATTGTGAAATCGAATTCTCTGAGAACGTGTGGATTTTAAATCAAATCTTAAAAGTCTAAGGATTTCTCTAAATCAATTTCGATCCATTTTTTCTTTACAGTTTAGGCCTCAAGAGTCAAACCATAGGGACTGCAGTTCAATACCACCACTTACTCCGCGAGCATGAAAATATCGCAAGAACTCTTCTAGCTTCAACATTTGTGCATTTCCTTGTGTGGCCTAACATGTAACTGTCGATGAAATGTAACCACGAACTCAAAGTATTCATTGACGTTTTGTTTCGCAAAATTAGTTTGACCACTACTTTGACATAAAACATTTCTTGCCGCAAATCTGTCTTTGACATTGCCATTATGCAGTATCCATTCTGTGTCATCCCTAGTAACGTATATATCCGGATTTGTTGAGATATTATCAGTTTCATCTGCTCTTTCTACAGATTCTTCGTACTCACTTTCATGTAAATTGGCGCTTTTATCGGAAACTAAATTCGAACTCCCCACCATCCCGATTTATTTTTTGCATGTTCTCGCAACTAATTAGCAATTTTTTCATGACTTACTTTTTCTTTTCTACGAGCCAACGTTTTCGTGTCTGCACTACACAAAGTTCGAAAGTAGAATCTGTTTATTTTCTGAGCAGATAAAGAGATGTAAACGACGAAACAGAAGTATAAATTATTCGTTTCCGCTATGAACATAACATTGTGTTCAAGGTTAAACAGATGCGCCATAAGAATTTGGTTTGTTACTAATGTTTGCTACTCAATGATCTCTTTTTGAAATGATAATTCGCTTGGTGTCAAAACGACACCAGCGGACGTTCTAGGTAAATTTGGCTGTAAAATTTTTATGAATTAACCTAGACCAAAAAAATTTCTACAGTGTATTCATCAAGGAAAATGATTAAAAGTCACCAAAAATTTTAAAATTTAATACATAAATACGGAAAGAAGAACAAAATAAACAGGCTCCGGTAACGAATCGACACCGACGGACGTTCTAGTGTAAAGCTTCGGTTTCCTAAGAAATTGGAGCCGTTATCTAACAGCCTTGATACGTCATGATGCCGAAGGTATAACTAGACGGCCGTCTAAACAAGAGTCCAGAGGTGTCAACTTAGACGGACAGATCTTAATTCGCCAAGGATGGAATCATTTCAAATTAACCAATGAAATCAACCGACAGTTCAACGAATTTTAAAAAGAAGTTTAAAGAATACTAGCCAGCACGGCGTTGCCTGTGACAGTTCTTTTCGTGGGGTCAGGTGCTAACTAACTAGGTGCTGCTCGCTAACCTCAGATAATTGCTACGAATACGGTTTGAGAAACAAACCAAATGAGACTGCATAGCCTATTGGGTAACAGCCATCATGCCGTTGCTCGTGGTGTTGGTTTGCTTCGCAAAACCAAATGGGAATTCGGCGTGACGTCACAATCTCTGGTGAAAATATAAAAAAATTGTTGAAAATTATTTATGAAAAGAAAATCAAACGTATAAGGTATGTATCTGGTGTCAAATTTTAAACTCGTTGAAATTTTCAATCTATCTTTGACGATTCCGATTTTACAAAAAAGAACTAAACAATGCCAAGATATTTAATTTAAAAATTTTACTCTATCTTTAACGGTCTAGTAGATAGAAAAAAAGAACTAAATAACTCCAGTTAAAAGTTTATTTGTATTTTATCGTCTGCTTTCAAAATCATTACTCCGCGCAAAATGATAATGGAAACGAAAAAAATACATTTAGAATCTGTGATCTTCCATGCTGTTGCATCCAATAATAATTGCATTTCATTAAATTCATTTTTAAATGTTGTAGATTGAATTTTAAAATTCGCCGCCACTCAAAAATTACAAAACATTCGAACTACCTGTGATGTAAGTTCCATAGATTCGTCAGGGCTATGCGTGAAGGAAACAAACAGACAGACTGACAAACACTTCCGTTTACATTATTAGAGATTAAAAATGAAAATTTAACCTTTTGACTACGACTATCTATATAACAAGCGCGATTTTTATAACTTTCAATGCACAACTGCTGTAACGGCCGATGTCTAAATTATTTCTTGGCGGGATTCTTATAATTTTTAAGGTACAACTGATGTACTGGCCGTTGTCTAAATTCTTCCTTGGCGCGATCATGATACAACTGATGTACCGGCCGTAGTCTAAGGCCCGGTGTACGCATCCGATTTTTCAACGTGCGGCGCCGCTGCGGCACCGAAGCCGAACTATTCAAACATAACCGTGAAATGACGCAAGTACTCATTTCGCGCCATTTGCGATAAATATTTTATCGAAGAAAACGTGTTTTATTTCGCTAGCTTAGTGTAAAAAAAAGTATATTTTGAAAGAAAATAGACGTTACTGGATCAATCATTTATTAATTACTTCAGACTGGGGAAGCGTGTGTGGCGAGCTGCTGCGCCGTGGGGAACTGCGGTATAAATTGCACGCAAGGTGGGCGCTCCGTGTTATATAACTCCGTGACGCTGGCACCGGTGCAGGTGGTTTGGTGGATGGGGGTTTCGAGTATGGTACATACAAATTAGTTATTTTATTTGTTTGTTATTTAGTCTTTGTTTGTGATCATAATACATTACCATACTAATACACCTGAGGTCAGTGCTAACTCTCAAGGTCCCCGACACAGCGGGCTGGTCAAGCAGTTCTTGGCATCAATACTAAGACAATAACCACCATTTACTATCTCCTTATGCATCCAAAGCCATGTTTATGGCATTTTTTAAATCCCCTCAATCTTAGCAAACATTTATAATATTGCCTATTTTTTATTTTCTTAACGGTATAAGAGTTGTTGGGCTTTAAACATTCACTATGAAACAGAAAAACTCGTAAAATGTACATTTCGGGCTAAATATCAGGAAAACTATTACACTTACGAACTATATTGTTATTACATAAAACACACATTGGTTGTTTCAATACGAGCCATTTAAAAAAAGAATAATGCTCTACGATGCTTCGTTGAGGAGCCAGGTTTTTTTACGTAAAGTGTCAAACGTTTGCGCGGCAGCCATATTGATGACGTCATTACTCGGCCCCACCACCACCACCACTCGCCAACCTTAAGAAGCCTTTCTGAAGACTAGGTTATATGTATTCTGAAACACATAACAAAGTTTATGGTAAATGTGCGGTCAATAAAAGTGGTTTAACTCTCTCTTTTCAAGGGCAGTTGAATGAAAAGCTGAGCGGTGTATTTCAGTACGGGGCGTTAGGGGCGCTGTTGTCCCTGGAAATCATATTTTTAATAGAGAAATGAGATCTGGTTTAATATTATTCTCAATATTTTTTGTTTATTTTTGTAGGTGTCTTCTCAAACCTTGTTTTTCGCTGTCGTGATTGAAAGCAAATGTGCCTCCAGGAGACCTAGAACGTTGTTATTCTTTTGACTTCCAAACCAGACTTTAGAGAGATTATCTATTTGAAAGTTGACTCTCCCATTCACTGTATATTCTTTGGCACCACCTAAAACCCTTAATAAGAGTGAATTGAAAACCCTGTAAGGTTTCCAGACGTGGAAGTCCTCTTTAGTTAATAGAGTATTTGACTCGGGGGTATGTGTACTTCACCGTAATAGCTAGAGTGCCTCGACACATCAAATTCTACAGTGTATACTAAAACCATTCGTCGGTTCAAGTTGTCAATCATCATCAACTCTCAATGTGTGATAACAAAGGTTCTTAACTAGAGTGTGTACTAATCGCTGAAGTGTCTCCTCATATTGCTGAGCGGAGGAGTATGGAACCAACCAAAGATCTAGACGTTGCTCAAAATTTAGAAAGAGATGAAACCGATGGAGAGGAAGAAGAAAACATGTCTGTGAGCGAGGAACCATCGTCAACCGAAGACAACTATAATGAAGATTTTGAGTCGATTGAGAGAGGAACCGCGTACATTGCTGAGTGGAAAAGTGTGGAACCAACCGAAGATCCAGACGGTGCTCAATATTTAGTAATGGATGAAACCGATAGGGACGAAGAGAACATGTCTGTGAGCGACGATGCTGCGTGTGAGGAACCATCCGATACCGAAGACAACGATAATACAGATATGGAGTCTATTGATGAAGCTGCGAGTGAGGTACCATCCGCAATCGAAGATATTGATGATAACGATTTGCAGTCTATTGAGAAAGATACCTTGTACTTTGCGGAGTGGAGCAGAATGGAACCAACCGAAAACCTAGACGTTGCTCTATCTTTAGACATTGATGAAATCGATAATGACATGTCTGTGAACAACGATGCTGAGTGTGAGGAATTATCCGAAACCGAAGAAAACGATAATAAAGATTTGGAGTCTATTGATGAAGCCGAAGACAGCGACGATGAAGATTTGGAACTTCGTGAAATCCATCTCGTGGAAGAACAAAGTGGGGACAGCATGCATGTGAACAGGGAGCATTTTGCAATCGCTAATGATGCTTGCCAATTGTTCATAGAAGAGGTTATTCACAACACACCCAGCTTACAGTACCTGGACCTGGACGATACAAAGACCACAGGATTCAGAGCGTGGAGGAAAATAGTTCTATCCGAGTATTTCACCCTCAAGTGTCCTGCATTGACGCAGGACAAAATCGATACTCTGAATGGTTTAGATGTCCCGAACAAATTAATGAATTTCCCCGACTTGTACAAAGCCATCTTAAAAGAGCAGGTGCAGGATTTTTACTTCAACGAAACAATCATATTAGAATACTTGGATACATTAGACGGGAAATCTAAAAGACGATCCATATTGAAGTTCATTCGGATCATAAATATTCCATGTCCGTTTGAGTATAGAGACCCTTTATATATAAGTGCTTACTTGATATTAATGCCTCACCTGCGCAGATACTTCAAACACGATTCGAAGCTCGTGATTTACGTACTTCACTACTTAGGTGCCTCCTTAGACTTGCGCTATCGTGTGTTCATGAAAAATGAGTGGGAAGATTTGGAATTCTTCATCCGCCATGCACTGAAGCAGAAATATAACTTTTGGGGAGTGTACGACAGCCAACGTTGCCAAGACATCATCGAAGACCCTTTTCCAACAGGTATGGTGATGCAAAATTATCCAGCCTCCAAAATCCTTCTGAAATACGGATTTCCGTATGTCTTTTCAAAATGGACTTTCATAATGCTGTGCAGATCATTGTACTCCTACACGTAAGTATTCTTTTATTTAATTTATATATTTTCTTTGTCTGAGTTTGTGTGAAAATTCCTTCATTAAAAACCGATAGAGAAGAATCTGGTGATCCAAGCCGAATCGAAATTGTTAGTTTCTCATTCTGATGTATTTCCCCATTGAAATGAATCGAGTATTTTTATGATAATATTTTGGTATTTTTTAATTAACGTAGTACTGGAGCAACACAACGGGCTATTGACGACGGTCCGGGATCATTCCCCTAAGGCAGGTGTGGCCAACCTTTTACATATAATGCGTCAATTTTGTCACACTCGAGTCCTAATACGCCATACAACTAAAGCACCTTTTCTACCTTCTTACTTTCATGGTCCTGGCTTATCCATAATAACCTTTTTGATAAAAGTATGTTTAAAGACATAATTAACATTTTAAATTATTTAATTAATGTATATAAAACTATTACAGCACATAAACTAAACATTACTTACCAAAAATGAGACTTTTGAGCCTGTTTGGATTTGGCTAGTTTTTCTATGTTTGGTGTTAAATTTGTTACAGAGAGCAGCAGAGAATTCTTCAAATTTGATTCGCGATCTCGTATTGCTTTTAATAATTAATGTCGTTCCGAAACGACATATATAATTTTTTGCAAATTTTCTTAGTTCTGGGAAACGTTTACAGGGTAATGAACACCAGAAATTAATAATGTCAGAAGCATTTTGATCTGAAAAATGCTCATCAAATTTCCTTTTTAATAATGAATTTGTTTTTGAATCAATAAGTTCTAATTGTATGTTACTAGGCATCTTCATTACGTTTTGTTCACTAAGTGAAAATGGGTTTATAAATGTGAGCATGCAGTTTTCTTCTTCAGCCAAATCATGAAAATGACTTTCAAATCATCCTTGCACTTGACTTTTTCAATATATTTGGTCAAATTGTTATTATCCGCAGCACATTCACTTTGCTCTTTAAGTGTGAAAATCTACTAAAATCCTGATTTTTTAACTGAGAGATGAGGAGTTTTAATTTCATTTTAAATGAATTGATGCTATTTACTAAGCTAGGAAATAATTTATTCTTGCCTTGTAGTTTCGAATTTAGATTATTGAGATGGCTAGTATCATCAACAAAAAATGCCAAATTAAATAGCCAGGTGTTATTAAGTAATAGGGTTCTTTCATCAGGAAGTTTATTTTCCTGTTCTAAAAAATTATGAACATCGTTTTTCAATTTCATAAATCTACTCAGAACCTGTCCTCTAGAAAGCCAGCGCACCTCACAATGAAGGATAAGTTCACCATATTCCAAAACTAACAATTCACAATATTCTCTGAATTCTCGTCTGTTTAAGCTCTTGCTAATTTTATTCACACATTTCACAACCGGTAATATAACATTCTGCATTTTTAAAGTTTTTCCACACAGTGCCTCTTGGTGTATAATGCAGTAATATTTTAGAACAGGACGATTAAAAAAAATTTCAAGCTAAGTTGTAGTGCCATTGCTTTTACCTATCATTGACGGCGCTTCGTCAGTACACACACTGATGAGTTTACTATAATCTAATTTTAGAATTTCTAGGCATGATTTTACTGTTTCAAATATGTCTTATCCTCTTGTTTTACCATGCAATGACTCCAGACTGGCAAGTTCAAGATAATTTTAATGTCATTTTTCTTTGGGGCTACATAAAGGATAACGTATTTAAACCTCCTCTTCCTGTTGATCTAGCGGACTTGAAACAGCGTATCGCAACCACTATCACTGCACTTGCTTCAGATACCCTAACACGCGTCTGGTCTGAAATGGGTTACCGGTTCGATGTGCGTAGTGACTAAGGGTGCACGTAGAACATCTGTGACTCTCTAAAAAAACTTAAAACATTCACCTACACTTCTGTTACATGTAATATAAAATATCTTACATTGTCACTGTTATATAGCGCGTCGAAATTGTATACTTATTTATGAATCACCTTGTATATATCTCTTTGCTGAAATAAATCTATTTGCTAGAAATTACTCGTCTTTTCTGATGGGCCCTCAGTCGAAAACAACCCATAGTGACATGAAAATTATAGTGAATTTCGAGTAACAGAATTTGATTGACTTAATATTTGGAATTGTAATACACGTGGAAAACACATGAACACATTGATATAAACATGTAAACAATATGAATGAATTCATTAAAAAATAATTTATACACATTTTCTTTAACTGAGAAGCTTCATTTTTTTTTTATACTAGTCCTTTACTTTAACTCGCTCAATGTTTGATTTTACGAGGTATCTGGGTGCTCCTTCACAAGTGACCATCACTTCCGGCCTTGTAGTGGCCAATGACTTAGGTCAAATGTGCCCCCCATTAGAAGAAAAAAATATTAACCACTAAAAGAGGATTACCCAAGATTCAATTCGAGGTTCGATAGCAGTTTTAAAATTATTTTTAATTATTAATCACTATTGTTTGACCAACCAAGACTCTCGCTTCATGGTTCGATAACAGTTTTAAAATTGTTTTAATTATTTATTACTACTAGAGGGCTCCACTCGGCAACGCAATCCCATTTGGTTTGCTTCGTAAACCAATACTCCTTTATCATATCCCGCTTGTTTTGCTTTGCAAACCAACACTTATCGCAGAGTCAATATCCTGCGACGGCGAAACCTCCGCCCCCTGCTCCCCTCCGTTTATTGACGTCATCGATGCTTTCATTCCCGTGAGCCTCGGTTTCATGAAGGCCGTTTAACGTTGGTTCTCCGCGCGTCTGCGACAGGAAGAATTTGTACAGTATCGCGAAATTATACTTTTCATCGCATCGAATTTATTTATGAACCAAGTTCAAAAATAATTGTTCCGTAAGAAAGAGTACATTCTAAGGTTTCCTACGATGTTGTTTTTTTAATATAGAGAGTAAAGCTTCGGTTTCCTAAGAAAGTGGAGCCATTATTTGACAGCCGTGATACGTCATGATCCCGCGGACATAACTAGACGGCCGACTAAACAAAAATCCTGAGGTGTCAACTTAGGCGGACAGAATACGTCGGAGAATGGGCAACACAGACGGCTGTCGTGGTTTATTTTATTCGAGAAACAAAACAAAGTGGTTTTTTATTCTTTAGTCCAAAGTTTCTAACTTCGGGATCGTTGAAGGTAGAGTGAAAATTTCAACAGATTTCAAATCAGCGTAAATTTCTACGCCAGATCGATATCAAAAGCAGTTTTATTATTCAATTATTTACCATTTGATTATTTAATTATTTATTAAATAAATAATTATTTATTTAAAGAAAATCACATTTAAGGTATCGATTTGGTGTCAAATTTTCCGCAGATTTCAAATCCGTTGAAATTTTTATTCTGTGTTTAACGATCCCGATTTTACTAAAACGAATAAATCAATGGAAGTCAAAAATGTTTATTTATTTTTCTCCTCTTCGATCAAATCGTTTGGAGCAGGAAATGAATGAAATCTGGCCGCTGCAAGAGAAAAAACGTTCCCCAACTGTTTGAGACCGCTATGACGACAGTCATGGAAATGGCGGCTCCGATCATTTTCGTTACGCTCACAAACAACGCTCTCTAGGAAATCAACAACATGTGTTACTATAAACAATGTTTTAGTGACGTCACCCACCGATACATCACGGCTACGCTTTCTTAGGAAACCGAAGCTTTACGGGGATCAAAACTGAGACTCTCGATTCGAGGTTCGATAGCAGTTTTATTATTTTTTAATTTTTTATTATCCCCAAGGGGAATTAATCGAGACTCGATTCGAGGTTCGATAGCAGATTTAAAATTGTTTATTTATCTCTCAAGTTTGATCAACCAATGCTCTCTATTTGAGGTTTGATAGCAGTTTTAAAATTGATGCCGATATTCTTTCAGATATGGGATCACTGAAGAGGATGGGCAAGTCGTTAGCGGGTTTTTATTGAGCGATGGTGACGGTCTTGAAATTACTCTCCTGGAGCTATCCCCAGCGAACATGAGGAGCCAGATGGTGCTTCAGATCTTCTTCGCTTTCATGCAGGGCCTGGAATATGCCTACGAAGAAGTTGTCACCAAGTGGATGAGGTCGCTTCCCGAACCGTACGTCACCCGCCAGGAAATGTACGACCGCCTGAAGGACGTCGTCCATCCTTTGTATAAGTCCGAACTCACAGAAGTGACCGATTCCTACGCGGAAGCGGAGGTCTTCGACGACGACTTCTCCGTATTGGTGCCAAGGAGACTGTTGCATTTGTGCAGGTGCAGTGTCCGAAAACGCCTGCAGGAGAATTACAAATTACCTGATGGAATAAACGAGCTTGGTGTGCCCGAGCAAATTCAGAAGTATCTGCTCCTAGAATGGTAGACTAGTGCAAAAAGCTGGATATTTTTGTGTATATATATACAAAAAAAAAAAACGAAATTTGTATGGTTTCAAAAAAATAAATCTTAGTAAAATAGAGAAGTAAAATGTCCTAATTCGCTCCTCGCTTATTTTCATTGATCAATCATCGATTGTAGTGTGGAATTACTTGATGTAATTGTAACTTTCAGTTTTATTACTTTGGCAGATAAAATCACGTCTATTTAAGGCTACACAGTACCCTTTTCCAAAAAAATTTTCTACGGACAGTAACATTAAAAATAACTAATGACTTTTTTTCGGCTTATATTATTAAACTAAATCCAATAAACAAAAGTCAGTTTAGCAATCACCATTATTTAAAAATTTAAAAATTGGAAGTTTTTTGAAACTTTTATAAAACTAGGGGGCTCCGCCCCATGCTCGCTTACGCTCGCCAACCCCCGGGGATTGCTATGCAATCCCATTTGGTTTGCTTCGCAAACCGACACTCCTTTTACATATGGCATTTGGTTTGCTTCGCAAACCAACATTCCTTTCGCAGAGTGAAACTATCTGAATAATTTGTATTATCCTGATTTCCCTTTACGGTCCATCACGTCACAGCGTGGGCTTCTCCCCCTGCTCGCTTACGCTCGCCGACCCCCGTGGGTTGCTATGCAATCCCGTTTGGTTTGCTTCGCAAACCAATACCTCTTACGCAAGTGATTTCACTCTTTTTTGCTTTAACATTTAATGCACCCTAAACTAATAGCCGCATCAGTAAAAAATCTTCTGCATCTTGTTCCCTGTACAATTTTAAGTAAACCCTGTTAATCTCCAAACTTTACGATGTGTACTTTGTACTTTCTCGGTAAAACGTCTGAGAACAGAGGGAAAAAAGCGAGCCTTTTTCCTCGCCAAGTAAAAAGAAATCGTTTTTATGGCAATTGTTGCTACGATAAATTTGATATCTGGCAAACCCGATAGTCAAAAATACAACCCTCCGCGAATTTGCTAAGCGAAATAAAAAATACGAAATTTGTGTCACCAACTTTTGATTGCATCGAATTTATTTATGAACCAATTTTAAAAATAATGGTACCGTAAGAAAGAGTACAGTCTGAGGTATACTGCGATATTTTCAAAATAAAAAACTAATAGTAATACGATATAGATATGACAGTTTTAGTTAACGGTAGTAACAAAAAGTAGCGAAAATATCCAAAGATTCCGAATTTTGTATGACCAACTTTTGATCGCATCCAATTTAATTATTAACCGATATCAAAAATAATAGTACCGTAAGAAAGAGTACATTCTGAGGTATACTGCTATATTTTAAAAATTAAAAAATAATAGTAATAAAATATAGATACGGCAGTTTTAAAAAAAAGTAACAAAAATGTCCTGATTTTTCCCGAATTTCAAAAAAATATTATCAAGAACCAAATTAAAATTTAAAAAAAAACTCGACGAGCTGCAAAAATTTACGTTGAGAGGTACTCTTTAAAAAAAAACTCACGGCTGAAGACTGAAAATTTCTATGTGTTTTGCTCACTCGCGGAAGAAATTTCGCTTCTTCAATTTTAACACTTAATAAACCCTAAACTAATAGCCGCATCGGAAAAAAATCTTAATAATTGTCCAGGGAATACGATGAAGAACAAACCATGTCTATTTTGTTTTTTTCCGATCAGTACTTTCTCGGGAAACCGTCTAAGAATCGAGCTAAATAGCACAGTTTTCAATTCTGCGGCGGCGGCGGTAACATTTTTTTAATATAGAGAGATATTCAATTATTAATATTTTTTAGTTATTTCAAGTGATTTATATTTCTTAGATAATCGCGCGCGCGCGCGCGCGCGCGGGAACAAAAGCTAGTATGGAATTGACCATCAGTCTCATTGTTGAATTTTAATAATTATTTTTGTAGCTAAACTTGAAAACATCATGAAAATTCTAAAATTATTAACTTTGACATTTGTTTTAAAAAATACTAGAACTCTCAGGCCTTAATCCATACTACATTTTATAGTACATATATATGAAAGTATCTACAAAACATTTCTAGACTGTATCTTGTACAGAAAAAAAGCCTTAGGGATTTTAAAACACTTGCATCCACAAAAATAAAAGTATGAGAAAAATGCATTTTAAGTTTTTGAAGTCATAAAACAAAAACTAATAATGCTTGTTGAGCTCTAATATTTTAATATGTTATTTACCAACTTATAAAATGCACTAAAACACTAATTTAATGTGATTGAATATATTTTTTTTAATTCAAAATATTATTTTTTCCTATGATGAAAAACATTTAATACGGCAGCGACAAATTATTTATCTAAATCCTAACTAAATATTTTCGAACCAATTATTTACCAAATTTTGATTATAATGTATTATATATAACAATCGTAATCAAATATTGGTTTTGAAAAAGACCTTTTTACCAATATTGGTTAGCTATTAATGAGACTCAGAAGAGAACGCAGAACATAAACTAACATATACTATTTTAGTAGTGAAAGTTGAAGATAATAGCCATTTCACCTAAGGAATTGATTTTATTAAAAAATATTTTTAATTAATTGTAAGAATGTAAAATTACATCAAACAAAAACGAATTTAACCACGCCCCCTCCTCTATGCTGTCAAATTTTAACACTGACAACACTCAAAAATCTTTAAAACTAATTGGATATCAGATCTTAAATTTCGAGGCAAGCTTTCCAACTGTATGGGCCATCGAAAAATGCAAAAAAAAATTTTCGATATTTTTGTCATTTTTAGGTACTGTGTAGCCTTAACCTTAATACCTGACGGAATAAGCGAGCTTGGTGTAACCAAGAAAATTCGTTTGTATTTGTTCCTAGATTGGTAGGACTAGTTGCGAAGCTGGATATTTTTGTGATCTGATCCGGATGTTGACCGTTCGGCCGAAATAAAATTTGTGTAGTTCTAATTTAAAAAAAAAATCCCTTTAAAAATTGACACATAAAATGCCCAAATCAGCTCCTTGCTAATTTTCACTGTTCAATCTATATAAATATGAATGGAGTGTTTGTTTGTACATTGAAAATTTTCGACCCATTTTAAGTTTTCTATCCGTTTTGGCATATTCTGATGACAAATCCGCCTCTTGCGCGTTCGGTGTCTGCCTGTATGTATACCCGTCAAAAAAAAAAAAAAAAAACGACTCATCCGATCGCAATTGCACAATTTACATCGCAGAACAAAACGGAAGGTAGCATTCGATAGGGATGAATGTTTTCTACAAATAACGATATTTAAAATTTATCTAAGGGGCCGTCTTCATATTAAATTCGGTGCTTGCTCCGAAAATTTCAATACGAACCTCCATCTTTTATCACAAATTTGGATTCTACACCAGGGTGGGGACAGAACCGGGAAATCAGGGAACTTTTTAATTGTGGAAATATCAGGGAATTCTCAGGATAAACTTCCAAATTTCACAAAAAATCAGGGAATTTTTAAAATTTTTATGAAACCGGTAACTATTGTCGTTTGTGGCGTATTTAGAGATGCGCGATAACAAGTACTTTTGAGAATCGAATAATTCGTTTTCGCCGAAGTTGTAATTCGAATAAAGAACACTGGCGTCGTAATTTTCGAACCCAGCGAAAACCGCTGCCGGAGCGTCTCGTCGCCGTGAACCAAGGGATACAACTTGTGGTATACAATTTTAAATTTGTGTAACTAATGATGGGTTTTTTTTGTGCATTAAATTAATATTTTTTGCTTGCAATTACATTTTTTGTAGAATTTTTTGGTAAAACTTCAGTCTACATTTAAAGCGGTGTAACGGCCTTGGCGCTTTTTTGGCGCACTTCTAAATTCGCCAAGGAAGGAATTATTTCAAATGAACCAATGAAATCAACAGTTTAACGAATTTTGAAAGAACTTTAAAGAACCTAGACGAACAATGCCCTGTTTCTGTACCGAAACTTGTCTGTGACGTCACACCAAGTAGGGAAGGAAGTGCCGAAGACAGAAGCTTCCGCTCGCCATTATTCCTCTGGAGACCGTGACTTCGTTACCACGCAAAAAGGGTTAGGCTCAACGTATGCATTCAATATTTTAAATTCGTTCTAAAAAGTGATGGTGTTCGCATCTTGCGTGCCAGGATGCAGGGGCAACTATCCAAATAGCCCCAAAGTCCAAGTGTTCTCTTTCCCGAATGAAGAAGTATTGAGCAAGAAGTGGATTCGCGCAATTTGCAGAAAGGATTTCGTTCCTACAAAATATTCTAAGGTATGTAATTCATTTGTTCAAAATATTATTTAGACTTAAAAACACAGTACCATCACCACTTCATTTAGATAAAAAATTAGAATGTTTTTGTTTTGCTAAGAACATTTGCTAGAACCATTTTCTTAAGATTTACACTGCTTTTTGTTTTACGTTTGTAATAATCGTTCTTTTTGAATATTTCCCATTTTATTGAGAAAAAAAGCTTGATGTGCAATTAAGTAATTGGCTTTACTTTGTTTTCAAAATATGTTCTCGGCTGCAAAATTAAAACAAACAGCATTTATTTGTAATTTTAACGTTTTTTTAAGAATGTGCGATTAGAAAATGTTTATATCTATACAAGTATTAAATTAATTGTTCTCTAAAAAGTATGTTAAAAACTTTTAAATATATATATATATATATATATAAATACAGTTGAATTACTAAAATTTCTTCAAAAATGCAATAAGCTGTTTGCATTCTCTTGAACATGTTTTAAATAAAATATTTCTTCATATAGGTATGTGAGCTACATTTCCCTAAGGAGTCAATTGAAAGATGCACTACAGCCTATGATCCTAAGACTGGAAAGCACATTTCTGTTTCTTTGAAGCGATCTAGGCTTAAAGTTGATGCTTTTCCATCCATTCTGCCAAACTGTCCCATTTATCTCTCGTCTACTTCTACCAACACACAAAATAGTTGTTTTGCTAATTGACGAAATACATATTAAACCTTATCTTGACTACAAAGGTGGAAATATATTAGGAATGGCATTTAATTCTGAAAATGCTGCAACGTCTGCTCAGGTTTTTATGATACAGAGCCTTCTTTCTTCATTTAAATCTGTTGTACATATTGTACCTGTAAAAACCATAAATGCAAACATTTTAAATGGAATTATAAAAAAAATTCTTGTTAAGCTCCATGATATAGGATTTAAAGTCATAGGTGTTGTATCTGACAACAATGCTCTCAATAGTAAATCTATGTCTTTATCCCACACTCCTCCAAAAGTAAGCATTGTGTATCCCCACCCTTCTGATGCTACTAGTCCTTTATTTTATATATTTGATTCTGTGCATATCCTAAAATGCATCTGCAACAATTGGATTAACCAAAACAATATAAGTCAGTGTTTTTATTATCCAGATTTTAATGATTATGAAAAATTTCCGCTTCTTGAAGCTAACTTTGGTACACTAAAAGCTTTACACGATGTTGAAAACAATAGTTTAGTAAAATTTTCTTATGGGTTAACACTTAAATCATTGACTCCTAGTAATCTAGAGAGGCAAAATGTGAAGCTAGTCCTTAAAATATTTAATGACTTTGTTGTTCAAGCTCTTTTGCAACTAGGACAGGAACATAACTTAGTAAGTTACAAACCAACAGCCGATTTTATTACTTTGATTTGCAAATGGTGGAAAATTGTAAATGTTAAGACTCCACTCAAAGGACAGCGTCTACAGGATCCCTTTCAAGAACCAATAACTCTGTCCGCAAATGATGTAAAAGTAGAATATCTGAATGATTTTCTTTCCTGGTTAGATGCATGGAAAGACAAAAAATGCTCCACAGGTAAACTAACAAAAGAAACACATTTAGCCATCTCACATACAACATATGCTCTTCTTGAGATGTCTAAGTATTGCATTAAGAAGTTGAATTTTACATATTTTTTACCTGGTAAAATTCAAACCGACTCCCTTGAAGATCGCTTTGGAAAATATAGAACACTTGCGGGTTCACAATATCTAATATCAGTTTCACAAATTTATGAATCTGAGGCCAAATTAAGGATGCAAAATTTTCTTCCACTTACTTGTTTTAAATTCCAACATGTATGGTAAAGTAGAAATTAAAAACACTGACCCTGAAAACAACTGCTCAGAAATTAAGGGAAATGTTGGATATTCCCAATTTGTATTTGATATTTCTGAAACGGATTTTGATTTAAAACCTCTGCTGCCAGTTTTAACCTATTTATCAGGTTATTGTGCTCGTTCAGCAATTTCTAAACTCAACTGTGATGCTTGCTCAAAATCTTTAGTTCTAGATAAAACTTTAAATTTAATTTCGGACTACATTCTTATTCGGAATTTAGACAGAGGTGGTTTGCTATGTCCATCTCCAGATGTTGTTACTGCTGTTACATTTTATTACATAGTTGTACAAAAGCTAGTTAACCAAAAGAATGAACATTTGTTTTTGAGACAGAATAATCAAAGGGAACTTGCAATCACTATTAGTTTTGATTTGATTAATAAGCATGAATTTTTTCTTAACGATGAGAGTTGTTCTAATGGGCATTCAACAGACCATGTACTGAAACTAATTTTAAGACCTGCAACAAATGCTTTACTAAACAATTATTGCACTTTAAAAAATGATACACCAAAACCTGTTTCACTTGCTAAACAGCGTAAACTAGAAACAGTTAAAAACTCCCCAACAAATGCAACTCTGCAGCCCCTATGCCAGAAAAAAAATCTTTACCCCAAACACATAAAAACCAAAAAGCCAAAGAGTAAAATATCCCTTAAAAATCATATAAAGCACCAGAATAAATACTAAAACTAAGTAATATTATTTAAGGTTGATTTATATGAATTTGAATATAATCAGAATTTTATCTTGTTTACCTTTACATAACTAAGATAATACAAATGTTTGCTGATATTTGTATGTGTGCAAAAATAAAATTTGTTCTTACTTTTATTTGTGTTCTATTGTGTTTAAGATTTGATTTCCTGGCATTCAATTTTAACAACAAATATTTATAAAATTCTATTGCATTTGTATTCTTCAAGGCAGCTGCTGAAAGTATTTCTTATTTAAAATTAACTTTCCTTTTCAAGCCTAAGTTTTCCTTGAAAAGAAAACACAAAAAAAAAGATTAAAAGCACATTTAGGCATTTGTTTTCTCATATCAAACTGCGGTAGATAACCGAGTAAGCTTATTTTGGGTTGCACTTATTAATGTTTTGCGGTGTCATTGGGAGAATCCAGCTTCACCGTTTCCCTGCTTGCTCTGACGTCACAAATGAGCGCCGCGGCCTTGTCCGTCTAGGTGGTGTTGGGCCAGCACGGAGATGCCCGTGACAGTTCTTTTCGTGGGGTCAGGTGCTAACTAACCAGGTGCTGCTCGCTAACCCCCGGTGATTGCTACGAATACGGTTTGAGAAACAAACCAAATGAGAATTCGTAACCTATTGAATAAGATAACAGGGCGTTGACCGTGGATTTGGTTTGCTTTGGAACCAAATGGAAATTCGCAGTGAATTTATTCAAATAGACTATGAATTTCCATTTGGTTTGCGAATCAAACCAAATTATGAATATTGTGAACTATGATTTGCTTTGCAAATTGGATAACAGCCATAATGGAGTTGCCCGTGGCGTTTGTTGGTTTGCTACGCAAACCAAATGGGAATTCGGCGTGACGTGTCAATCTTTTGTGAAAATATAAATATTTAGTTAAAAAATTATTTATTAAAAGAAAATCAAAGGTATCAGGTATCTACCTGGTGTCAAATTTGAAATGCGTTGAAATTTTCAACCTTATCTTTAACGATCCCGATTTTACAAAAAAGAACTAAACAATGCCAGACAATATTATTTTTATATATATTTTTTGATTTTCCTCTTTTGCTGAAAATCTCTCCAAACGTCACAATCTCGTGCGAAAATTTTAAAGATATTCAATTAAAATTTTTTATTTATTTAAAAAAAATAACACATTTTTAGGTATCGATCTAATATGAAATTTTCAGCAGATTTCAAATCAGTTGAAATTTTTACTCTATCTTTAGCGGTCTACTAGATAGAAAAAAGAACTAAATAACTCCAGTTAAAAGTTTATTTGATTTTTATCGTCTGCTGGAGAATCATTCCTCCGCGCAAAATGATAACGGAAACGAAAAAAATAAATTTAGACTCTGTGATCTTCTATGCTGTTGCATTCAATAATAATTACAATTTATTAAATTCAGTTTTAAATGTTTTATATTGAATTTTTAAATTCGCCGCGACCCAAAAATTGCAAAACATTTGGACTGCCAGTGATGCAAGTGCCATAGATTCGTCAGGACTTTGCGGGTAGGAAACAGACTGACAAACACTTCCGTTTTTATAATATTAGATATTCAAAATGAGAATTTAACCTTTTGACTACGACTATCGATATAACAAGCGCGATTCTTCTTTGTTCAATTCTTACAACTTTCAAAGCACAACAGCTGTAACGGCCGTAGCCTTAAATTATTTCTTGGCGCGATCATGGTACAACAGCTGTACCGGCCGTAGTCTAAGGCCCGGTGCACACATCCGATTTTTAAACGTGTGGCACCGAAGCCCAACTATGCACACATAACCGTGAAATGACGCAAGTACTCATTTCGCGCCATTTGCGATAAATATTCTATCGAAGCAAACGTGTTTATTTCGCTAACTTAGTGTAAAAAAAGCATGTTTTAAAACGAAATAGACGTTACTGGATCAACCATTTATTAATTACTTTAGACCGGAGAAGAGTGTGCGGCGAGCTGCTGCGGCGTGGGGAACTGCGGTACAAATTGCACGCAAGGAGGACGTACATCGCCGCAGCGGCGCCGGACTACTCCATTGGATCTTATGTATATCAGACCGCACTTGCTTTGCGGCAGCGGCGCCGTACGTTGAAAAACCGGTCCTAAAGGTTTAACTTTTCGCTTGCTGAGGTTGCCATGGAAACCATTATAATCGTAATGCAGATGGGTTGCCTTAATCTGCCGTAACTAGCTACTAGAAGTGCGCCAAGATCGCTGCCACCGCTTTAAACGTAGACTGAAGCTGTACCAATTTTTCATGTATATTTGCATTGATTTTGATGTATATTTGGATAATGTAGATGCATTGTGTAAAAAGTTCATAATCAAAATATTTTTTTCTCCAGTTTTTTCAATTGCTATTGTTAAGAGTTCCATTAATGGTTCCAACCCTTACAATAACAATTAAAATATCTGATGAGAAAAAATACAAAATATTTGTGGAAAATGATCCTTTCACCACATCTGACCCTAAATATTTAAAAATATTGTCGAGTGGGTACTGTATATCGATACCAATTACGGTTCCCGACATTTCTTAAGGAATTTGTGATATCAGGAAAATTTTTGTCACACTATCAGGGAACTTTTTTTCGAGGATTTTGTTGTCACCCTGGTCAAGTTGACCCCCAATAGTGGTTTTAGGTACGTCTAAAATCCGGCTGTTGTAGTGTTAAAATTTATTTTCATCAACATTCCAACCCTCCCCACCCAGCTGACGTCCGATTTCCAGTTGAGGGATATGAAGATAACAACTGACACAAAAATGAGCCTTGTTGAAATGACTTTCCAAAATGGTACGCGGGCGCTCGGACTTTTATTCCTTAATTTTTCTAGCAACTCCTGGGTGGAACTTGTAACTTTACATTCTCCATTCTCTCTTACATTCTCCTTGGAGGTTAAACTAGCAAGGGAAATAAATATAAACCCAAAAGAATTTTTTGCATATGCAAGTGGAAAAATAAATTTAGGACTACACTGGGCCAGTTGGAGGGGAGGTGAATTAATTCAAGACGAGGTGGGAATGGCAAACGTGTTAAATGACTTTTTTCTAGGGATTTTCAATGGTAACTATAAATTAAAAAAGGATCCCAAGGATGGAGCCTTTGCAGGGGGTACAATTAAAGAATGCAAACTTTACAGGGAAGAAATAGTAGATCAGTTGAAAAGAATTAAGCCATCTAACGAACCATTGCCAGACGATATTTATCCTAAAGTACTAGTGGAATGAGCGGAAGAATTGAGGGATGTAATTCACATGCTATTTAATTCAACATATAGCACGGGTTGGGTACTAATGGATTGGAAGTTGGCCAACATAACTCCAATTTTCAAAAAGGGAACACAAATTGATCCTGGCAACTATAGACCAGTAAGTTTAACATCAGTAATTTGTAAAATATTTGAATCTCTGTTAAAAAAGCATATAATGTTATACTTGGAGATGGGGGGACTGTTATCAGATAATCAGTATGGGTTTAGGAAGGGTAGATCCTGCTCTACAAACCTTTTGAAGTTCTACGAAAAAATTACTGAGGAGCTGCATAATAAGAGCAGTGTAGATATCATGTACATAGATTTTCAAAAGGCTTTTGATAAAGTACCTCATGAGGCATTACTGTTTATATTGGAAAGGCTGGGGATTCAGGGAAAAACATTAATATGGATAAATAATTGGTTATTGGGTAGAAAGCAGAGAGTGCAGGTAAAAGGAAATTATTCACAGTGGACAGAAGTTATAAGTGGGGTGCCTCAGGGATCAGTTTTGGGACCAATTTTATTTATAATTTTCATAGATGATATAGGTCAGGGGATTAAGAATATAATCAGTATATTTGCAGATCAGAAAATATGGGGGGGGGGACCATTGAATACCGAGTTACAGATAGAGAATTTACAATTGGATTTTGATAAGATATCCGAATGGGCTGTAAAATGGGGTATGTCATTTAATGTATTGAAATGTCAAGTTCTGCATATGGGTTACAGGAACAGTGGAGCCGAGTAGTGTGTGCAGGGAGTACAGGAACAGTGGAGCCGAGTACTGTGTGCAGGGAGTACAGGAACAGTGGAGCCGAGTACTGTGTGCAGGGAGTAAAGGTAAAGGAGGGAGAAACAGTCAAGGATCTTGGGGTGATAATTCACAAGGATTTTAAAATGGGTCACCAATGTTCAGCTGCGGGTAAAAAGGCTAATAGGTTATTGGGGTATATTAAAAAGACTGTAACTTCAAAGGATAAGAATATTATCTTGCCGTTTTATAAGAGCTTAGTAAGACCACATCTAGAATATGCTGTACAATTCTGGGCTCCATATATGAGAAAGAATATAGAATTAATTGAAAGGGTTCAGCACAGAGCTACAAAAATTATAAAGGGGATAGCAAATCTCGACTATAATGAACGTTTAAGTCATCAAAACATGTATACACTGGAAAGAAGAAGGAGTGGGGATTTGATTCAGCTTTTCAAGTTGGTAAAACAAGGGGACACAGAGGGCTTAAATTTCAATAGGGATAACAGAACAAGGGGCCATGGGTATAAATTGAATAAGACACATTTTAATCAGGATTTAAGGAAAAACTACTACTTTAATAGGGTAATAGGCAAATAGAACGCGTTGCCAGAAAATATAGTTAATTCAAAGGGAGTGTACGAATTTAAGATGCAATTGGATAGGCAGTGGGAATTGGGGAATTCATAAACAAAGTGCCAGCCTTGTTGGGCTTGAGCCTGTAGCTGGTCGTCAATATTTGTATTTGTAACATTGGTTTATTTTTGGGATTCCTGAGCTAAAATTAAATTTTGTCTAACACCTTTAGAATCACCTTGCATCATAACCTATAAACTATTTTTTCTTAGTTTTTATGACTGAAATTCAATTAGTAAAGAAACACATGGGATGAAGCTGCTTAGATATAAGCATTAAACGTAATGACATGGCGCTTACATCCATATGAAAGATAATATACTTGTCACTTCCACTTCGCACAGCCTTCGAGCACTGGAAATCTTGCGGTGTCTTTCCTACGTCATTGTAGCACATTCCGGGAACAGATAATAACGCCAACAGGCATCCGGTCTCAGTTTCTTCGCCAATGAAATCGTCTTCAACATGTAAGACCTAAAGATCAACTCACACGAATTGTTAACAGTTACCAGTAAAGATAATCAACAAGTAAATCTGCAGTTCAGCGTATCACCTTCGTTTATCGCTGATGCGGAAAAACCAGCTGAAACTCGGGATAAATGCAGTATTTCACTCGATGGTCGTTTCCCATCTCATCAGAAACTTAAGCCTAACACTCCCTGTCTGAATCATTGCAATTAGATGTTGCGAATTTGAACACTATTTCCTTTCGTTCAGTAAACAAGAAAACTGTTTCTAGGAAACAACAATTACCTACTGCATTGATCTTGAACGAGTTTCCTAGTGGAAAAACCGTTAAGAATATGTTTTAAACTAGCAGACCAGAGCACAATATCTGTGTTCAAGTTCCTTGATTGCTTACAATTTATGGCAGTATGATTACTTAAATTGCATACTTTAATCAAATTCATTAATAATGAAAATAGGCATCAATATGATCATTTAATTCATTCAATCAAATAAAATTAATTAATAATACAAACCGACGTTTTGTTGCATTCTTACTGATGTTAGTTCTTATTTCTACTATTATAAAAGGAAGTGTTTGTTTGTCTGTTGGGGGCGGCAAAATCCTGACGTTTCTATGGCACTTACAGCAATGAGATTTGGCACACAGGTAGTACGAATGTTTTGCAATTTTTGGGTCGCGGCCAATTTTAAAATTCAATCTAGAAGATTTTTAAATGAATTTAATAGTTTAATTCTCCATCGCTTTTTCAAACACGGAGAACTTTTTCTACCCGTGTGACCTTGCAGTCAGGGTTTGCAACCAATCCAAGTTTTTTTCATCAGCGTGGAGAAAATTATTTTTGTCATTTCCGCTTTGATTTTGCTCGTACGAATAAATTTCCAGCCAGACGATAAATCTTTTAACTGAAGACAGTTCTCTTTCTATCTCCTAGACCAGGGATGGGCAAACTACGGCTCGCGGATAGAATTTTAATTTGCCGGTCCGACGGAAATTAAAAGAAAATATGATTTATATATCCATCTCCTTTTCTATTTTGTTTAAATATTATTATTTTTTTTATTCCTTTTTTTCAAAGGACTGATGATCTTTTTACTTTCTCTATTTTTGTTCTACTAAACATAAATCGACGGAAATAGCAAGCACAGACAGCTTTCAATCGGTAAAGTGTTGAAAGCGGTTCTTTGTAGTGATGGGGAAAATGACTCTTTTCAGGGATCGGATCGGAACCGCTCACTCACTAAAAAGAGCTAACTCTTTTTGATGACTCACCGCTCCTTTGAGATATATAATAATGTATATAACATATCGAAATGTATACAATATGTTTGGGCCATCGGACATCCCTCGTTGTCACGTGAGCGCATGTGTCCAGACGAAGAGGCGCCAAGCGTGCTTGAAACACCCACGCACACAACACTTGAAACACACTAGCGTCTCTAGCCTGCTCGCCGATCCCTATGAGAAACAAGAAATCGTTCGCTGCGCATGCCCACGGACTCTACTTCTCCAGTGCTTTAATCGGTAAAGTGTTGATAAGACGATAAATCTTTTAACTGAAGACAGTTCTCTTTCTATCTCCTAGACCAGGGATGGGCAAACTACGGCTCGCGGATAGAATTTTAATTTGCCGGTCCGACGGAAATTAAAAGAAAATATGATTTATATATCCATCTCCTTTTCTATTTTGTTTAAATATTATTATTTTTTTTATTCCTTTTTTTCAAAGGACTGATGATCTTTTTACTTTCTCTATTTTTGTTCTACTAAACATAAATCGACGGAAATAGCAAGCACAGACAGCTTTCAATCGGTAAAGTGTTGAAAGCGGTTCTTTGTAGTGATGGGGAAAATGACTCTTTTCAGGGATCGGATCGGAACCGCTCACTCACTAAAAAGAGCTAACTCTTTTTGATGACTCACCGCTCCTTTGAGATATATAATAATGTATATAACATATCGAAATGTATACAATATGTTTGGGCCATCGGACATCCCTCGTTGTCACGTGAGCGCATGTGTCCAGACGAAGAGGCGCCAAGCGTGCTTGAAACACCCACGCACACAACACTTGAAACACACTAGCGTCTCTAGCCTGCTCGCCGATCCCTATGAGAAACAAGAAATCGTTCGCTGCGCATGCCCACGGACTCTACTTCTCCAGTGCTTTAATCTTCCATTAAGGGGTGACGTAAATAGTGCAGAAGCTGGGGAAACGATTAGCGGATAGAAAACGATCAACAATATTAAAAACTGAAAATTTTAGCGAATCCGGTGTAGCACCCGGCATGACTTGTCGATAATGAGAGAACGATTATACATTTTATAATTGGCTGTTTTCTACAAAATAATCGTTCTTTTTGTGGTATGGTCTTCTGTGCAAAGTAACAGCTTTATTCACATATAAACAATACAATAACATTCCTGATCGTTGTCATATTTTACTCTCCATTTGATTCTTTGGTAACAATCATTGCAAATTAATATCTTGGAACTTCTAAAGAAGTCTGATGTATGTTTGCAAAATTTTCTGAACGCTCTCGGGATAATTTCGAGAATTGAAAAAACAAATTATTTTTACTGTGATGAATCTCTTGCATCTTTTATTAAAACTTGAGTTTATTTTAGTGTATTTTTGAAAATAAAATTTTTATCGGTGATTAATATAAAATACCAATGGCCTGTGTTTTAGTATAATTAATGAATACCATGTAATGCAGGAACACATGGTTTTAGTATAAAATCGAAGTTAAAAAAACAAAAACCTGAAAATGTGAAATGCTGCAAGTTTTAGTGACATATTTTTTTTGAAACTTAGGGTACATAAATGCGATTATGCATTTTAAAAGCAGGGTGTAAAAAACATTGATTAAAAAAAATCAAGTAAACTTACGTTAGTGTACGTTTACCACACAGAGCCCGAAAATATTCCGGATACGGAGGCAGTTTTCAAGTTTTAATTCTCAGAAAATTAACGAAAAGCGTGTTAAAAAATTGCATGCAAAAAAGTGTAAACAAACAAAAAGTTTCGGTCGATCACACGAGAGATCCGAACGAAATGACAAGCGTCTCTATATTCTGCTAGGCGATCCCTATGGGAAATAAAATCCTGCTCGTTGCATATACCCACGGACTTTTAAAATTTAAGATATATATCGACGTAATGTTTTCAATGACGTTTCCGAAATTTTTATACGACCCCTTAAGAAATAGTGGGCCCTGTCTGAAATCAAAGTCTCCGGGCATGCGCAGTGAACGATTTCTCGTTTCCCATAGGGATCGGCGAGCAGGCTAGAGACACTAGTCTTGAAACTACTCACTCATCCAGCAATTGCGCAGTTTACCTCTAAAATCAACAAAAGGAGGGAGACGGGGCCCGAGGACGATAGGCATTGCAGCATAGGGCTGCTAAGCTGTAAAATTTAATTGCTAAGGCATAAGATGGCCCAAAACCATGTCAATTCATATAACTTTGAAATTGTTCATAAAGAATAAATTACTTTGAGGACACTTCTACTTTTGTAATTCCCGTCATGAACCCGTTGAGATTACAGAAGTAGCAATTAAAATATCCAAACACGTTAAAAATCTCATTTTTGACCAAGAATTCTAAAAAAGTTTTCGATTTTATTGGATAGAGTATTTATTTGACTTTCCAAAACATATTTAATTTTTTCTCTGTTAATTACTTGAAGAAGTATTAAGATTTTAATCAAGGCGGGAAAACAAGAAGTAAGAATGGAAAACACTGGAAATGGCCATTAAAAGGCCAAAAACATGGCAAAATCTAAATTTAAACCTACTTTTTTTTGCAAATATAATTTTAGAAAGTTTTTTCAAATATTTAAATGGTTTCTCTTTTGGAAATGGAGTGAACTTTTTTAAAGAGAAGGAAGAACAAAATTGTTTACACAAAGAGCAAACGCAAGGGAGCAAGCGATGCACTTGAAACTACCTTTAACTCTAAATTAATATTTTTGCATTATTTCCTCACTTCAAATGTTATAATACAAAAACTTATAACTGGATGCTAGTAAACTTTTGAGAGTTTGTTATTTATAATGTTGTCAAGTGAATGAACTAGAATAATTATGCTGAGTTCAAAAGTTTCTAAATTATTACTATTTATTTAAGAAGTAGGACTGTAAAACTATAAAAAATCTTCTATTCATTTTTCAATCACTTGTAAAATTGTTGTTTATTTAAATATCCATTTAATCTAGTTCATTCCCTAGAAATATGTATGTAGTTTATTTTGGTAGCATCATTTTTCAAATTGGTTGAATAGATTTTCATGTAGCACATTTGAAGTTTTTGACACATTTCTTTAAAATTTCATACATAATTATCATATTTTTACAAAATTATTAATATATACTTTTAATATTTATAGCCCATTGCTATTGTTTAAAACACAAAACATAAAAATATCATTAAAATGTTTCTATACCACATTTAAAAAAAGTGTCTTGGACGTGTTTGGATACATTAAGATTTCTTTCTAAAACCACTTAGTTACCAAATGAGACTTCCTAATAATTTAAATGATATTTTAAAATCATATAATAAAAATATTAATAATTTATTTAAGTACTTAAGATTTTTAACTATTTATTTTAAGATATAGGTATATAATACCCTCGAATACTCGTTGTCCCAAAGATTTTCAAAATCCAAGTCCCCTCCCTGTCTTTTAATAAAATATATTCAAAATGCCTTGTTTTGTAAAGGCAATGCAATAAAAACGAGTTACGTTTAATTTAATTTTGTGTAGCTTTATTAAAATGATATCACTCCCGAGAAATCAAGGTTTTATTATAATTATTATATTAATGTTAAGTGAATAACATAATAACTGTTAGAATATGTTTTAATAACAACCTTAAGACTAGTTTTATTTAGTGCTAAAAGGCTTGATGTGACTTAGCCGTAAAAACACCCTTTCAATCTAAAATTGAATTAAATTTAAAAAAATAACATTTATGATGATACATATATATTTAAAAATTTGAAACTTCAAAAAAGTAACAAAAAGCTAGGGAGCGCAAAAGAACGAATGCGGAATTGACTCTTCGAGAGCGATAGTTATCGAAAAGAGCCAAAGAGTTAACTCCTTAAAAGAATCAACTCCCAAAAGATTCAGTGAGCGCAAACGATCGAATGCGGAAATGATTCTTCGAAAGAGCCAAAATCTCGAAAAGAATCAACTCCCAAAAAGAATCACTGAGCTGGTGATCGCATGCGGAAATGACTCTTCGAGAGTGGAAGCGCTGATTGGTTAAAAAAGAGTCACCGCTCTTCAGCCCTGATTGGTTAAAAAAGAGCTATAGCTCTTTTTTGACGAATCAGCGCTCGCTCACTCCGTCAAGAGAGCTAACTCTTTGAGTCAGCTCCTGAGCGGATCGCCCATCTCTAGTTCTTTGTACAAGCGGATGGACAGAGGAAGAATCCTAATGTTAAAACTTAGACGAATTACCGCTAGATGGCGTACACTTTTTTAGTTCTGTCGGCGGTAGGGAAAATTTTGAACGGGTTTGAAAAATCCCTGTTCTGATGTTGAATGTATTCTGTTTTGTTTATGCTTGTGAGGTGAGGAGCTGATGGATTTCAACGGACTTTCTATTGAAAGCGGAATAGTGTAATTAGGAAAAGTTAATTTGTCCTTAGGCGTATTCTTTTGAAAGATTGTATTTACTTTTCAGTTACACATCCAATCTCCTTCAAATTTGAAATGTGTTTTTTCATGCGTTGGATACATGCAAGAAAAATTTGTTTCAGCTTTGATTTTGAATTGTTTTACGCTGTTGCGTTTAATTATATTTGTGAAGTGTAATCTTAGTATTTTAGTGAGGCAGTGAGATTGTTCATTCTGCGATCAGTAGTTAATTTTTGATGCATAATTAGATATAATCGAGTTTTTGAGATTACATAATATGAAAGTCCACTAATTGAATACATCTGATTCTATTAAAACAGACCATTTCTTTCGATTTTTAGATTGTTACAGGGTATGTATGCAAATTTAAAATGAAGTGATTTTTTATTTCAAAAAATCAGTGATGTAAATAAGAATTTAAAATTTCAATTTCCTTTCTGTATTATGTGTAATAATATTGAAAATGAAATAACTATGAAGAGACGTGCTATTTTATTCAAGTTAGTTCAATAGTAAATCAGCCTTCCCTTGAAGCACTACATAACCTTTTTTGATAGGGATCATAATTACACGACAACTCATTCCTTTATGGGCCATTGAACATGTGTCACTCACAAGCCTGTTCATCAGCATAGGTTTTGTTTTAAACATTTCATGCGACTATAAATCCAATGGGCAATTGGAATCATTCTTCTCCATATGATGGGTGAAGATTCTCTTAATATATTTACTCAAGCATTATTCTTAAAAACGTGCCGTGGCCAGTGCGACTCCATTAGTTCAAATTAGTAAGACACGCTTTTTCCTAATCTCTAGCTATTTTTTGTGTGGTTTCATTTGCAAAATCTTTGTATTATTTTTTAATCCTTCATATGCCTGTGCCAAAATCTTTGCATTATTAATTTTGTATAACTTCCATACACTGATGTGCTAAAAGTCATGGGATAGCAGTATGCAAATTTACTAGGGCTCATATTGCATTAAAATGGTTTAAAGAGTAAGATAGTTATCAGTGCTGTCTGTTGAACTCTTGAATGTCTTCACCTGCCAAGAATTAACCGAGTTTGAACATGGAAGGACAGTTAAAGCTAAACGCATAGGCTTAATATTTCGGACATTGTTGAGACCTTGCTCCACATTGTCAAGGGTGTATCGAGAGTACCTCATAGAAGGCATTACCCATCACAAGTGCATTTGTGCTAACAGACAAATGACTCTGTGTGAACAGGCTGCATCATTTATGAGGGACACACTGCATACTAGAGGCATGCCCAAGTTTCGTACAGTGAAATAGACTTGAATTTATCTATGCCAAAAATGCCTGGAAATACTCTTTGCGTGAATATTTAGGCTTGACGATAGCTGCACTAACTGTTAAGCTTGGCGGTTTTTTGGTACCCAGCTAACGGTTAAGAACTGTATTTTCTCAATATTTGTTTCTAAATAGCGGTAAGAGTTGTTTTGCTGATTGTTTATTTCAAATTTTATTCTAAGTTCTCATATAGGTATGTTAAAATAAACAATGTGATATGTCGATTTGGTTTCCCAAACCTCTGTTGAATAAAATTAGGGTAGTATTAATGATTTTGTGCTATTCTATTGATATACCTGTGGGGAGATAAGCCGTAAAAGGGAGGCGAGGTGTAGAGAGAATAGTATCATTGCTGAGGGCAAGGAGTGGGAAAGTAACTTGCTGGTGGTTCAGTGGGTTTCTCATTGTTAGTAGCTTGCAAGCTGTAGATGAATGACATAGGTTCAATTCATGTGACTCTACCCTGAGCGTATTAATTTTTCGTGTCGAAAGTTTCCTGTTTGTGTATACACACCTAATTCTGTTTTTGCACAAACTTTTTTTTTCTCAAATTCAAAATAAATTTTTTATTCTCTATTTACTCTAGTCATTTTAAATTTATTTGCCCAAATTTCATGATTTTTTTTTTATAATTGTGGCATAGTAGTATCATCTGTTAAAACTAAATGGGAATTCGTAGCAATTACAGGGGGTTAGCAATCAGTGGTCACACCTGACCCCACGAAAAGAACTGTCACAAGCAGTGCTGGCCATGCAGTGGCTAGTCAGTTATATTGCCCCCACATAGATCGCATAACATCTAGTGTATGCGTTTTGGAACGCATGTTTTCATTTACCAATGTATACATCTACAATGTTCTTATTGTATTTGGTAACTAACACGACTGTATTCCCAACATTACAATGGCACACAACTGGAGAAGGATTCGGTGATCTATTATTTGAAGATATCCATGAATCAGTCGACAAAGCCGTAAGCAAAGATGAAATGTTAGAAGGGGTTGTCTTTGAGACTCCTAATCCCACAGATTGTAGTGATAATGAACAATATGATCTTGTTCTAAATACAGGTTTAATAAAAGAATGTCTGGAACTGACCTGAAAATTGGTTAATAATTTTGTCAAACCTGACCCTTATGAGAAATGCGCTGGGAAATTTCAACGTGAACTGAAGTTCTTGGTAGCCTCTTACACATAATTAGATAATGGCCTAACCAAAACACAACAATTAATTACTGAATTCGTTCGTAAAACTGGTGAAACATCCGCACTAGATGATACTCGTGCTCGTCCAAACAGAATTAGGTGTACATTAAGTTGACACGAAAAGGCGAGTTTGTGATTTCATTTGTATTGTACTGATGTGCACACTTTATATTTTCAGGTTCCTCGTCCTTCAGATTTTTAACTAGCCCTCTTACTCGTATTTATGATTTTGTAATTCCCACTATCAAGATATGTTTCTATGTGGTTTTGTTTTTATTTCTAGAAGCAGGTGTTTTTGTGATAGTAGTTATTGAAATCAGTTATTGCCAAAATGATAAGTAATTTTTTAAATTACCCAATTTTTTACAAAAATAAACAATTCCTCTATTAAATATAATAGTAAGTTTCAAGAAGAAAAAATTAAGATGGGAAATACTTAAATTTGAACAATTTTACACTTAATGGTCATAAGTTAAGTTGTCATGCAAAAAGTTTTTTTTTTCGAGTCTTGTACAATTAATTGTATTTACAGATAAATGAATATTTGTCCTGTATGACTCAATTGATATTTAAAGTTCATTGTGTATTGAATTGAAAATAAAATTTTTTATGTACCATTTGTTTCTTTGTTTTTCTTGTACAACATTAATTAAAAAATACCTTTTATAATGAATTGAAGTACATATATTCACTGTAACTGAAACACTTCTTTTTGTTTACCTTCATGTGTTTGTTTACAAAAATATCTTGCAATGTCAGAATCAGTCTCAATAAATCATTCTGAATACATTAAATGTTGCTTACAATTTGTACTAAAAGATTTATATTTAGTTCTGATTTTCATAATTATTCAAGATTACCAATGATGTCTGGTACACACAAGTATTGTTACAATTGAGAATTGGTAACTTAGTAATTTTTTTTTCTGGATTGAACTGTTTTGGAATGTAATTTAAATTGAATTTTAGAACTGAAATAATTATATTTATTTGTGGAATATAATATAGACCAAGTGACTGCATGCATAAAAACATTTAGAGCTTCGATGAAAATCCAAATTTTCCCCATATTGTGTTTGGAGAAAGCCTATTTGTGTGTAATGTCAACAGAGATCCCTTGTTTTTCAATAATATTATATCATACAGTAACAATGTTTTCATGGGAACTTTCTGTAAGAAGTCAGTCATACTTTTTCATATCTTGCAGAGAACAGTGTTTTGAAATTTTTTTTTACACTAGGGGGCTCCGCCCCCTGCTCGCTTACGCTCGCCAACCCCCGGGGATTGTTGCGCAATCCCATTTGGTTTGCTTCGCAAACCAACACTCCTTTCACAGATGTCATTTGGTTTGCTTCGCAAACCAACATTCCTTTCACAGAGTGAAACTATCTGAATAATTCGTATTATGCTGATTTCACTTTCCGGTACATGACGTCACAGCGAGGGCTTCGCGCCCTGCTCGCTTACGCTCGCCGACCCCGGGGATTGCTACGCAATCCCGTTTGGTTTGCTTTCTCAAACCAATACTTCTTTCGCAAGTGATTTAACTTTTTTTTGCTTTAACACTTAATGCACCCTAAACTAATAGCCGCATCAGTAAAAAATCTTCTGCATCTTGTTCCCTGTACAACTTTAAGTAAACATTGTTAATATCCAAACTTTACGATCTGTACTTTGTCGGTAAACTGTCTTGAGAACAGAGGGGAAAAAGCGAGCCTTTTTCCTCGCCAAATAAAAAGAAATCGTTTTTATGGCAATTGTTGCTACGATAAATTTGATATCTGGCAAACCCGATAGTCAAAAGTGTAACCCACTACTGCTTTCGGAAGCAGCTATGCGATCTGAAAAATACGAAATTTGTGTCACCAACTTTTGATTGCATCGAATTTATTTATGAACCAATTTTAAAAATAATTGTACCGTAAGAAAGAGTACATTGTGAGGTATACTGCAATATTTTTAAAATTAAAAACTAACAGTAATACTATATAGATATGACCATTTTAGTTTTGTATCGGAAGTTACGATCTGAAAGTTCCGAAAATTGTATGACCTACTTTTAATTGCATCGATTTTGTTTATTAACCAATTTGAAAAATAATTGTACCATAAGAAAGAGTGTAATGTAGTGTATTCAGTGATGTTCTCAAATTTAAAAAATAATGGTTTTTGCCGTAGACATAATGGTTTTAACAAAAAGTAGCGAAAATATCCGAAGATTCCGAATTTTGTATCACGAACATTTGATCGCATCCAATTTAATTATTAACCGATTTCAAAAATAATAGTACCGTAAGAAAGAGTATATTCTGAGGTATACAGCGATATTTTAAAAATTAAAAACTAATAGTAATTAGATATAGATACGGCAGTTTTAAAAAAAAGTAACAAAAATGTCCCGATTTTTCCCGAATTTCAAAAAAATATTATCAAGAACCAAATTTAAATTAAAAAAAAAACTCGACGAGCTGCAAAAATTTACGTTGAGAGGTACTCTTAAAAAAAACTCACGACTAAAGACTGAAATTTTGAATGTGTTTTGCTCACTCGCGGAAGAAATTTCACTTCTTCAACTTTAACACTTAATAAAACCTAAACTAATAGCCGCATCGGAAAAAAATCTTAATAATTATCCAGGGAATACGATGAAGAACAAAGCATGTTAATTTCATATTTTTCCGATCAGTACTTTCTCGGGAAACCGTCTAAGAATGGAGCTAAACAACAAAAATTTCAATTCTTCGGCGGCGGCGGCGGCGGCGGCGGTAACTTTTTTTTAATATAGAGAGACATATTTATTTTGAAGGCACATGATGTAACCCAAAGTATTTTTACAATTTTCTAGAAGTCTCCATCATAGATAATGCATTTTGATTAAATATTTTGCTAAAATGTGCTGAAGCTTCACACTCACTATCCTAGATCAGCTTCCTAAACAAATGACAATCAAACCCAGTAAAAGCTTTTGAGAAAAATGGTCTGAAAAAAATCATGTGGTCAAAAGACTAAATTTGCAGTGCTGGCAGTCATTTGACCGTTATCAAATTAAATTAATAATGTCATTCATTGAGTGCACAATGAAATTAGAAGTGTTTTATTTAAAAGTTATTCCAAAACAAAATGATGTCCTATGTAAACATCCTGCATAACAACTGAAGAAATTGTAAACCAATTGTTAGGTTGGTAAATATCTTTAAGTCGTAAAATTTTCTGTAGCTATACAATCTGATTCTTGCAACTTTAGCATTATTGGCTTTAGTCAGATTTACATTCAAAGCTTATCTGGAACTACGAGTCAGCTAAACTTGTTCAAAGTAGACTTCTGTGAAACTTATAGTATAAAATGTGCTCATGCTATCTCCATACATGTAACTCACTCAACATCTGTCCTGATTAGGACATGAAAATTTTAGATAAAATAATTTTGAATAGCCCTTTTGAAAAATAAATTAAACCAGCATCATGCTAATATAACAGGTGCTGTGGTGGGAAGAGCAACCAGAGGGTTGGGAGTTCGAATCCAGCCAAAGACCGTCATGTAGAAGGGGGTTGGTGCGTGTTAAATCTGTTGTGTGGAAGTTTGGAGTGCCAACTTGGGTGTTGCCTCGTTATATGACCATGATTCAAAAATTATGTATCTTAATCTTTCCCTTTGGTGTTGATCCAGGACTGTCACAAATAGCTCATTGTGTTGCTCCAGTATAACGTTAATTAAAAAATGCCATCACCAATGCCTGTTGCTCCAGTGGGACGTTAATTAAAAATACCATTAGATGTACCACATTTCATCAAAATCCTGGTTTTAGACTAATCAGTAGCATTTTGTAACTCGTTAAAGGTCTTGTGAATAAATTATTGTACACTTAGTAGCTAAACGAATAATATTACTCAGATTAATATTGTCAGTTTATTATAAAACAAATATTACTTTTCTTCTGTTCATGATAAGAAAAATTACATATATCTTGCCTCATAGCAGTGAAAAATTATATATTTAATCATTGGTTATGTATTTTTTGGCATACGAAACTGACATCTGATGAACTAAAAAACTACAACTATAACAGGTGCCACGGTTGGAAGAGCAATTGGAGGGTTGGGAGTTAGAATCCAGCCAAAGACCGTCGTGTAGCAAGGGGGCTGCTGCATATTAAATATGTTGTGTTCTTACATTGGTGTGGTGTGTAAGTTAGAAGTGCCAGCTTGGGTGTTGCCTCATTATTTAAAAATTATGTTGTCTTCATTTTTCCCTTTGGGGTTGATCCTGGACTGTTACGTTACAAATAGCCCATAATGTCGCTCCAGTTCAACGTTAATAAAAAATACCATCACCAATGCCTGTTGCTCCAGTGGGAGAGAGAGAGATGTAAATTAAAAATACCATAAGATATACCACATTTCATTAAAACTTAAATTATTGAACACTTAGTATTTAAATGAATAATATTAACATTTTTTTTACAAAACAAATATTACTTTTCTTCTGTTCATAAGAAAAATTACACCATAGCAGTGAAAAATGATAATTTTAATCATTAAATATGTACCTATTTTTTGGGATACAGAACTGGCACCCGATATAACTCCTAAAAAAACTGCACCTTTTTGGTATATTTAATAAAATCTCAATTTGCTCATCTCTTGGCTAGCATAAGATAAATAACTATTTTGTTTTTGTGAATACATTGAGACAATTGAAAACCAATACAGTTTTGGCACTAAAAGTTAAAGAGATGAATGGGTTCTAAACGAGCACTAATATCATCAAGAATTGGGATGGGTATCCATTTGCATAGCTACAAAGCAATTCCTACTTACTAATTTTCATTCTACCCAAGTTATGATCAACTTTGATTTGATTTTCATGTACAAACACCATTAATTTGTGAATTTCATCATAGGATACATAGAACTGCTTTGTTAGAACCTATCCACTCAATACTTCTCTTTCCCTTGCTATAGAAAATCAACCATGATAATGCTAAAAAATGGTTCAGATCCTATTTACTTAGGCTGTTCCTCTGCTATATATAAACCTGAAAAATATTTATTTTTCAGTCATTTTTCCAAGCAATTAATATTTTTTATTGCTAATACAATTCCTCTGTTTACTGAGTGAAATCATTTTCAGATGAGTTCTCAAAAGAATTTTGGATTGAAATGTAATTGGGGAACACACACATTTTACATTCTACAACTGAGTTCCACAAATCTGACATGACACTTTCTCATGACATAATATAAATTGGTATGGTCAAGAATGCTTTTTTATCATGCTTAACACAGGAACTTCATTTAAATCATGCTTATGTATCAACAAAAAGAATAACTGCCCACAATATCAAAACTAATCACTCAATACTCCCCAAATGAACAAACAATACTCCTTAATTTATGTCAAGTAATGCTTCCCCCAAATCAAAATGAATAAAATAAAACTCCTTAAACTTATCTGATAGAAGTACAAGAAAGGTTAGTTGTAAAATACAATATAATCAACCCAATTAATTATCTGATTGTGAAATCAGCAAAAAATTAATTGAACTATTTTTTATTTATACAAGTTTCACGAAATTAGATCGAATTATGAATTGCCTCAACAGTATAAATTTGAACACAGTTAAATAATCAAACACAATGAGCGAAATTTTGTATGAAGATAAATATTACATTTAAGGATTTTAGTTTACAAACCATAGAATATATGACAGATCAAGAAATGCAACCGCAATGTTTTAAAATCAAGTTAACAACAAAATACATAAGAAATGACTTGTTAAATGTTGCAAAATTAGAAACCAAAGCTTGCTAAAATACTCGAATCAAGGTGGTGAAAAATAAACTTAATGCCGAGAGATTAGCCAGAGCAGGAATCCTAATGTAATTAAACTATTCGTAATGAAACAGCAGAAAAGACAATTTTAAACGTATCATACACCCAAGTAAAACGACAAGAAAATATGTTGCTTTTATCACTCCTAGAAATGGAACGAACGTAACGCCGAAAAAATAATGGATTATGGAACCAAGATTTGACAGAGGAAGAATCCTTATGTTAAATTCACCCATGCCCAGATTTTCCCCATTTGTACGAATATCCTTCCCTAAAATATTTTTCCCCATCCGAAATCATAGCTAATGCGCATGTGCCAACCTCCGAAAATTCGTCTAAGTTTTAACATTAGGATTCTTCCTCTGTCCATCCGCTTGTGTTCTTTGTTAGTTATAGCTGTAGACCGGCGCCAACAAGCGTTATCTCTTTCTCGGGGATGTTTGCGTCCACCTCACTTCTACAAACATGAGAATCCGTTTATCATTGTGTAGAGAGCATAGAGATTGAAGTATGGATCAATGGGCGACCATTCTCTTCACTGATGAGTCCCTGTTCAGCTTAAACACCGATTCTTGCCGTACATTCATATGGAGAGAACCAGGGACCCGCTACCTACCCTCTAATGTCCGCGAAATCGACCAACATGGCGGATTAGGTTTAATGGTCTGGGCAGGCATCAAGTTGGATGGCCGCACACCTCTCCGTGTCTTTGAAAGAGGCAGTGTGACTGGTGTGAGGTATAGGGATGAGGTCTTGGAGCCCTATGTTCGCCTTTTCAGGGGTGCAGTTGGCCCTGAGTTAATTTTAATGGACGATAACGCGAGGCCACATAGAGCTCTTCTGGTCGACGAATTTCTAGAGAGTGAGGATATTCGCCGGATGGATTGGCCAGCCAGATCTCCAGACCTTAACCCTATAGAGCATGTCTGGGACGCTATGGGGAGGGCAATTGCAACTCGCAACCCACCTCCGAGAACCATCCTGGGAATGAAAACAGCGGTTCTGAACGCGTGGGACCAATTGCCACAGGAAATGATAAACTGCCTTATTTCAAGTATGAAATCACGCTGCGAGACCTATATATCTGTAAAAGGGGACCATACCCCCCTATTAACCCATTTTTTTGTTTATTATGCAACCGCTGTCTCATATTTTCCGACTCCAACGAATGTTACGCACGATCATGCGTGTGTATTACAATTATTGAATGCTTATTTGTTTTGTATTGTATCAATGTATGTACATATCAAATTTCATTAAAATCGGTACAGTAGTTCTAGAGATAATCGACCAAGTCTGGAAATTCTCTTAATTTCTTACACCAGTGTAGTTTTGAACTCGTAACACTCCGTTTGCTTATCTGCGACTCTACCAACTCTGCTTCAAAATTGGCGAAGTGCCTCCCGCAGAGGTTAATTTCATATCCTTTATATCCATTTGCTGCTATTCGCTACTTAGCAAGCAATATTACATTGAAAATTACAGTATCCAATTTAATTAAGTAAATTCACAGCAGCCAAATTAGGCCAGGGAAGTAAATGTTTTACTTACTTAGCACTACCTTCCCATGGCTTTTGAGCTTGCAATCTTGTTTTGATTGAGGGATTTGTCACTCAAAGGAGGATTTAATTGTTTTACGTACGACTTTGATTTGTTTTGATAGATTTCAAGAGGTCCGCAGTTGAAGTCCCAAATAGTTCTCCAAGTCTACCAGGCTCTGACACTCTTAACCCATTGAAGCTTTGATTGGCAATGACACGCTCGATGTCCAACCTATGTATGACCACAGGAATTTTTACTGCGGTATAACAAAAGATCTTGCTTCAGTTAATTTCCTTTTACATTAGCAGCGAATATCAAATTCATTGGACCAGGAAGCTTATAATTTCATAGACCAGGGGTCGGCAACCTATTGAAACGGAAGAGCCAAAAGTTACAATTTACAAAAATTTCCCAGTTTTTAAAGAGCCACTAAAAATGTTCGTTTCAATATTATATATTTTTGCTTATACATATTTGATTTTTGATTTAAAATAAACGGCTTTAAATACGGAATAATATTTATTCATTTAAAAACACAAATATAGATAGTTACATCAATGGGAGCATTGACTTTGCATGCCTTTTGAAAGTTTGATTATATCTGGCTTATAATTTGTTGCTTTAAATTTCAAGCACGACTGTAGATTTTTATTTGTTAGTTGACTTCTAACTTTACTTTTTATTATATTCATGCAAGAGAATTCTTGCTCGCACGAATATGTCGACACGAAGATCGTCAGCACTCCATATGCTAACTTCTTCAACTCACTGTAGCAGTCTGGAAGACTATTCCATGCGCCGAATATGAGGGCCTCAACTCGCGGAATTTCTTTTAGAGCTGTGCACTTGTGCTGCGCGATGTGCATGCATTTCTGGACCTTCAACTTGCTCTTGAGTTCTGTGAACTTGCCACTCCACAAGTCTTTGGTTTTCAAATCTAGCAATTGCATTTTAAGCGATCCAGCATCAATTCCAAATGGCTCAATGTTGATCTCATTTGTATTTGTGTTGAGAGGATTTACTATCAACGATAAACATGGTCACGGAGTCTCATCTCTAAGAACAAAACAATAGTTCAAATTTATCTCATTACGGTCATGTTAAGCGTAGAGATTTGTAATTAACGATTATGAAAATAGAAGCTATTGAGAAATTAGGTACTTTAAGATATATTTTCTTATTTTTTTAAGGGTTTTGAAGATAAATTATTAATTTTTTCGTATGGAACTGGGGAGCCGCCACTTTACATCAAAAGAGCCGCATACGGCTCGCGAGACGCAGGTTGCCGACCCCTGTCATAGACGGTTAATGACATGTTCTATATTATAGTTAGCGAGCAGCACCTAATTAGTTAGAACCTGACCCCACGAAAAGAACTGTCACGAGCAACGCTGTGCTGGCCACGTAGTGGCTATAGTATTCTTTAAATTTCTTTCAAAATTCGTTGAACTATCGGTTGATTTCATTGGTTCATTTGAAATAATTCCTTCCTTGGCGAATTTAGAAGTGCGCCAAAAAAGCGCCAAGGCCGTTACACCGCTTTAAATGTAGACTGAAGTTTTACCAAAAAATGTAATTGCTAGCAAAAAATATTAATTTAATGCACAAAAAAAACACATCATTAGTTACACAAATTTAAAATTGTATACCACAAGTTGTATCCCTTGGTTCACGGCGACTAGACGCTCCGGCAGCGAAAACCACGGCGGCGGTTTTCGCTGGGTTCGAAAATTACGACGCCAGTGTTCTTTATTCGAATTACAATTTCGGCGAAAACGATTTATTCGATTCTCAAAAGTACTTGTAATCGCGCATCTCTAAATAGGCCACAAACGACAATAGTTACCGTTTTCATAAAAATTTAGAAAATTCCCTGATTTTTTGTGAAATTTGGAAGTTTTTCCTGAGAATTCCTGAATTAAAAAGTTCCCTGAGAATTCCCTGATTTCCCGGTTCTGTTACCACAATGCTGACCCTCATAAGAAATGTAAGCCATATCGAAATAAATTTTTTTAAATTGATTATGGATGTTGAAACGACAATATATAAATAAGAGTGATTAATGGATTTTAATTTTTTTTTTTAAATTTTTTTTTAGTTTTTAGAGCTAATTTTTTTTTCTCCTTAAAATGTTATTCTTATGGACTGACAAAAAAAATTACAATATATGACAATATATAATTTAATGTATAACACCGTTGACAATATTATACATTTTATTATACTATATTGGATACATAATATTACATTATATTATACTATATTGGAATATATATTACACAATATTCTTTAGCAGGAGTACGTGATAAAAAAACAAACAATAGATACAAATGCAAATAATACAAATTAGCGCACAGCTTGTTTCAAAGTGAGATTACAAAAAACATAAACTATGAATAAACACACAATGTGTTCCAACGTTCAATAGACATTAGCGCAGGTGGAACAATATGTACGCTTGAGTGACAGCACACATTTATCACAAATTGGTTTCTGGCATCCTTCAGAACTCACAGAAGTCTTATACTGTCCCTTGCAAAGTTCAGAGGCACTTTTCTTTCGTTTTGGTGTCTACTTGAACAATTGGGGCATCTGTTAAGCAAAGCACCTAGTCGTAGTTCTTCCACGAGCGAAAGAATAAATTCTCGAATTTTGGAGCCCGGGAATTACTTGAAAATTAGCCAAGCATTGAGTGCAGCAATGTCAAGGATGTCATAAAAAACATGAAGAGGCCACCTGCGAGTTCCACATATCATAGTATATTTCCTTAGCATCTGGACTACTCCACCTACTCCACATTTAGTATGATTGTAGTAGTAAGTAACAGTATTCGCTTCTTTGCGCTGTTTGCAAGCACATTCGTGTGCATGGTGTTAAGAATCGTGACATTCTTTTGATACACATTATATATATATATATATATATATATATATATATATATATATATATATATATATATATATATGTTACAAATTAAGAGAATTTGCATATTTTATCGAATTTCATGAAAAGAACTGAACTGAATGTAAAAACCACTGCTTCTAGACAAAAATGCAAATCTGGTACGTCAAATACGTAAGCGTACGTGTGTGTGTAGACGGAGCCAGTAGAGAAACAGGCTTTATGAGCGCACGTAAGTTAAGTCGCATTTCGTTCGCTAGCACACCTAGGCGAATTTCTTGGTGTTATTTTGCAGCAATCTGTTAATTTCAAATTGTAACAGTATAAATGAGTAACCACCAACGTTTAGATGATGGAATGAGGTGGCGAATTGTGGGGAGGCGAGAAGCAGGCCAATCTCAAGTCCAAATTTTTAGAGAGTTCAATTTAACGCCCAGCGTCGTGTTGAACTTATGGAAACAGTTCCAGGATGCCGGATCCATCGAAAGAAAGCCTGGGGAAGGTCGTCCAAGAGCCACGACGGATAGAGAAGATCGCCATTTGTCGATTATAGCAAGGCGTAATAGGAGTGCTACAGATTCTCAGCTCTCTCGTGACTTGTATGCAGCCACAGGAACCCGTGTATCAAGGGCTACTGTTTCCAAAAGACTTCATGAGAGAAGGTTGTTCGCAAGAAGACCTGCTGTTTGCGTCCCGCTCACTTCTACTACGAACAGGAGAATCCGTTTATCATGGTGTAGAGAGCATATAGATTGGAGTATGGATCAATGGGCGACCGTTCTCTTCACTGATGAGTCCCTGTTCAGCCTAAACACCGATTCTTGCCGTACGTTCATATGGAGAGAACCATGGACCCGCTACCTACACTCCAATGTCCGCGAAATCGACCATTATGGCGGATGAGGTTTAATGGTCTGGGCAGGCATCATGTTGGATGGCCGCACACCTCTCCATGTCTTTGAAAGAGGCAGTGTGACTGGTGTGAGGTATAGGGATGAGGTCTTGGAGCCCTATGTTCGCCTTTTCAGGGGTGCAGTTGGCCCTGAGTTCATTTTAATGGACGATAACGCGAGGCCACATAGAGCTCTTCTGGTCGACGAATTTCTAGAGAGTGAGGATATTCGCCGGATGGATTGGCCAGCCAGATCTCCAGACCTTAACCCTATAGAGTATGTCTGGGACGCTCTGGGGAGGGCAATTGCAACTCGCAACCCCCCTCCGAGAACCATCCTGGGAATGAAAACAGCGGTTCTGAATGCGTGGAACCAATTGCCACAGGAAATGATAAACTGCCTTATTTCAAGTATGAAATCACGCTGCGAGACCTATATATCTGTAAAAGGGGACCATACCCCCCTATTAACCCATTTTTTTGTTTATTATGCAACCGCTGTCTCATATTTTCCGACTCCAACGAATGTTACGCACGATCATGCGTGTGTATTACAATTATTGAATGCTTATTTGTTTTGTATTGTATCAATGTATGTACATATTAAATTTCATTAAAATCAGTACAGTAGTTCTAGAGATAATCGACCAAGTCTGGTAATTCTCTTAATTTCTTACATCAGTGTATATATGTTATTAATTCATACATGACAATATTCGCTTCTTTGCGCTGTTTGCAAGCACATTTGTGCGCATGGTGTTGAGAATCGTGACATTCTTTTGATATATATGAAGCGAATGCTGTCACTTACTACTAAGCAAAGCCCACAACTCCTTATTCCTCCGAGTGTTTCAACGAGTCATCTCGTCCAGAATCTTGTCAATTTTGCAAAAGACTAGGTTTCGCGTCGAAACAAAACTAGGGGAAAGTTGGACAAAACCGGGTTCCAAAATGTTTTTTTTTCTTCCTAATCACCTACTTGACTAAATTGATTCAAGCTCTATTTAAATAATAAATTAGTTATTTAGTTTCAAAAATTTTTTTTTTTTTTTCAATGTGAAATAACTATTTTTTGTAGGGTAAATAAATTATTTTTTGGAAGCATGCTAGTACCCGGTTTTATCGTACCAGGTCGGTAATTTTAATTTGTAATTAACGTCGTACTAGAGCAACACAACGGGCTATTGACGACGGTCCGGGATCAATCCCCTAAGGGAAAGATTCTAGGACAACACCTCGTAATTTTGAACCACGGTCAGCCGACCAGGTATAAAACCGGGTATATATTTTGGAATAATTAAAAAATGTTGTTGTTTTACTGCTGAAATATTAATTTATAACAATAAATTAGTACAATGGCCTTACTACACTGAGGAACATACGTGGGCTTAAAAATCACAGAACATAAGTAATTTTGAATTTAATGTGTTTGGAATATTTAGTAAATTAAGTTAATTGATCAGATTTGTAAGAAGTTTTAAGAACAGAAATCACAAATGAAATTTTGATCATGCTCCTCTGCATTACTACATTTTTCATGCGCCTATCCTTTACAGTTGAGACACTATCCAACCTTCCAAAGATTTTGACCTGGCGTACATTCCATTACAAAAGATACAGACTTCGTCACATTCCAAGTCGTCTTCATCTGATGCCGAGAAGTCTGCTTTAATGCTGAACTTCTTTTTCTTCCGTGTTTTGAGTTTTTTGGTTTGGGGCTTTAAACATTTTCTGCTTTGAGTTTTTCTTTTCTGGTTTTTTCTTGTTCTTCAAGCTCCAATTCCTACCCGGTCTTGTCCATCTGCCGAGGTGTCGGTTTTATCCGACAACGCCATTCATCAGAAAAGAAGGATTAGCATATTTCAAACATGATGTGGTTTAATAATTTTAAATAATAGCTGAAAGGAGGTGTTATCAGGTGTTGTACTTACCTAAAATAAATCTTCAAGCAAATAGAAACTACAGCGTAAAATCGGTGGAGTAAAAATCGAACCTTTCCTACTCGAATTTTTTAAAATATCGGCATAGACAAACACATAATCTACACTGCCTTTCACTCAACTCTAAATAACATGGCGGCTGTCTGCAACTAGTTTCATGCGTTATCCGACCGATGACAGCAATAATCTAGCAAAACTGCCGGGTCCTGGTTTTTTCCGCCCCACCAGGTTTATCAAACTTTCCCTTACCCTTTTATTCCAGAGGGAATGGAGATCTAAGTAGGAAAACAACTTGTCCCTTCACAGAACTGGTAACAGATTGGAATTTGTTTTTCCTTCAGAGAATGGCCACTACAGGAGAGTTTTCAATTTGAAGAAAAAATCAATAATAAAATCAAAATATAAAACTTATAATAGATAAAATCAAATTATATAATAAAATAAAATTATAAAAACTAATTATTAAGCAAATAATTATGAAGTTGTAGCTGTGCAAAAAGTATTCAATCGTTCTTCGTCCATATTTAAAAAAAAATCTTTTAGCGTTGTACCCTTCAAGGTGTCAAACCAAACTCATATTGAAAGTTATGTCTTCACGGGCATTTCAGAATAATCGTCGCACAGATAGCAGCAGGTGGTGGAGAAGGTCTTGTCATTTGGGAATTACCTACTTCGGTTTCGTCTCTCTGCAACCAATTGAAGGCTTACGTCATTGATACGATGGGGCCTGCTGTCGAGAAAGTAGCCTGGATTTCGGGATTGTGTCGGAAGAAAATCTTCAATGGGCGTGGTAGATGTACCTGGCCGAACGAAAAATCCGCGGAGGCTTGGAAGTTGTTCCTCAGTGAAGTCTTCTGGTTTTAAGCTTCGCGGCACTGTGTGCAGGTGCAAAGACAATTTCGTAGGTCGTTATTGTGAAGAATAGAATTCAGAAAACTATATATAATGTTGAAGTATGGGTATTATTATTTCTTTTCATTTTCCATATGAAAGTTTGTTCTATAGGATCATTCCACATTAAATTAGTACAAATAAGAAAATAACTATTACCACATGTTGATGGAATTTTATGAAACATAAATAAAGACATATACAAAATATTTTGATAGTTTTAGGCATTTAAAGGGTTCTGAATTTGAAGAATAACTGTGCAATCACTATGTTGCATCTTTAAAGTTTTATTTTTAAAAACCTTCTAAACACAGATAAAATATGAAATATATATTTCTTTTCGTCTATTCGGTAAAAAAATTCTTTTAAACATCTTATATTTAACCTCGAAATTAATTGGTAAATTTTGTCATGATTTAAAAAGTTTAAGGAATTTAAAGGCATAATCTAAATTTATGCCAGTCAGGAATCGCAAAATGATTGTATAAATTTGGAAATCCCCTTTATTTCCGCCGCCTTAAAAAAAAACTGTGTATAGCCCCGATGGTGAAAGCCACGATGATGGAAAAAGTGTATACCCACGATGACAACCAAGAAAACCTGACGATGACTTGAACTGACACTTAGATGATAATTTTGATTTTAGAGACAAATTATTCAAAAGAATTGCCATTCCAGAGGGTAAAAGTGGATCAGTTGCCGGAACTTCACTTACGGTGAGTACTTCCTGAAGCTGATAAGCCGTGGGAAAGTTATTAGAACTGATAAAGAAAAAAAATGCCTATTCTTCCCATTAAACTTCTAAAGCAGGGCTCGAAATACCCGGGTGCACTGCGCACCTGAAAATAAAATTGTGCACATAATTTTTTTCCTCTAGGTGCACACAGTGCACCTATCGTTAAAAAAAAGCGGGGGAAACGTATTTTATGTTATTTTGATGTCTGAACAAAATATTAGTATCGACCTCTCTCGCTCTAAAGGAACGTAATTAAAACTCCTAAATACACACTATGCGAAAACTTTAATCCAGAAAATACTATGTTGCAATGAAGGAAAAATACAAAAAGGATGGACACTAAACCTTATGGGTAAATATCTGCCAAAAACGTAGACGTCCCTGATTGCCCACCAATGTCTGATGATGACTGAATATTTGTAAGTAATAATTTCGCAGATGAAAAAATTTTTTAAATATTTTTATTTACTATCTACTTGTAACATATCCAAACATACCCAACTAATAAAGTAGTTTAAATTACATTAATGCTCTTATACTACGTTTTTTTTTTAAATATGCACCTAAAATATAATCTTTGCACCTAATTAAAAAACTTGTGCACCTGTATTAAAAAATCAATTTCGAGGCCTGTTCTAAAATGATAAATTTAGTTGAAATTTCAGCAAACTGTAATCTTAAAATTAAGCTTCAAAAACCTTAGAAAAATTAAAATGTAATTAATATAGGAAACATAAGAAACACAATTAAACTGCGAAATAGCCGTAAATATTAGTAATAGTTAATATGCAACACGTAATATATTCTATTGCAATTTTCAAACTTAAGAATGGCTCATATTTATGTTCAGTTAAAGGAACCATGAACCAAAAAGTTTAAAATCACTTTCATAATCAACGCTATTATATCATAAATCAACGCTAAAAGGACAAATCTAGGAAAAAGAATTGCAATCAAAAGACCTCATGTCCATGAATGCCGGTGTTTCCAATTCCTATCAGACTTTAAGCTGCAAGTTTGGTTTAATTAGGCCTCCTGAGCAAAAAGAAAACAACATTAAAAAAAACCGACAAACCAATCTACCTTCTAGTACCATCTATCTAAAGCTCTTTTCTGCTTCCCACAACATAACCATCTTTGGTGGTCTTCAAGCTTTAAATCTTAAGTCTCTTATACCACAAAATGACCATAAATCAACAAACCAAATTAATACCCCCCCCCATTGCCATTTGTCCAACGCGGTCCTCTATGTTCCCCACCATGACTTCACGGAAATCTACCAAGACCTTCCAGTTTTTAAGTTGTAGATATCTGTCTAATTAGCCGTTATAGCATAAAAGCTCTATGGAACTCAAACTGAACCAAGACATGCCTCCGAATGGCTAATCTGTCCAACGATGCTCTTTCTGTTCCAGCAACATTGCCTTGAAGTCTGACAATGTCTAACGAACTGTAGATTGACATACTAAATCTCTCAACACCTCCCAATACCATACGTACAACACTATTCTAGCTACTTCTATTATATGTTCTTCAAATAAAGTTGATAACGCTACAATGTTCACTTTGACTATTGTAGTGTTATCATCTTGATTTACCATAGTAAAGCATTTGATTTCAAAAAACCTTTGTACATTAAAGTCCACAGATTATTTCAATATAATTCAATATCTGCCTAACAGATCTTGTATAAACAATCAATTCTTTCTCAAAATCGCACATTTCACGTGCATGTAACCTCCTTATACTAACAAAAGTATTCTACAGTTCTTTTGACTAGTGATTTAACCAACGCAATTAAGAAATAACTGAACCCCTTTGAGACTAAAAGTTTCAAGTTTTTAGAATGTTTCTAATGTACTATAGTTTCGTGATATCACAATACCTAAAACTCCGAACATTTAGTAGTTGGCTATACGTTAACGACAAATAAACGAACAGATTTCTAAATATGCATTTTATCTATTCAATAATTTTAAAAGTAGGTTCGCTCACTCATTTTTACTTCCATTCTTACAAAATACATCAATTATATTATTAGTCTATTCAATTATGTGGCAATAATAATATTTTTTGGATATTTATCTGATTTTCTGTGTGTCTTTCAAATCTTTTTTAATAAATGTTGCTTGTAATGGATGTTAAATTGTGATGCCAATATCGTTTGTGTTTTAAAACTTGATGTTTTTCGTCATAGGATACATTATTATGTATTCTTTGTACTTTATTTACACGAACAACGTACAAAAACCTCGGAGTCTGGCATAATGTTGTCACTATACTCACCAAAAATCATATAAATACATTAATAATGAAATATTGCTTCATTCATTTAATCAATCTAGAATTTTATAAATGTCCATTTCAAAATACGACTTGAAATAATATAGAAAAAACTCTTAAACTATTGGTGAAACAAAAATAAAACACTAATAACAAATGTCCACATCTGCAACAGAACAGATGTTACTTTGATTTTGACGGATTTTATCATCAAAGAATACTTTATCAGCGATAAGATTATTTCTATATGTCGATACAATATGCAGCGAAAGTTGTGAATATCAAGGCCTCTAAAATGACAGCATTTGTTTTCAATTTGAATGTTCTCAGTGAGATTCCTAGATATAAAAGAAAACGAAAAGGTCTAGATATATACTAGTAGCTGTTAGATTTTGATTGTGCTGAGGAGAATGTATTGCTACGGTAGCATCCGGGTTGTGATTATTTTGATACTTTCCCATGCTGCAAGTACAACTGCATTCGACGTGTACTGGAACGTGCCCTCTCAACAATGCAAGCATCACGATAACGTGTTTAACCTAGGCCCGCTACTCAGTGCTTACGGCATACGTGTGAATGAAGATGATAAGTTCCAAGGGGGAAATATTACTATATTTTACGAATCGCAACTGGGATTGTACCCCTTTATCTCAAAGAGTGGCCAATTTGTAAACGGAGGCATTCCACAGGTAATGTGAAAAAATCGTCATTCAGATTATCAAATAATTTCTACTGCCTATATGTCGCTTACTTACTCAAGCCAATCATGTGCTTTTTTTGAAATATTGAGATGAAAAGAATAGGCATGCCAGTGCCCCAATAATGAGTTGCCTGGAAATAAGAGGAAAAAAATTGAAATCAAATACAATATATATGTTTTACTCTATTTCTTTTATCCATCTTTGTAATTCTCTTACGTGGCACGCAAAAGAGACGTTATTTGTTATCGCGTTTTGGCAACATTGTACGATTGTTTGTTTACCACGAAGCCTCGCGCCTCAATTGAATTTATAGAGTTATCGGATGAAATTTTATTTAAAAAAATTGATTTTAGTTGAGCAGTTGCAGCTTATTATAGAAATCAAAGAAGGCAGAGGATCTTTTCAGGGCCATTTAAAAAAAGGTCCTTTTCAGGGCCAACAATTATAATTCAACAAGACGCTTGCACTTCAACTTTCGACAATAAACTCAATGAAAAAGTGTCGGTGACTCGAGTGCTGGCGAAATGTACACACAAACAACATGCTGGGTATTCAATTTCCAATGCAATGCTCTCTTTTCGAGTCAAAATTTGCTCAGAGTTTTCATTTGAATTCTGATTCCAGAGGTACTGTATATATCTTTTCTGAATTGAAAAATATTTTTTTTGGAATATCATATTTTGTAAGCAATCCCTTCTGCTAGAACACATGTCTTCATTTATGCGAGCGAAGCGACCATAGGTTCGCGTAACTAACCAATGAGGATTGCAAAGCAATCCTCCGGGGGTTGGCGAGCAGGGGGCGGGCCCCCTAGTTAATTTATAATACTAAAGCTGTCATTAGGTATTCAAAGTAACAAAGTAGATTAATGGATTGGTATAAATTAAACAATTAGTACTTGAGAGGTACATAAGATTTCATTAAAACTAGCAAAAGATCGAGCTCTGTTAATGGTCTCAAATATTAAGTAAGAAAAGGCCCTCCCTCCGTTGTTTCATACTATTATGCGTGAAAAGAATAGACTTTTAAGATTTGTACTCTGAGGATAGAGAGCATGAAAGCATATTCACTCTGTAAGCATAGCACTGGAAAATATTTATGTGACAAAAACAAGTGTTTAAACCTTTTTTCCCAAGAAAACGAACCAAGTTTTAATAAATATGTCTACAATTCCACCTTTTTAGGCAGTGGCGTGGAGTTGTTGTGTCCCTGTCACCCTTCATTACCTTTGTCATGGATGCAGACTAAGAGGTCTAGGGTGTGTACCTTATTCGAACAAAATTCGGTTACGCACAACCCTTGAATATTAAGATTCTATCAAACTCTTTCCACGCGCTCTTGCAGACTCAAGTGCATAAAGAACTCGTTATTAGTTCCTTCTGCGAAAGAAAAAAAGTGTGCAGAGTTCTTAGAAAAGTATAGTTGGCGTTGTGTGGAAGTTTGGTGAGTGGGGTGTCAGTTTAGGTAAGACCTCGTCCGTTGTATTGTCCTCAGATCTTTCCATTTGGGTTTGATCCCGTACCGTCGCCAATAGCCAGTCATGTTGCTAAAATTCGATGTTCATTAAATACCTAGCTACCTAGAAAAGTATGAGTTGGTTGTGCTGGTCATCATTTTTCTAGTACCAGTTTTAATGACGTCAATATATTTAGAAATGTGCTATGGGGATTATTAGAGTCAATGCATTTTCATAGGCAACCTAACGTGTTTGTGCTTTCCAAATGTACGCAAGTCTGGAAATTAAAACCCTCATTACATGATGAATCTTTTCTCTTTATGTGTTTTTGCGTGAATCTAGAATACTAAATGTCTTATGCTATGGCATTTTTAAATATTCTGATTTGATTTTGTAACAACAGATTCTTTCTGGGATTGTTTCATAATTTAGTGTACTTTTTTTCGGATTCAGTGAATTTTAAATGAAATTAACTTTTTAAAAAAAATTGAGACTCTTTCTTTCATTCTACTTATACAAAAATCGAATCTCTTAAAACTGTCTACGAAAACAAATATTAGACAATAAAAAGAGTTTAGGATTCACTGGTCTATAATAGGGATGCGACATCGATGTCGAAGTTTTCAGAACATCGATGTTTTCAAAAAAAACATCGATGTTTTTAACGTCGATGTATTGGAGTCGATGTTTTTGAAACATCGATGTTTTTTTTTTTGCCGATGTTTTTACGTTGTCGATGTTTTATTTTTAAATGAATAAAATATCGTTATAAAAATTTAAAAATTAAGATAGTAGCATAATTTTTATAATCCGCAAATTGAACATACTTATAGACCAAAGTGGCCAAGAGTGAAGAGACTGAAAAGTAGGGACGCGACATCGATATTGATGTTTTCTAAACATTGATGTTTTAGAAAAAAACATCGATGTATTGGAGCCAATGTCGCATCACTAGTTAAACTAGCTAAACCAGTTTTAAGACGTGGGGGAAAAAGTTTAAATACACTGCATTTTAAAAACATCGATGTTTTGCTGTCGATGACGCATCCCTAGAGGATATTCCTTAAATATTACCTTTTTGTGTCACCTCTTATTGCTGTGGGAATTCATGTGGCTATAAAAATATTTCGTTTTTTCCGTTCATTTAGAGAGGAGACCTTACCAAACACCTAAACAGAACATGGTCGGACATAGAACGTATCATTCCAAATAAACGCTTCAATGGCTTAGGAGTCATAGACTGGGAATCGTGGAGACCTACATGGGACTTCAACTGGGGCGCTCTCAGAATCTACCAAGACAAGTCTAAAGAGTATGCAAAGGAACTCGATAATTCTTCAAGCGACAAATCCCTCAATGAGCAAGCTCAGAAGCAATGGGAAGATAGTGCTAGGTAAGTAGCGTCTTTATATATTTGACTCTTACTTCAATAAGTTCTTTTTTTGTCAATTGTCAATGCCAAGGACGGACTTGTGACCCACTTGGATTTAAAATGTTGCATCACGGCTGGTGAGTTCACGATGCACGCCACATACTTACTATACATTCAAAGCACAATCCGTTTTATAGACAGGCTACACATTCGTTCCAAACGGTCCAGCATCTATATGTTTTATGTATGTATTGTGGATTGCTCGGCTCTCCCTTACCCCAGAATCTCCTCCGTAAGGCGGACTATGCAGCTGAAAGCCGCACAGGTGAAACAGTGTCCGCCTAAGGCAGTGCTCCCCAACCTTTTTATCGCAGCGGACCGGATCAACGTTTGATAATTTTTACGCGGCCCGATGTTAGATTGTTTTGATTTAAATTTTTAATTTCATTGTGTGTATTTAAACATGCCTTCAAAATAAAATACAGCTACACCAAAAAATGAATATAGAGTGATTTAACATTTTAACTCACTAGAACGCTAAATCAATGAGAACCCTGAGCTTGTTTCTTTGCAACGAGACGGTTTCATCTGAGGGTAATAGGAGACAATGACACTCGAAGTGTGTTGCTTATGTCCAGTTTATCCCGTTGTTTTGCTTTGGTTGTTGTCACTGCAGAAAACCCCGCTTCAGATAGGTTGTCGGATATGGCAATAGGGATTTAAGTGCTGCGGGGTCAATCTCAGGGTATTCCGTCGTGACTTTAATCCAGAACACCAGCAGAGTTGTTGTCTCGAACGTAATTTTAAGGCCGCCTTCATTTGCAATCTCCAGCAATTGATCTTCTTCTTGCACAGACATGCAAGATTCGCCTGATTTGTTGACAAATGGATCGCGGATTCATTCCTTACTAGTCCGTGGGTCTGTTGTGCTCTTTTAAAAGCAAAGACAGGTGATCGCGCACCAACTGGGAGAATGAATGTCTAGGCTCAGTCTCGCCTAAAACCTCCACTAATGTCTGAAACATGTACAAAATGCCTCTGTTCACGCGCCGTCCCCACAACTTCAGTTTTGCTTTAAATGCAGCTACTTTGTCTGCCAACTTGAAAAAAGTTGTCACATTTGTCAAAATTAGAAAATAGAGACATATAGAATTCTGAAATTCTAATTGAAGCTCTTGTAACAGAACAAATTTCAAGTTCTGATTTACCGCCTCCTAATTTGAGTTGACATTTCATATATAAGAACCGCACAAACCCAAGAGAAATGCACCTAAGTAAATAAAATGGAAATAATTTTAAATGAAAATTGTTCCTTGGGCGGCCCGGTACCATTTGATCCACGGACCGGTACCGGTCCGCGGACCGGGGGTTGGGGACCACTGGCCTAAGGTTACAAATTCGTCAATCCAATAAGGCAATCCAGGCTACAAATTCGCTCCTGACGGTCAAGCGTCTATGCCTCACCCCGGTTTCTAACCAGGAACCTTTCGATGTAGAACGGTTCCTGATCATCAGCCCGATTGGCCGGCGACAAGTTGATCGTACGGTTTGGGGCAAAATTAAGTTGGAGATGCTGTAATTTTAAATATATACGTAAAAATTCTCCCTTTTTTTCAGTAATCTGTATGAATAAGAATTTAGTGTTTGTTTGTACATTGAATATTTTTGACCTATTTCAAGTTTTCTATCCGTTTTGGACCCTAGTGATGCCAAATCCGCCCCTTCCGCGTTTGGTGTCTGTATGTGTGTATGTGCCCTATACACGTCCACACGGTTCAATATATTTTCATGGAAATTTGCATACAGTGAGTACTTATCTTCATTTAGTGAGTGAATTTGGTTGCGAAAGTCTGTCTGTCTGTCTTTTTGTTCTATGTTCGATTGTGTGTTTGTGTAGACATCACATGCATTGTATTCCAGATATTGGATTGGAATGTATTTTATTTTATACATTATCTATTAGTTTAGTGAATGCAATATTAAACATTTCTTTATTGTTATGTTTAGATGAGTTTCATGCTAAACCACCTGAGTAAGTATACTTAAATCAAGCATGATTTGGTAGCTTTGGAAAAATTGAAATGTATATTGAGTATTGCGATTACTTTGATTTGCTTTACTAGTAATGCTGAAACAACAATCACTCTTCAAAAAAAAAAAAAAAATTATGGAATTTCTGCTCTGATACTTTATTTATTTCGAGTCTCATTTTTGTTCTTAGCGCAATGTAAACGATTTAAGAATATTTGCGACAGACGATATTTTTCAACGAACGGGAATAAAACGGAAACTCATGTTTCTTTCTCTCTGAAGTAATTTCGCATTTGCTAATTTTGTGTACTTTTTAGTTGTAAGTTGTGGCAACTGCGAGATCAAGAGATAAAAAGGAATCACAAAATAATATCTTTAGAACAACTTTTTCCCGATATAATTTATTTTGTTTTATTTCGCTGTTTTCTTTTGTTTTCTGTTTTAAATAATTATATTAAAAAATGGTGTTTCTTTTTCATCACATGCAACACTACCATAAAGTATTCGACTTAAAGTGGCATGTAAGTCAGAATAAAGCAAAATTTAAATGCAATTATGCCATTATTGAAAGAATAATGCCGTTATTGAAAGAATAATAATGTTTAAAAAATCCGAATTAGAACTTTTCAAACATTAAAAAATTCTTTGTCATAATGACAGGAGAAGATTGCGAAATTCCACAATGTCGCATGCCGAAAGCAAGAGTGCCACAAGTAAAAACATTTTGTTGTTTTGTTGACTAAGAGTGCGAGAGCACTCACCGTAAATTGTTGTTTTTATTAATTGAGTTGAACACACACACACACACACACACACACACATGTGTGTGTGTGTGTGAAAAGAACGAAAGAAGGGGAATTCCAAATTTCCCTCAAAATCGTATTTTGTAGTAGTAATCTTAATGTCACCTTTCGTCATTTTGTAGCTTTGTCATACAGCAAGGGTGCGATGTATGTGAAATGTATTACATGAATGAATATGCTTGTGTTGGATTTGTGTCCTAAGTAAGTGGTAGAAATTCTAAAGATGGGCGAAATGTGTTAAAATATTGTTTTATTCTACGAAAAACGTAAGTGATTATATTATTTTGATCATCTCTTAAATTTAGAGTAAACCAATTCAAACCGAGTAAGGTCGGGTAGTTTGCTAGTATTTTCTTAAAATAGTCCACTTTGACTTTTGAACGTCTTAGACGAACGTTACATGTTAAAAATATGAACTACTCTCAAATCAGAATAGTTTTTTTCTGGATCCGGTTTTGTTAAAACAATCTCATGGAACGTGAGTTGGTTGCTTCATTTGGGTTTTATGACGCAAGGACCATGTTGTAACAAACCATGGAGCGTGAGAAGAACTGTAGATCATAAAAGAATAAAATGATGAAACGTAAAATCCTCAATGGGCGAGGGGTTCATGAACGACCACAAGTCCGGCATCTTCTGATAGAAAAAGTAAAACCCTGAAAATATTAAATGGCTCTAAAAAATCGACAAAACCCGAATCGACAAAACCAAATAGGACGGCTTTTACCTTAAATCTAAGTAAGGCGTCAGTTTCGATTTTAATGTCTTTGAATTTCACCACAAAAATCCAACCCGCCAGATTACAGCAGCTGCTAACACTTTTTTCCTGTGTTTGGCAAATGATGTTTGTCATGCGCAATGAATACCATCAGAAGACTCTTTCTTTCCCCCCCCCCACACCATTCTTCCGATTGAGGCTACTATCTAGGCCAGATGATAGGCGCAGTTGTTCTCTGAGCAGAGTCATCCGTTTCTCCTCATTTTCCTGCATTTGTAAGACTCTCCAAGATCTAACACAGCGTTTGAATCATCCTTAGAGAGTTCACAAGATTAGGCACAATTGCGGATTTTTTAACTTAGGACTAAAACTGATTTGTATTTTGCTGTTTATGAGTAAAAGAAACAGTAGTAAATGGAGGTGACTTACGTAAGGTTTCTAAAACCGATCATATTTTTTACTTTCTATCCAATCTCAGTTATGAATGGTACTAGACAATTTTCTAGTACCGTTATAGTTCCAAATTTTATAGAAATAATTGTTTTTTAGAAATATTTTTTGTTTGGTAGGTACTTGAATTAATGTCAGAGCAATGCAACGAGCTATTCCAAGTCCGGGATCAATCTCGAAGGAAATAAGTCCGAGGACAACTCCTCCTAATTTTGAACCACGATCAGAGGACGATGTCAACACCTGAGCTATCAATACCCACTCCCTAAACTTCCACACCACTCCAACGTGAGGACATTTGTGGCCACAGCAGGTTTAACGTGCACCATCCCCTACGAACACAACGGTCTTCGATTGGATCGAGTTTCGAACTTGTATCTCTCTGGTTGATAATCCATTACTCTACCAACTGGATTACCGATTTATTGTTTATTTAGGAAATGAAAGCGAATGGGTTTGAAATTAGTAATATCTGTGTGTGTCAGGGTTTAAGTAGTCTTATACCTCCGATGTAGTAGACCAAGACCATTTCTATCGGAGATCCTCTCTACTACCCTTTGAGCTTCATTTGATTATTCGACACCAGTGCTTTTCATAACATTGAACACAGGTGGTAGCTCAGACGCTGTACCATAGCGTTAATTCTTTGATTATTTTTATTGGTGTAACTGTTAATGGATACTTGTGGATTAATCTTCAGGTCTTACATGTTGGAGACGCTTTTACTGGCGAAGAAGCTAAGGCCGGACGCCCATTGGTGTTATTATCTATTCCCGGATTGCTACAACTACGAAGGAAAGAAACCTCAAGATTTCCAGTGCTCCAAAGCTGTTCGAAGTGGAAATGACAAGTGAGTGCGAAGCGTGTTTTTTGTTTCCTACAATAGATGAAAGCCCGGGAGCAGAAAGTGCTTAAAACTGCGACGTACTTTGCAGAACTAAGTCTTTAAAGAACAATTTTTCCTTAATTTTATCAAAACTTTGGCCGATTTTTTCAAATTATAAGTTACGAAGTTCTGCAGTGCAAAGCGCGCTCCTTGTCACACCTGTTTTTCTTCTCTAGCTGCGGAACAACCCCCCTACACCGCCCAAATGACCACAAACACTTTATACATAACACATCTTCTATGTCAATGACAAAATATTTAACTTCAAAAGTTATCGACAAATTGCAAATCCTGAAAGTATGTCCTGGTTTTAAATAAAGTAAGTTAATTAATTTTGATGTTTTATTATAAATATGTAATACATATTTTGCCGATAATTGTGTTTTACGTCTGTTTTTGATTTATGACAGTTTTCAAAATTCGGGCAAAATGCATGTAGAACAATTGCAATTGCTTAGAGTTGTGTTGCAGAACACTGAATATAATTGTTTTCCTCTTACTTGCTTTTTATTTTAATACTAGCAGAATAACCTGGCGTTGCTCGGGTTACAAATATGACTGCGACAGCTAAAGTATGACGCGACATTTCCCTGAGTTAACTCAAATACACAAACCCTGTAGAACGTGTTTCCTACCGCGACGGCTAAAATATGACCGTGACATTTCCCTGCTTTAACTCAAATACACAAACCCAGTAGAAAGTCTTTCCTTGTCCATGTCCATTTATTGCAGGAAAGCAGACTTTAGATTTTGAAATTGGGGCTTCGAGAGGCATTTTTAGGACTACCTGTGTGCCAATTTTAATGGCTATAGATTGGTCTGAAGACAGGAAAGAAATAGCCTATGTTTTCCGCAGTGTTTTAAAGTATAAGTGTACCAAATTTGGCGTGGATTGGTCAAACGGAACAGATTTGTACAGAGAATGCACACATGCTATATGATGCTTTCCAATGAAACGAAAAAATCCAATCCAAATACACCCCACAAATAATTTCCATTGAATATAGCCTATCAAATCTTCTCTTAATATAAAAAAGGAATTATTTCTGGTAACTTGTAGTATTTTATTAAATCGAAATCCTTTGTATGGTTTTTATGGCATAATGACCATATTTGTGTCCATGCTGTCTCAAATACAATTCAGACAACATTAAGTAGGCACACAAAGAAAATTTTATACAGAAATAATTGACAGAGAAGAGATAAATACTACCAAGGAGGAATCGTACCTGCACTGTCTAAAACTTGCAGGTTGCTACCGCAGTGCGCATAAAAACTAAGCCACGACGCCCCAACATAATCCTGTGATTTTCAACCTCTGTACTGTCGTACTTGTTATTTACATGTATATATGTCAGGTAGTCATTCAAGCCATCTTACACACATTGAAAAGTGCACTATGAACATTGGAGATAAAGTGTAGGAAATTAAATCCAAATTCAAGAAACTCTTAACCCAACTATTTATACACCAATGATTATAAAATTCTGAATCTCCTTTATTAGCCAATACTTAATGGAGAAAAAAGATCAAGTTAAGTTTTTGAAGATAAGATCGGAATCAATTCATTTTGTGTCCGTGAGGGCTTGTATTTTAGCTTGGTTGGGTTTTTATGGCACAAGGGCCACACATGACCAAGCTGTGGGCTTGCATTTTAAGGTTTAAAAAGTCTACGAAAACGGTTTTATTAAATATGCAAAGTTACTGTCAACAATGCAAAGTCTCAAATGTTCATAGATTATTCAAACTTATACCAGTACTTATTTCCAGACTGTAGAAGAATTTAAAACATGTTTCTCACTGTAAGACGTAATTTTGTGCACATATGCAGTTATAAATAAATACTTATCTTATTCGCGTAGGCTGGATTGGTTATGGAAAAGTTCCTCGGCGATCTGTCCGTCGATATACCTGTATGCGAGTCACCTTGACACATACAGCCTCCAAGAGAGAGCCTGGAAAGATCAACAGAAATTGAAAGAGGCTGTCCGTCTCGCTTCCTCCAAAGCAAGGCTATATCCTTACGTGAACTATTACTTGGACACAGAGATGATGCCACAGGTAAACTACAAGTTTACTTTTGAAGAGTGAACTACTTATCGACGAGAAGAAATCACAGGGAAATTATGTTCGTTAAATAATTGGAATTGCTTAAGGATTTGATAGAAAACTGTGTTAAAGTGTGAATTGATATTTTTATAATTTGTCAGCATCCAGCCTCTAAAGTATTCAGTGTTTAATATTCCAGAATCAGTAGAATCTACTTGAAGTGGTGTGGAAGTTTGGGGAGTGGGGTGCCTGACCGTGGTTCAAAATTACATGGTATTATGCTCTATAATTCCCTGAGGGTTTGATCCAGGACCGTTGTCGATAGCCCGCTGTAGTCCCAATATGTGGATATTTGAGGCTACAGTAGATTTAACGTGCACCATCCTTGTACACGACGGTCTTTTGTTGCATTCGAACTCGCAACCCCTCAGTTGCTAATTCGTTACTCTTCCAACTGTGCTACCGCGGTTTTTCATAAACTGGGAGAATCCAACGAGTCGATTGAGTCATACGATGGAATAATTCAGTTTCATTTTCCCATAACCTCAAATGTAGGCATATGACACCATGATATTTTTTAAGTACACATTTAACACGTAAATTGCCACTAACACGCCTTTCTACATGGTTAATTTCACTAACAGAAGTAACCATTAGATAGATAGATAAGTGAACAGATTGCTGAATGTCCAAGGCTGATGCAGTTAAAGAGGCATGACCTCGACGGTAGACTATTTTTAATGTTGAGCTGTAAGAATTGAGACGTAAAAATCAAGTTATATTTTAAAAAGTTGATGGTGGTTGCTTTTAAGCAAAAAGTTGCATTTATGCAGAAAGTTGCATCTATGTTGCGGTTATAACTCACTTACTATACACCCCATGTAGGAGGAATTTTTGTTTTAGTACTTAACATGCAGCGTAGTACGCGTGAAAAAAATTTGCATTTGTTGCAAAAAGTTGCACTATTGATAAGTTATGTACTTTTACACTGTGTTGTTCTAAGTCTAACTGTCATTGTCCTCCTTAAAAAAATGCGACCATGTTTATGCACGTATATATGAGAAACAGGCATGGAGCGTTCTTTATGAGTAGGTTTTATTAGCAAAGCACGAAACAAAAATTCATCAAAATCTAAAAGAAATTGAGAGAAGATATCAATGAGACAAGGATATCTTGACTACTTTTTTAAACCTACATCGGAGAAAGCGAGCAAGGGGCGGAGCCCCCTAGTATTTTACAACAATGAAATCCAACTTTAAACGTTTGTTTTGAAAGTTCACTGTCCCCCTAGAACAGTGTTTCCCAAAGTGTGGCACGCGTACCCCTAGGGGTACGGGAAGAGTTTGGTGGGGGTACGAGTTGCACCGCAGTTTGGTGGACTGATTATCTGATATTTCTCAAAGTCGTTATTATGCATTGCAAGTGGATGAGTCCACTGATATTGCAAATTTTGCAAAGCTTATGGCGTTTGCTAGATAGGAAAAAAAAATCAAGAAATTCATGACGACTTTTAATTTTGCCAGCCTTTATTAGGTCACACAACAGGAGAAGATATCTTTAATGCTATGAACAAATTTATTCAAGAGAACAAAATTGATTGGAATAGATGTGTTGGAATAAGCACAGATGGAGCAAAAAGTATGGTCGGAATTAATAAAGAACTGGTTGCAAGAATTCATAGTGTTGCCCCAAATGTCATATTCACATATTGTTGCATACACAGAGAGGATTTGGCAACACGTAAGATGCCCGGCCCGCTGATCTACAGAGAGTTCTGGATGAAAGCGTGAAAATCGTTAACTACATTAAAAACCGTCCTTTGAATGCACGACTTTTTTCGCAAATATGCGAAGAAATAGGAAGTAGTCATACCCAGCTTCTTTATCATACCGATGTTCTTTAATTATCTCGAGGAAAAATTCTAAATCGATTGTTTGAACTTCAATGTTTTCTTAATGATAGATTTGAGTTGAAGTATTGTTTGCATGACTGGAAATGGCTTTGTAAACTAGCATACTTAGCAGATATATTCTCTGTTTTAAATTGCCTTAACTTATCGTTACAAGGCAAAGAAATTTCATTGTTTCACGTTCAAGATAAAGTGAACGCTGCCATCGCAAAACTAAAGTTATGGCAAAAGAGAGTTGGTAATGGAGAAATAGACTCGTTTCCCTCTCTTCATGAGTTTATAACACGTTCGACTATTAAAATTGATGCTGATACTCTGAAATGCATAACGCAGCATTTGGAGAGTTTGCAAGTAGGCTTGAAAAACTATTTCACTGATTGAACCAAAAATATTGAATGGATAAGATATCCGCTTAACATTAATACAATATCCATGCCAGAAGATTTGTCGCATGCGGAAGAAGAGCAATTGTTGGAATTGGCTTCAGACGGATTCTTGAAAAATAAATATAAGGAGAGTACTTTACCATCATTCTGGTTGCATTTGTAACCATAATGATGGTAAAGTACTCTCCAAATGCAACTTGTGCATCCGGTTTTAGCAGAAGAAGTTCTAAAATACATCTTACCTTTTCCAACTTCATATTTATGTGAAGTGGCTTTTTCAGCATTTGTAGACATTAAGTCGAAAAAAAGGAACAGACTATTGGACGTTGAACCACATCTCAGATTAAAATTAACAACCAGGAAATCAAATTATGACGATCTGTTATCTCAGCACAAACAATTTCATCCTTCTCATTGATCCAAATAAATGTTATTTATAATATAACTTTTATTTATATTTTATTATGAATAATTTTATTTCTCTTTTCTTATTATTTTGTGTATGTCATAAAAAAAAGGAAAAAATACATTTTGATTGTTATTAAAATACATCCATTTTTTTGACGAGGGGTACTCAGCGTTACGAAAATTATAGAAGGGGTACACATAAGTCAAAAGTTTGAGAAATACTGCCCTAGAAGAATTAAAAGTGCACAACAAAAGTGTTAAACCCGAAATTCCTTAATATAAGGTGACGAGTCTTCACTCACATAATGTAGTACTTTTCTTTAAAAAAATATTTTGTATCAGGGCGATGTCAGTGTCAAATCAAACTCATGTTGAAAATTGTCTCCTCAGGAGGAGTTCAGAAGAATCGTCGCACAGGTAGCAGCTGTTGGTGGAGACGGTCTTGTCATTTGGGGCCCATCTGCTTCGGTATCGTCGTCGCCTCTCTGCAACCAATTGAAGGCTTACGTCATCGATACGATGGGGCCTGCTTCCGAGAGAGTCGCCTGGAATTCGGAATTGTGTCGGAAGAAAATCTGCAACGGGCGAGGTAGATGTACCTGGCCCAACGACGAATCCGCGGTGGCTTGGAAGTTGTTCCTCAGTGAAGACTTTTCTGGTTTTAAGCATAGTGACATCGTGTGTAGATGTGAAGAAAATTTTGTAGGTCGTTATTGCGAAGAAAAGAATTCAAGGAACTATATATAATCCTTCGGTGTGTGTAGTTGTATTTTATGTAACATATTAAAGCATTGACCGGCGTTGCCCGTGCCCGTGATATAAGGTATTAATCTGGTGTAAAATTTTCCGCAGATTTCAAATCCGTTGAAATTTTTTATCTGTCTTTAACGAAACCGCTTTTACGAAAAAGAACTAAACAATGCTTGTCAAAATGTTTTTTATTTAACGGGAAGGGCACGAAATGCAATCTGTTTATTTTTGGAAAGGGAAAGTTACCGTGACGTCACAATCCCGTACGAAAATATAAAAGAAATATTCAATTTTAAAGTTATTTATATAAAGAAAATCATATTTTTAGGTATGGATCTAAAGTGAAATTTTCCGTAGATTTCAAATCCACTGAAATTGTTACTCTATCTTTTAGGGTCTAGGAGATAGAAAAATAACTAATTGACTCTAGTTAAAAGATTGTTTGTTTTTATCGTCTGGCTGGGAAATTATTCCTCCCAGCAAAATCAAAATGAAAACAATAAATTTAGAATCTGTGACCTCTTCTATGCTGTAGCATTCAATTTATTAAATGAATTAATTATTAAATTTCATTAATTTTATTTAAAAAAGTTCTAGATTAAATTTTAAAATTGGCCGCGACCCAAAAATTGCAAAAAATTTGGACTACATGTGTGCCAAATCTTATTGCTGTAAGTGCCATAGAATCGTCAGGATTTTGCGGCATGAAACAGACAGACAAACACTTCCTTTTATAATAGTAGAGATTTATTAAACAACAATGGTTCTCAACTCGTGGTGGTTAACCCTCCTAATGATTGTCTGGTCAACAGCAAAACAGAGTATGTCTTGATGAACGGGATGTCTCGCCATTATCAGGAAACTGACCAGATCTTCATCTCTTCACTGTCAAAAACGGAAGTACCTGATTCAGTTGGAATTGAATCGGCATTATTGATGACGAGATTCCTCGTCATTAAGCGAAATTGGTCAGATCATGATGGACGAGACATCTTTCTAGTTTTAGTTTATTGATATAGTTATACAGGGGGTCCCAAAAAGATCAGTACAATTTCAAAAGTTTCTCTCTATATTAAAAAAAAGTTACCGCCGCCGCCGCCGCCGCAGAATTGAAATTTTTGTTGTTTAGCTCCATTCTTAGACGGTTTCCCGTGAAAGTACTGATCGGAAAAATATGAAATTAACATGCTTTGTTCTTCATCGTATTCCCTGGATAATTATTAAGATTTTTTTCCGATGCGGCTATTAGTTTAGGTTTTATTAAGTGTTAAAGTTGAAGAAGTGAAATTTCTTCCGCGAGTGAGCAACACATTCAAAATTTCAGTCTTTAGTCGTGAGTTTTTTTTTTAAGAGTACCTCTCAACGTAAATTTTTGCAGCTCGTCGAGTTTTTTTTGAAATTTAAATGTGGTTCTTGATAATATTTTTTTGAAATTCGGGAAAAATCGGGACATTTTTGTTACTTTTTTTTAAAACTGCCGTATCTATATCTATTTACTATTAGTTTTTAAGTTTTAAAATATCGCAGTATACCTCAGAATATACTCTTTCTTACGGTACTATTATTTTTGAAATCGGTTAATAATTAAATTGGATGCGATCAAACGTTCGTGATACAAAATTCGGAATCTTCGGATATTTTCGCTACGTTTTGTTAAAACCGTTATGTCTACGGCAAAAACCATTATTTTTTAAATTTGAGAACATCACTGAATACACAACATTACACTCTTTCTTATGGTACAATTATTTTTCAAATTGGTTAATAAACAAAATCGATGCAATTAAAAGTAGGTCATACAATTTTCGGAACTTTCAGATCGTAACTTCCGATTCAAAACTAAAATGGTCATATCTATATAGTATTACTGTTAGTTTTTAATTTTAAAAATATTGCAGTATACCTCACAATGTACTCTTTCTTACGGTACAATTATTTTTAAAATTGGTTCATAAATAAATTCGATGCAATCAAAAGTTGGTGACACAAATTTCGTGTTTTTCAGTTCGCATAGCTGGTTCCGCAAACAGCAGTGGGTTGCATTTTCTACTATCGGGTTTGCCAGATATCAAATTTATCGTAGCAACAATTGCCATAAAAACGATTTCTTTTTATTTGGCGAGGAAAAAGGCTCGCTTTTTTCCCTCTGTTCTCAAGACAGTTTACCGACAAAGTACAATCGTAAAGTTTTCATATTAACACTGTTTACTTAAAATTGTACAGGGAACAAGATACAGAAGATTTTTTACTGATGCGGCTATTAGTTTAGGGTGCATTAAGTGTTAAAGCAAAATAAAGTGAAATCAATTGCGAAAGAAGTATTGGTTTGAGAAAGCAAACCAAACGGGATTGCGTAGCAATCCCCGGGTAGCAATCCCCGTAAGCGAGACGCAGCGAAGCCCTCGCTGTGACGTCATGTACCGGAAAGTGAAATCAGCATAATACGAATTATTCAGATAGTTTCACTCTGTGAAAGGAATGTTGGTTTGCGAAGCAAACCAAATGACATCTGTGAAAGGAGTGTTGGTTTGCGAAGCAAACCAAATGGGATTGCGCAGCAATCCCCGGGGGTTGGCGAGCGTAAGCGAGCAGGGGGCGGAGCCCCCTAGTATTAAAAAAAAAGAATAGGCCTACAGCAAAACTAGTTACAATAATAGATAGTATAACTCAAAAAGTTTTTTCTACTACCTTAGGTTCATTCCACGTCAAATGAGCAAAAATCAGGAAAAACCTGTGGCTGTATGGTAATGGATTTTTATGAAATTTGGTGCAGGGGTTTAGTTTATGCATAAATAGCGACATCCAAAATATTTAGGTTCAAAATTAAATATTTTCGAAGTTTGAAGGATTTTAAGGATTAACTTTGAAGAGCAATTGTAAGATTGCTTAAAGTTGCATGTTTGAAGTTCTGATTCTCAAAAACTACTTAACGTAGACAAACATGTTTTACATTTTTACAATCTGACAAAATTTTCTTTTCTTTTTCACTTGGGCATCAATTTTAAACAGTATATCTATATATATAATTCTCTTACGTGGCACGCAAAAAAGACGTTATTTGTTATTGCGTTTTGGCAACATTGTGAGATTGTTTGTTTACCATCACGAGGTCTCGCGCCTCAATTGAATTCATAGCGTAATCGGATGAAATGTTATTGAAAAAAATTAATTTTAGTTGAGCTGTTGTAGTTTGTAATAGAAATCAAAGAAAACGGGGTATCTTTTCAGGGCCAACAATTGTAGTTCAACAATACGCTTGAACTTCAACTTTAGACAACAAACTCAATGAAAAAGTGAGTGGCTCGAGTGCTGGGGAAATATACACACAAAAACATGCTGGGTATTCAATTTCCAAAGCAGCAATCACATTTCGAGTCAAAATTTGCACAGTTTTCGTTTGAATTCTGATTTCAGAGGCACTGTATATATCTTTTCTGCAAACAACAAATTTAGATTTGAAAAAAAAATTTTTTTTTTTTTTTTTTTTTTAATATTATATTTTGTAAACAATCTCTTCTGCTAGGACACATGTCTTCATTGATGCGAGCGAAGCGAGCATAGGTTCGCGCAGCGAACCAGTGAGGATTGCAAAGCAATCCTCCGGGGGTTGGCGAGCGCTAGCGAGCAGGGGGCTGGCCCCCTAGTTTAATTTAAAATTTAGTTGCAAAAAATAGAAAATTGTCATTTTTAGACAAAATTAAAAAAATTTCTATGTCCTAAAAAAATGATGTTAAGACATCATTTAAATTCATGCCAGTAATAGTGCTAGGTATGATAATATTACTGATAGAGTTTGGAAGTCGCATTCTAATTTTTTCATCTTCAAAATAGCTAACAAAAATAACAAAAGGACAATTTTCTACTCTAAATAGGCATAAGAAATCAAATAAAGGACAGCTCTGACAAAACCAACATTTTACATGAATACAGTTTAATATGTTTATTACTTGTAAAACAAATTTGGGATTGTAATCTAAGTCCTAAAGCAACAAAAATAAAATCAAAATCACGACATCTGCTTCCCAGTCTATGCATATTACTAGAACTTCAATGATAACAGTGAAATTAAATACAGATAATGAAACCCTATATCAACAAAAAAATACCAAATCATTTTTAACTTAAAAAGTGAATTTTAAAAGCCGAAAAAATCAGTCAAAACAAGCTTAAAAATTTCAACTTAGTATCATAGACATTATGACTTTTAACTTCTTACCTTTTCAAATTCGCTATGTGCTAAAACTTCCATGTTCAATTTGGCATCTTCGATAATTGAAACGTGGTAATTTTGTGCTGCCGAATTATTTTTAAACTCTTTACTACTTTTTCTGGTGATTGCGATAAATATGAAACACGAATTTGTGACGTACAGTTGGGTAGTGGGCCTGCCGTCACTTCATTAAACCTTAGTTGAAACTTAGACTCAATTTGACTAACATCAGTTGAAGACACATAAAAGAACTTGATGCCTGAAATGGTTGAAGTACAGAAGGAGAATAGTTGTTTTGCATTCAAAATCTGACTGTCGTATGGTCTCTGTAAACTTGTTCTTGCGGCAACCATTTGATAGTTCCACCGATTCTATTTATTATTTTACTTTTTCATTATTTTTTTCTTAACTAAAGAATAGGAACATAATCACTAAATTATTCCAAACTTTTAGATAGAAGAAGTGCTTTGTTAAGAATAATTTTTGATACTGTCTTTCCCATTTTTAGAGGTACTAGAGCAACTTGAAATTTGCATCAAATAGGCACAGTCTCTATTTTCGTTGTTCTCTGAGAATGAGCAGTGAAGGATATAAACTATATTCTGACATTTTCTAAAAGACCTTTTACTAAAGAATGTAACAATTAAAATATTTTAATTTATGTCTATAACTCATGGAAATATAAGGTCTCAAACAGGCTACTATTAGTGCTAAAAAATCTACATTTGTGTGACCAACTTTAAAATTCAATACAATATAAAATATACATTTTGGACATCTAATATTTGGCAGTTCCTCCTTACAATATATGATCTATTTCAAAGCTAATTTTCATTAAAATCGGCGATGTGTCAGCCACAGCCGATTTGCTCATTTTGCGTGGAATGACCGTGTTGATTGCGTGAATTGTTGCGGAATGATTGCGTGAATTAGTAAAGTTCCACATGAGAGCCTTTGGTAGCAGGAAGGATATCAAGACGATATTCCAATTCAATCCACGAACGAATCCAGCATGCTAAAATCAACAATAGCTACAGCTGTTTGGAGGGGTGTACAGGGTGTCCTTAAAAGTTTCCGTACTGACGATTCGTGAATTTATTATATAAAATCAACAAACTTTAAAACAGTTATTGTTATTCTAATGGTAAAAAGCACTTTTAACATAACGCAGGAAAAAAATCTGGACTACATATAAATAAATGTTTAAAATTTCCGCCCTTTTCTTGGAGGTAAAGCTGAAGTAGTTTGCGCATATTTTTAGAAACGCGTTTCAAGATGCAGGGAGTGACTTCTTGTATCCTTTGAGTAATGGCAATTTTCAGATCACCTATTGTTTGGTGATTAACTTCATAAACTTTGTTCTTTAAATATCCCCACAGAAAAATAGTCAGGAATGCGCAGATCAGGGAACGAGGTGGCCAAAGGTTTCATGAGATGAGAAGATAGCAAAAAAAAATCTTGAAACGCGCCCATGGTTTCATAATTTGTATGGCAGGTTGCTACGTCTTGTTGGAACCAAGAGTCTAGTTCATTCACTTCTAATAATGACAAATTGTTGATCAAGTTGATATAGCGTATATTTACTCGCTATTGCATCATTTGGATATTTATGTCGCCAAAATTACTTACATCTTTCACATGATTTACATTCACAATAAGCCTCAAACAGCGCAATTCTCTGAATGCGTGATAAATTCATCTTTCAATGAAGAACAAAATGATGTGGAATTTTACTATACCACAACTTGAGAGCGAATAAAATCAAACGATAAAAATTAAAGAGTCGATAAAACTATAAGCAGACAATAAAATTCAATAATTTAAAAAAACACCAGCAATAAATATTTTTAAAGTTGGAATACGGGATCTTTTAGGACACCCTGCATTTTCAATCGTCGAAAGCAAATACCAAAACATCCGAATAAGAGTGCTTTTCAATGTAAACAAACCAGACGGTCTACAAAGATTTTAATTCTGTTCAAATTCTTTCGCGTTATAGACATATTATCTTAGACTGTAGCTTATCGCTGTTTGGGCAACGTTTGGGATTAAGCCAACTGTTGTTGCCTTAATAAACTATCATTTATCAATTCGAAATTTTTAGTAGAATTTTTTTATAGAATCGTATTTTCTAAAAACAAACGAATTGATGTCACGTTTAGAATCATGGACCTTTGAGTTGAAGTTGCAGGAATGACATCAAGATAAACCATCAATATTTATTTAAACACCAGAAATTAAAAGCAGTTGAATAACTTAATAAACACAGGATTCTTTCCTTACATAATGACTGGAAAACATAACTGGAATTGAATTAGTAACATTAACTGGACTTCATCCACACAAAGACGCTGACTGGAGTAGGAAGCATAGTTCATCTCTGCTTATTTTTGTAGGCGTCTTCTCGGGGAAGCCGCTTTAGCGAGGAAATTTAAGGGGAAGCGGGAGTCAAGGACTTAAAATTCTAAAATCTTCAATTTTAAAGTTTTTGTTCTCAAATTTTTTTCAGAAGGTATACATTGTATTTTGCAGTCATAACTTTTTTTGACATTTCCCTATATTAAATGACTTACCCCTTTTTACAGCCCATTCGGATATCTTATCAAAATCCCCTTGTAAATTCTCTATCTGTAACTTGGTATCCACTGTCCCCCATATTTTTAAGTCATCTGCAAATATACTGAGTATATTCTTAATCGCCTGACCTATATCATCTATGAAAATTATAAATAAAATTGGTCCCAAAACTAATCCCTGAGGCACCCCACTCATAACTTCTGTCCACTGTGAATAATTTCCTTTTACCTGCACTCTCTGCTTTCTACCCAATAACCAATTCTTAATCCATACCAATGTTTTCCCCTGAATCCCCAGCCTTTCCAATTTAAACAGTAATGCCTCATGAGGTACTTTATCAAAAGCCTTTTGAAAATCTATGTACATGATATCTACACTGCTCTTATTATCCAGCTGCTCAGTAATTTTTTCATAGAATTTCAAAAGGTTTGTAGAGCAGGATCTACCTTTCCTAAACCCATACTGATTATCTGATAACAGTAATCCCTCCTCCAAGTATAACATTATATGCTTTTTTTAACAGAGATTCAAATATTTTGCAAGTTACTGATGTTAGACTTACTGGTCTATTGTTGCCCGGATCACTTTGTATTCCCTTTTTGAAAATTGGAGTTATGTTGGCCAACTTCCAATCCATTGGTACCCAACCCGTGCTATATGTTGAATTAAATATCATGTTAATTACGTCCCCCAATTCTTCCGCGCATTCCACTAGTACTCTCGGATATATATCGTCTGGCCCTGGTGCTTTAGATGGCTTAATTCTTTTCAACTGATGTACTATTTTTTCCTTGTTAAATTTGCATTCTTTAATTGTACCCCCTTCAAAGGCTCCATCCTTGGGATCCTTTTTTAATTTATAGTTACCATTGAAAACCCCCAGAAAAATGTCACATAACACGTTTGCCATTCCCACCTCGTCTTGAATTAATTCACCTCCCCTCCAACTGGCCCAGTGTAGTACTAAATTTATTTTTCCACTTGCATATGCAAAAAATTCTTTTGGGTTTATATTTATTTCCCTTGCTAGTTTTTCCTCCAAGGACACCTTTTGCTTCCGACTAATATTTTAAAACTGCTTTCTGGTTTTCAGATATGCCTCTTTGTCCCTGTCGTTACCAGTGCTATTATATACCCTGTATGTTCTTTGTTTTAATTTTAAAGCTTTGTGTGCCCCCTGAAAACCACATAGGGAGCAAGTTTCTAGATTTTCCTTTTTTCCTGAACGTTACATGTTTTTTTATCACCATGTCTAACTTATTATTGAATTCCTCCCATTGTTCAGAATGATGCGGTGGTATTAATCCCCCTTTGAATGTCTCCTTTAACTCTTCCCTTATCCTATGAAAATTTACCTTTCTGAAATTTGGAATTATCCTACTATTTGTTGTGTATGCTGACTGAAAATTTATGCTTAATCTGATACTTCTATGATCACTTTCTCCCAGTGGCTCACCTATAACCAAATCCTGCACCCTATCCTCATCATTGCTGAAAATTAAATCCAATAATGCATTGTCCCTAGTATCCTCATACACCATCTGGTACGAAAAACAATCTTGTATCACTTCCAAAAATTCTGCCCCTTTTCCATTTGTAGCTAGATTATTTGTCCAGTCAATATTTGGATAATTATAGTCCCCCATTAAGATTAATGCTCCTTTTTGACATTCTTCGTTTATCAGATTGCACATACCCTTTTCCTGCTCTTCACTACAAACACGAGGTCTATATATATTACCCAGAATTATTCCTTTGCCTTTGTCTGTATTCAGTTTCACCCATACTGATTCTATACCCTCAGTTTTACTATTTAACTTTATTTCCGTACAGTTTAAGAATTCTCTCACATAAATCAAAACCCCACCCCTTTTCCTATTCACTCTGTCCTCCCTAAACATTGTGAATCCACTCAATTCTAAAATTTGTGCATCTTCACTGCTTGACCAACTTTCAGTTATCCCAATGATATCTATATCCTCTGTTTGTACAATTCCCCTGAGCTCATCCATTTTATTTCTCACACTGCGCGCGCGCGAGCATTGCAATACAATACTTTTAGCTTATTTTTCATCCTTATATTGCACTTTCCCTTTGTAGTATTAGTCTTTGTATTGTTTTTCACCCTTATACTGCACTTTCCCCTTGTATTATTTGTCTTGGTATTGTTTTTCTTCCTTACATTGCAAATTCCCTTTGTATTTCCCTTTTTCTCCCTTACATTACACTTTCCCTTTGTATTATTTGTCTCCTGTAATTTAGATCCTGTTAGTTTTCCTAAACAATTATTGTGTACTATCAACTCTCTATGTCCTACCCATCCCTGCTTGTATTCTAGTTTTTTGACTCCAGAAAATTCAAAACCCGCTTGCCAATCTCCCTATTACCTATCAGGCTTAAATGCAAATTATCCCTGCTTATCCAATGCCTCCTAGACTCCTTCCAAACATCTAAAAATCTAACCTCCTCCCACTCACACAAATCCCTTAACAACCCGTTCATCTTATTGATGGTAGAAAAAAAAATTTAGGTATAATTTTATTCAGAAATATCTATATTATTTTTTAAGGTAACAAAAAAAAAATTGGACTTTTTTTTCATATTTTGAGTCCCAGACCCCATTAATGAGGTATGTGGCGTTAGAACGCCACAGACATTGTGAAAAGCAGAATACTGTATTTGCGTACAGCTCCATGTTATTTCTTCCCATCCCTCGGTTAATCGCGTCAGTTGTAGGTTGATTGGTTGGATTTTTGTGGCTCAATGGCCACACATTGCCAAGTTGTGCTAGACACAACACAAAACTATAGACAAAATAAAGGCTTACAAAATTAGTCTACAATTTTGAATTGAGACTAGCCCATTGTATAAAATCTAAATAAAATTCACAAAACCTTTGTAAGAAATGAATGAAAACAAATTTTTATTGTAAAGACTTCCCAAAAGGACTCCAAATCGGACTTGTCTATGGTTAATAAAAGCTCTACATTCTGTCAAAATGTGTCGAACATTAAAAATACTATAGCGAATTGAACATAACGGAGCTGGTTCTCCGATCAGTAAGTGTCTATGTGTAAGACGGGTAGCTATTTTCCAAACCCTCACAGATACTACAACTGGGGACGGGGCTAACCATAACGGCCAATGAGACTGAAATCAACCAAATATAAAATGATCTCTTATTTTAAAGAGCTTCTCTTCGCGAAGCAACGATGGCCTAATGGTTAAGTCACCTACCTTCAGTTTGGCGTCAGCAGCGAAGGATGACTTCCCGAGTTCGAAACCAGCCAGCAGAAAAATATTTAGATCCTCCAAATTATTAAAAAAAATTCCAATTTAATTCCTTTTGATTCTAAATTACTTTTCCTAATTTTTAATACCCTTTTTATTTTTTTCCAAGCTTCCGTTGATTTTACATAAATAATCTAAGAACCACTCTTGAACTCACTACCAGCTGATATTTTTCCGCCCCTCTGCCGTCCCCTTTGCTTTAGGATGATGGTGTCGTATCCACCCCTGGTTTAGGACCATTCTGATGTAACAAAAAGCATACATAAAACACTAACTTATATAATTACTAGCAAAATACCCGACCTTACTCGGTTTGAATTGGTTTACTCTAGATTGAAGAGGTAATCAAAAAATATAATGACTTACGTTTTTTGTAGAATAAAAATTTATTTTAACACCTTTCGCCATCTTTATATTTTCTACAACTTACTTTGGACACAAATCCTACACATGCATATCCATTCATGTAATACATTTCACATACATAGCACAATTGCTGTATGACAAAGCTACAAAATGACGAAAGGTGATACTAAGGTTACTACTATAAAACGATTTTGAGGGAGATTTAGCATTTCCTTTCTTAAGTTCTTTTCATGTTCACAACTCAATAAATTAAAATTACGAGTGCTCTCGCACTCATAGTAAACAAAACAATATTTTTTTACTTGTGGCACTCTTGCCTCCGGTATGCGACATTGTGAAATTTTGCAATCTTCTCCTGTCATTATTACAACGATTTTTTTAATGTTGGAAAAAGTTCTAGTTTGGATTTTTAAACATTATTATTCTTTCAATAACGGCATTATTCTTTAAATAACGGCATTATTCTTTCAATAATGGTATAACTACACTAAAAATTTACTGAAAATTTATACTGACTTACCTAACATTTTTAAGTCTAATACTTTGTGGTGCTCTTGCGTGTGATGAGAACACATTTATTAAAATAATAAATATTTAAAACAGAAAACAGTAAAATAGAACAAAATAAAAGATGTCGGAAAAATTGTTCTAAAGATATTAATTTGTGATTCATTTTTATCTCTTGATCTCGCACAGTTGCCACAATTTACAACTAAAAGTGCACAAAATTTAGAAATGTGAAATTAATTCAGAGCGAAACAAAAAACAGAAAATATCACTGCTCACGCGATCTTGTTCATTCTCGTTTCGTTGAAAAATATCGTCTGTCTCAAATATTCCGAAATCGTTTTCATTGCGCAAAGAATAAAAATAAGACTCGAAATAAATAAATGAAGTATCAGAGCTGAAATTCCATTAAAAAATAAAATTTTTTAAAGAATAATGATTTTTCAGCAGTACTGGTAAAGCAATCGAAGTAATCGTAATATTCAATAGACATTCCAATTTTTCCAAAACTACCAAATTATGGTTGATTTAAGTATACTTACTCAGGTGTTTTAGAATGAAACTCATCTAAATATAACAATAAAGAAATGTTTAATATTGCATTCACTACATTAATAGATAATGTATAAAATAAAATACACTGCAATCAAATATCTGAAATACAATTCATGTGATGCCTACATAAACACAAAATCGAGCATAGAACAGAAAGACGGACAGACAGACTTTCGCAACCAATTCCACTCACTAAATGAAGATAATTACTCACTGTATGCAAATTTCCATGAAAATATCTTAAACCGCGTGGACGTGTATAGGGCACAACATACAGACGGACAGACAGACAGACACCAAACGAGAAAAAGGCGGATTCGGCATCAGAAGGGTCCAAAACGGATAGAAAAGTTGAAATGGGTCGAAAATATTGAATGTACAAATAAACACTCCATTCTTATTTATATAGATGCACGGTATTTCTTTCTTTACATCTGTATGAATGCTTTTCAGGTGAAAAAGAAAATTTAGAATGCATATTAGCAAGCACTTTTGCTTGGTTTTAGTGTTGAACTACCTCATTTAGAATTCAAATTTTTTTTAAATGCTCTATTTTTTATTAAGCTAGATTAATAATTATTACTCTAGTTATTTATTCCCTTGTAACATATAATTTTAATTTTAATTTACATATAAATTAGAAAGCAGAGTTAAATTGACTAAAAAAACTGTTGTAAGCTTGGAACAAATAATATTCAGAAACATTATGCATTAAATAAAAAATAATTAAATTTATGTTTTAATGCGAATGTTTGCAATTTTTATAATTTATGTTACTTAAAAAACAAGAAAAAGTATATTTAAAAAAAATCTCTAAATGAATGAAAGTTTGGTCAATCGGTACGAAGAGGGTAATAAAATATATTTTTAGTACTTGCAATGCTATCTTCTATATTGATTGACACATAAAAGTCATATTGGTAGTGACTCAACTAATTTGTTACTCTAAGTAAGTATAACTCAGCACACACACACTTTCATTGTATCAAGATGTTTACATTGGGCTTGTTGGTAATGGGATAATCTCGAAGGTTTTCTTCAATAAGTGGTTCCTTTAATTTTCAATAACAATAAAATTTGGAGGACTGGAGAGGTAGAGTTTCAAGACGTGGGACAGTTATACGGCAACCAACACCTCACAACCCAAACGGTACATTTGGGGTTGTTGTCTAGATAAAAGTAAAGGTCGATTAAATCCCGATTTAATAGCATCTATTATCAGGGCCGGATTTAAGAGTATGCTGCCTATAGGCTAACGTCCATTTGCCGCCCCCTCTATAGTTCATATTTGCTTGATACATTCGTTTTATACAATAAAAGGATAGAGTTGGTGTTTTCATCTTTTTTAAACATAAAGTTTTTTTCTTTGTTTCAGAACACGTTCTTGTTCTTGAAGTTTCTGTTTTGTTCGTTTTTGTATTCAGTCTATTCCTACCGTCACATAGTAGCTAGTAAGGAGTAGCCGACTTGTTAAAAACTGTACGTTATGTATTGGAATGCTCTAAACTATAAGCCAAAATCGTAACAAACAACACGAACACACCTCGTTCAACACAATCATCAACGACCCCGCTGTGCACTCCGATAGACATGAATGACAGCGTCAGACTCAGACAGACCTTCCGCCTACAGTGATGTCAGATCGAATCGCTGAGCTTGTGACAGTGTTGTCAAACCAAATTAGATTGCAGTACAAGAAAATTGTGATACAATATTACGTGCTGTGAATTTGTATTCTGTTATAGTTTTAGAAAGTAGGCTATGTGTAGAAGGACCATTAAAATATTTAAAAGTTACATGTATTCTTAAATTCGTACGGAAAATATTATTAACTTCTGAAATACTTCATTTCAACTTTTGAATAAATTGCCAAACTGCCGCCCCTGAAAAATTTGCCGCTCTAGGCTCCAGCCTACTTAGCCTATTTAGAAATACGGCCCTGTCTATTATATAAAACACTAACGTAAGTACGTGGACCCGAAATAGACGTTATTTATTAAGTATAAACGATTGCTGGTACGCAGCTCAGATTATTTTACCAGTATTGACCGAAAAACAATTTTTCTTAAACGAATTAAATTATAATATTTATGTTTGAACTGACTTTTTATTTCTTCCCTTGATGTAAGCAATTTATAAATAATTGATTGAAGAAATAATATTTAAAACATTTGATTTTACATAACTTACATTTTATAATGGAACATGAAATGCCTAAAATAAAAACTTATACATCATATGAACGTAATTTTGCTACTCGGTATCTGTTCACGTCAGGAGTAATAATCACTTTTTTAATTTGATTTAGAATTCTGTGTTTGGGTATTTGACACAGCTACTTTCAAAAATATTTTTCTATTTACAATGGAAAATGAATTTAAAGCTTAAAAACACATTTTAGAACGCTTTGAAAAATATAATTTTAAAATCTTTCCGGGAAAAAATGAGAAAAAACGAAAATTCTACAAATGGCTAAACAACAACTCAGAAACGCGTTTCGTGAAAAATATTATAAAAAATAAAATTCCCCAACAAATGAAATACATTTAAATGAGCCATTGATATCACAGAAATGTTTTTTAAAAGAACCAGTGCAATCAAAGGATAGTTTAAAATTAAAATAAAGCAAAGAAAAAATTTCAAACGAACCAATGAAATCAAACTTTTGGGACACCCAGTATTTTACAAAAAATTCAGGAAGTCGAAATTCAACACGTTTGAATAGATACGTATATGTTTTTTAAGATAATTCTGTATTTTTTTTAAGGATTGAATTTTTTTTTCTGTTTGTGTGCATTATGTGTTCCTATATATTACCTATTGCAGAAATATTATTAAGGAGTTAGATTTAATGATTTGTCTATTTCCTGCAAAATACTGGACATGTGTAATTTCGTAGCGGTATATGTATATTTTTCGACCAACTTTTCATAAATATTTGATTGAATATGTAATGATTTGTAGAATTATATTCCATAAAAGTAAATAAACTATACAAATCAAAACATATTTAATTAAGGTGTGCAAAATTGTTAAAAAAAAAACTTTACTACATACAGCCGAGTGCTAGCCGTCACAGCCCGACTAGTTTTTTTATTTATTTTTTCTATTCAGAATGTCAATATTAAATATTATGATCCATATTTCTTTCCATAAAGCATAGTTTACTGATACACTAGTGGCCTACTAATTAAACTGGAATTTAAATTCTGAAAATCTAGCTCATAAACTGAGCATTCTTCAGATTATGACTTTTGTGATAGAGACAAGTTAATTTCCCCCGTTTGTGTAAAACACAATTGTACTAGAAGAATGACAAATATGTTTTTTAATTAAATTTTGCTAATGTTAAGTGTTGTTATACTAGATTGCAACGTTTCTTGGCACAGACGCCCCGCCCTCGCGGAGGGGTAAAGTGAGTGATCCGTCTGCTGTTGGGTTGCAAGCAGAGGTTTCGAGGAGACGTCACACTTGCAAGCTTCCAACTTGGCGCATTAATCTAATTTGGCCTTAAACTTAGAACGTAAATGTTTTGACAGCTTGCCTGTCAGTTGATATAAGAAAAGCACAAGTATAGTAGTTTTATGACATTTTTATACAGTTAGTAATAGATAATATCGAAACATATTTTTTGAATTTGCAATGGTGTTTGTTTAAATTATTGCTTCCGGAAAATTTTCAAAAAGAAGTATCCCAGGTAGCAAATAAAATTTTTAAGGTTTTCATTGAAAAATATGTACGAGGTGTGCCCCAGCGTGTTACATTGCTGTTCGAAAGAATAAAATAGAATTTACCGCAATAAATACTTGCCTGAAATTTAAAAGAAGCTTGTACTTCAATTACTTAAAACTTATATTTTAATATAAGTTTTATAGTATCCTTAAAGTTGTGATTTTTTCTAAAAATTCTGCAATTTTGAGCTGTCACTTTCCTTGCCGGGGTGCGATATGTCGGTCAATATTGCCCAGCGTGAAAATGACCTCCTGGTAATAATACTAAATATCGGTTTTCGACATTGATAAAAAAATTTTTTCTGACATTGCTCTACGAGTTTTACGTCATTGCCCAATATTAGCTTTACGATACTGCTCGATGTTCTTTTTTAACATTACTCAATATCTGCTTCACAATATTGAGTTATTTTCATTCAATATTAATCAATATACTTCTTATGGCTAATGTGATTGTTTATTTAGAGGGTACACAGGATTACAGCAATCTTAAATTTTGAGAATTCTAAAAATATTAATCATTTAAAAATATAATAGTTTATAAAATTGAAGGGAATATATAATTTTTTTTTTAACTTTCAATTTTTAGAACTATATTTATCACAATTTTTGTAAGTAATGTACGTGCATATTTTTTTAATGATTATTGTTTAACATTACTACTAACTTTTAATAGAATAAAAAATATAATAACTTTATAAAATAAATAGAATAACCTTGAGTGTCCTCTAAATAAATCATCACATATTCCAGAAATAGGATATGAACCTCTTTATAAACGCTTATGGGAAGGTTGCATTCTTCACAATTTTAGAAATTCATGATATATATAAAATTCAGCGAAATTTAGTTCGAAAAAAAAATCCGGAGTTAATTCCAAAAAAATCACAAAACACACAAATGTAGATTCAAATTTAAACAACAAATGCAACACACGTAAGCTGAAAGATAAGTAAATACTAAATATCTGCCAATGTCGCCAACAAGAATCGAGAGCGCGCTGGAAATGCTGGTTGGCTCTTATTGGCTGGCGCGCGATTCTAAATGAAATTACTACGCTCCACGTAAAAAAGGCAAAACATTCAATATTTCACTCTAATTACGACAAAAAATCATTATATATGTGTGGGGTTAACAAATTAATCACATTTATAAGTTGCAGTGCCTCGTTGCACTCAAATATCGGACAAGGCGCTGGGAACTATTTGTTTCGTTTGCTCTCAGCGTATTCCTATTGTGCCAAGTAAGCCTGTAACTTAGTATATGTGTCTTGTTAAAAGTGCTGATGTAATGTTGCGTCCATCAGTTGTTTCATATTAAATCTGTATTTTCTGAAGATAACATGATTGTTTCTCCGGGATAGTTTTCGTTCATAAGAACTTAAAAACTCCACCCCCAAGCTCTGGAACAGTAAACACTGTTTTTCTCGTATTCTTTTGCAACTCAATGTTCGTTCGCATTGATGAAAAATGCCCACTTGCCTTTACTCCATCTGTCTCCTATGTTTATTGATCTTAATAAAACGTGTAATGACTTTGAATACATTAAGTAGTCGTATAAAAAGTTTTGTAACTGAAATCAGTACTGTCATGGTGACCTAGCGTATACGAAGAACACTTAAAACGAGTCTAAATATTTAATAAATAAAATAACTGGAAATTTAACTGTGCAACAAATCTTACAGTCAAAACTAATTAATTAAATAAAATAGAGTTCTCAGTTTAAAAAAAAATTAAACTACGTAGTTTTTCTTTTAATTTCACAAAAATATGAATTTTTATAAAATTATGAATATTGACATTTAAAGTGCAATTAACGCATAAGTTTTAGTATTCCAAGTTTGAATCTCTGAATGTAACCACATTTCCAAGTGGTGTAGTATTGATTTTACACCACACAACATTCAGTCAATAAATAACTTGATTTATTGATTGAAACAATCAAGGCAAAAATTCTACGCGTCAAAAAGATCAAAATAGGTTAGAAGTCAATCAGTAAAGGCAGTAGGTTGCAGAACGGATATACATGCTTCTCAACTCCTCAAAGGGCTAACTGTTTTAACTAATTTCGATCTGGTGTCCGATTTCAACTGGCTCATTGTAGTATAACATATATTACCGCTAGAGCTGGAAAGTCGTTAATGTGCACAATACGTAGCTGATCTGCAGATTAACTGATTTGCTCCGTAATCAAGAGTTTCCCGCATTTAATATAGGTAATGTGCACATTAACGACTTCCGCATCGTTAAAGTTCAAAAGTTTGTTTCCCTCATTTCCTTTCCCTACACCTTCCCCCTGCCTCCACTTTTAGTTTTTTTTTGGTTTCGCCAGCGTCTTGTCGTCGCCGGATGTTTTTATTTCTCACTAGCTACTATCACCATCACCCTACTCATCAATAATTATTTCCCCTAGTTGACGCACTAATTCTTTTTAAAGAAGCTTAACCCACCAAGTGGTTTTGACAAGATATCTTGTCAATGAAGACCTAATCCATTTTGCTTTGGTCGCGATATCTCGTCATCAGGACAGTCTCTATTTTTTCTGATAACGAGATAAAGATATTATAAGTTTTTTTTACCCCTAAGGACGAGATACGTCATCCCTCAAGAGCTGGTCAGTTTTGCCAATGACGGTATATCGTATAGAGACAACCACCCGATTTTGCTAATGACTTTACAGAAAAAGATGTGAAAGTTAAAAGGCACTTTTGTCGTGTGAATGAATATAATTATTTTTACCTTTAAATTCAATGAAAAGGCGTGACTGTATCGAGCAGGTCAATGAATTTAACTTTCATCAAGGAAACGTTTCGCAAATTACGAACCTTAATTTGAATGCTCCGAAAGCATTACAAAGTTACGTTCTTAAATTGATTTCGGTCTCTAAAGTTTATTTTATTTCAAGTAGAGAGTATTCTCATAAATGTTTACATTTAGGTAATTTTAATCGAAAGGAATATTGATTTTATATTCAAATGTCAATTGTTGGTATCCATTGTTTTCCAGATATCTATAAGTTTAATTTCTTATATTGTTGGTAATTAAACAAAAGGTGGAATAAAAGTGTATAACAATGTGCGCGCTTGCAACAGTAGTTTCTCTTTCGGCGTTGTTTTTGAGAATTAGAACATACAAGAAATCGATTTACTTTACTTGAGTTGGCAAATATTATAACTCCTTTGACAACTTTCTAGTGACTTAAATATGGATAAAACAACGGCTGTGGCGTGGCTTTTGTTAACCCCGTGGTTATGGGGAATGTTTGGATTAATCGTAATCGGAGATGCAACATATATTGTACCGCTGATGATGTATTTCATGTTGGCTCTGACTATCGAAGGTGAGAAGGATACAAATTTGGATATCGGCTTGATTCAAAGCGAAAATATTGGAAACGTTGATGACTATGATCATGGGATAATGAAAACGATCAATATATTACTGAAAATGATTGGGATTATGGAAATCACCGTAAAGTTGAAGACTAAGATTGTGAAGAAAATGATGAATGGGATCAAGCGGATGATGAAATTTATGGAAAAGGTAATGGATGTAGTTGTGAGAATATTGATTCTGCCGTTGAATTTGATTTTAGACATAGTGAACTTGATGGATCAGTTGATGAAAGTGATTATGGTGATAACGAAAATCGTTAAAAAGTTGATAACTAGGATCGTGAAGACAGTGAAAAATTTGATTAATTTGACTGTGAAGACAATGAAAATTATGAATATATTGATGTATATGATTGTGCAGACAATGAAAAAGTTGATTAATTTGATTTTTTTTATTATGCATCAGTTGTTGGATATGATTGAGGAGATAACGGAGAAGTTGATGGATTTGATTGTGGGGATATTCAAAATGATAGAAAAATTGGTGATGTTGATTGTAGTGGTAATCAAAGTGATGGATCAGTTGATGAAAATGATTCTGGTGATAATTAAAATGATAGAAAAGTTGATGGATGTAGTGATTGTGGGGGTGCCAAAAATTATGAAAATGTTGATGGATTTTACTGAGGAGATAATGAAAATGATGGAAAACTTGATGTATATGATTGTGGGGTTACTGGAAAATTTGAAGAATTTGACTGTGGAAATAATGAAAAGGATGGATTATTTGATGTATGTGATTGTGAGGTTAGTAGAAAATGCGATTGGAGAGATAATGGACACGATGGAAAATTATATGTACATGATTGTGGTGATTGCTGAAATTTTGATGGATGTTCAACTGTGGGGACAGTGCAAAGAATGATGAATAACTTGATGGATGTGATTGGGCAGGTTACTAAGACATATAAATGGACTGATGAATAGGATTGTAAAACGAACAAGAGAACTATAACTCGTACCTGGAACTATCATCCGAATATTTCAGCGGAAATAAAAGAGATTGACAAGATTATCGACATATTCCAAGAACGAGTAGAAGTATAGAACTTCGCTTGTAGAAATACACTGAATACCTTAACAAAATCAAACAAAAGTGCCGAGATTGTGAATACCTCCAAAGGACATGATAAAAAAAATAATAGCATAATTTAAGCATAAATGTACCCCCAAATGCTTTGTGAAACCAGATACGAAGATAGGGCAAATATTAAACCAGAAAAGTATACACCTCTGTGCTCGGAAGAAGAAAAACCTTATAGCAAAATATTTGAAATATTCCCTGTGTGGGTCGCTTTGAGGAAAACTATATGGTCCTCTTGAACAATAACTACTCTTACATCATGCATCGTTTCAGTTGGAGTGAATTGGGGAAAAAAGATTAAATCCGAACATAATTTAAGATTTATTTATTTATGAAAGAAACGAAGATGTTGAGATATTCATTTCGCATCTGATGTAATCAGTAGTGGCTCGATTATCTTGTCCAGAGAACTTAACCTTTTGATCAAGGAATCAATTGGATAGATTTTGGGATGAAATCAACCATTCCGAAAAATGCAGCAGAAGCTCTTCAAGAAGAAAATATCATATTTTTCTGTTTGAAGACTATTATTATTGAATACATCATTTGCAGGGACTACTTAATTACTACCACCATGGAATTCATAGAAGATTGTGCACAAAGACTTTATAATTAGTTAATTTTCGTCTCAATATAATTTTTTGATACCTTAAAGTTCAATAAAAAGAAATAGAATTTGCATCTTTAGAACTTTTGATTTTTATTTCATTCATTTATCGCATTTGACCTACTAAATAGAATAATATTAATTTTTCAGAATACTTTAGTCTATATAGTGTATATTATATATTATAATATATTTTGTAAATACATTGTCCTCTACATGAGAGTCAGCAGATTTTTATATTGTCTTTAAAATCTTCCTGTTCTCGTCTTAGAAGAAATTAGTCGTGTTCTCTTTTACAAAACATTATTAAAAATGACTATTCTAGTGAAAAAATACTCTGAAGAACGAGTTGAAATTTTGCATTTACGTGCTAAAAGTCACGAATCAATTTCTTTATCGGAAGTTTCCTGGTTCGAATCCGGGTCAATGCATGTATGTTTGTAAGCGCATGGTGAAGAGTCGGCTAGTGCACCTTAAATCTGTTGTGTCCGAAAGTCTTCACGTTGGGTTGATGTGGAAGTTTGCGGTGCCAGCTCAAGTAGAAGTTTGCGGAGAGTGGGGTGCCAGCTCAGGTGTTGCGTCGTCATCTGACCGTGGTTTAAAATTACGTAAGTGTTGTTCTCGGATCTTTCCCTGAAGGGACTAATCCCGGACCGTCGTCAATAGCCCGCTGTGTTGCTCTTGTATGACGATAATTAGAAATTACCATTACCTTTGCCAACGGCCTTGTCTGATTATTTTAGCACACTACTAATTTCGCCAAAAAAATAATTAAAAAAAAATTCAAAAAAAGACATTTCCGGATTTTCTACACGTTTTAAAATTTAACTTCTATTTTCTTTCGTTAAAGGTTATATACAATGTTTTGAATTTTTTTAATGCTGTCTGCAAGTCTTTGTTATTTTGCGATATGTTTATTTAATACTTTACAGCAATTATTATTATTAAATGAAATATTTGCCAATATACTTGCACATTTTCTGATGATAACGTTTTGTTATAATCAGAATGCGTGCGTGCATAATGATTACAACATATATTACACTGGAGGTATCTATTTTAAGTAGTTAGTTATACTGCAATCGCTTTTGGAACTACAGTAACAGAAAGTCCTTCATACAGTTCATCAATTAATTCACTGAAAATCTCACTTTGTAGAGTACAGTCATGAAAAGAAACCGAACACTACCTCCATTAATTCGATCACTATTCATACTAGAGCAAATTCAAAAGTAGCATTAGATAGCGAATAATGTCCTCTACAGTTCAAAAAATTACTTAAGGGGACTTCTTCATATCCCATTTTGTACAAACAACGAAATTTCTTATATAAACACACTGTTTTGATGCCATAATCAGATTCTGCATCGTTAAATCAGTCTAAATATCAAATTTCATATATATACTACCTTTGTATTCCAGAGATATTCAATCCTAAAATGTGTGTCAATTTCAGGGGTCATCACGATATAGAAAGTCGCTATTTGTAGGTCCAGATTATTTCTTGTTATAGCTACAGAAATTTCAAATTTGAACACTATTTCAAACTTATTTTTCAGCGATTCGAAAATTATTATAGTTACTAGCAAAATACCCGACCTTACTCGGTTTGAATTGGTTTACTCTAGATTGAAGAGATAATCAAAATATATAATGACTTACGTTTTTTGCAGAGTAAAAATTTATTTTAACACCTTTCGCCATCTTTATATTTTCTACAACTTACTTTGGACACAAATCCTACACATGCACATCCATTCAGGTAATGCATTTTACATACATCGCACAATTGCTGTATGACAAAGCTACAAAATGACGAAAGGTGATACTAAGATTACTACAATAAACGATTTTGAGGGAGATTTAGAATTCCCTTTCTTAAGTTATTTTCATGTTCAACTCAATTAATTAAAATTACGAGTGCTCTCGCACTCATAGTCAACAAAACAATATTTTTTTTACTTGTGGCACTCTTGCCTCCGGTATGCGACATTGTGTAATTTTACAATCATCTCCTGTCATTATTACAACGAATTTTTTAATGTTGGAAAAAGTTCTAGTTTGGATTTTTAAACATTATTATTCTTTCAATAATGGCATAACTACACTTAAAATTTACTGAAAATTTATACTGACCTACCTAACATTTTTAAGTCTAATACTTTGTGGTGCTGTTGCGTGTGATGAGAAGGAAAACACATTTATTAAAATAATAAATATTTAAAACAGAAAACAGTAAAATAGAACAAAATAAAAGACGTCGGAAAAATTGTTCTAAAGATATTAATTTGTGATTCATTTTTATCTCTTGATCTCGCACAGCTGCCACAATTTACAACTAAAAGTGCACAAAATTTAGAAATGTGAAATTAATTCAGAGCGAAAGAAACAGAAAATATCACTGCTCACGCGATCTTGTTCATTCTCGTTTCGTTGAAAAATATCGTCTGTCTCAAATATTCCGAAATCGTTTTCATTGCGCAAAGAAAAAAAGTAAGACTCGAAATAAATGAAGTATCAGAGCTGAAATTCCATTAAAAAATTTAATTTTTTGAAGAATAATTACTTTTTCAGCAGTACTGGTAAAGGAATCGAAGTAATCGTATTCAATAGACATTCCAATTTTTCCAAAGGTACCAAATTATGGTTGATTTAAGTATATTTACTCAGGTGTTTTAGCATGAAACTCATCTAAATATAACAATAAAGAAATGTTTAATATTGCATTCACTACATTAATAGATAATGTATAGAATAAAATACACTGCAATCAAATATCTGGAATACAATTCATATGATGCGTACACAAACACAAAATCAAGCATAGAACAGAAAGACGGACAGACAGACTTTCGCAACCAATTCCACTCACTAAATGAAGATAAGTACACAGACAGACAGACACCAAACGAGAAAAAGGCGGATTCGGCATCAGAAGGGTCCAAAACGGATAGAAAACTTGAAATGGGTCGAAAATATTGAATCTACAAACAAACACTCCATTCTTATTTATATAGATTAACTTATATAATAAAATGATACAATTTTCGGCTCCCACCTCTACCCACCCATAGCCATGGATATGAAAAGAAAAGAAGAAAACAGAAAAATTATTTAACATGTTTCATTTATTACACTGCAAACAGGATCAGATAGGTAGATAACTTATATAATAAAATGATACAATTTTCGGCTCCCACCTCTACCCACCCATAGCCATGGATATGAAAAGAAAAGAAGAAAACAGAAAAATTATTTAACATGTTTCATTTATTACACTGCAAACAGGATCAGATAGGATTTCAGTTGTCTTTAGCGTAGTGAAGGAGATTCCTATCCAGCGCTCGCGATCATTGGCCGTTACGGTTAGCCCCGCCCCCAATTGTAGTACCTATGAGGGTTTGGAAAATCGCAGACGGGTATGCCCAATGCGAAGTCTTGTCAGTTGTACTTCATTTTTTTCTATTCAAATTTGAATTGCTGAATCCTGTGATGGATGGCTGTATAGAGTGGAGTTTATTTTGCAATTATTTGTCCCAGGAATCAAGTCAGTTTAATTTTAATTCTGTCTTTAAGGTCCACTCCGATCACACAGAACTTCCTCAACATGACGTGGCATGAACTCCACTCATGTGTGAGGGTATCCTAGAGGGCAAAACACACCATGAATCATGCAGGACAGTCCACAATTGCGAAGGGGTGTGAGGTGATGGAGATGTGTGCTGTATAACCCGCTGTAAGGCATACCAGATATGCTCAATAATGTTCATGTCGGGGGACTTAAGTGGCCAATGGAGGACTTTGAACTCAGTAGAATGTTCCTGGAGGTCATTCGGTTGCAACTTTCGACGTGTGTGGTGTCGTGTTGTCCTGTTCGAATTGTTCAATCCCGCCGGAATGCACACATCACATGAATGGATGTTTGTGATCGGAAAGGTTGTTGACGTACCGGTCACCTGTCAAGGTCATCTATAGACGTACCATGGATCCCAAATTATGCCAACTATACAAGCCTCATACCATCATAGACCCTCCACCAGCTTGAACAATCCCCTGTTGGCATACGGGGTCCATGGCTTCATGGGGTTTTCTCCATTCCCGTTCACGGACATCAGTTCAATACAACTGGAAAAGAGACTCGTCAGACCAGGCGACATTTTTCCAGTCTTCAACAGTCCTATGGCGGTGCTGTCGAGCTCAGGCGAGGCGCAAAGCTTTGTGTCTTGCAGTCATCAAGAATACTGACTGGGCTTTCGGCTCCGAATACCCTGTAACGTCTTGGGGATGGTGGCGTAGTCTACTAGATGAGATCGTTCGCAGTGGTCTCGACTAATATATTTTAATTTACAAAAAGAATAACCTTAACGGATTTTGGTAGGTAGCTTATACAGGCAGGTCCAGCCCAGGTGATAGATCTTTGCCGAATATGTTGAATTATCCTTGACCTCGGGACTCCAATTGGACTATTCGGCTCGGGTGAGCCCTTCTACAGACTTTACTCGGGCGAGTAAATGTTTCTAGCTCGGGTGAGCTTCTCCAAAAGTTCTCGCACGCGTGTACGCAAGTCAAAAAAGCAGCAGCTCAGCTGACTTGATGAACAAAAATGATGTTGAAATTCTCTCTTCAGGAAGAGTTCAGAAGAATCGTCGCACACATAACAGTAGGTGGTGAAGACGGTATTATCATTTGGGAATTACCTACTTCGGTTTCGTCTCTCTGCAACCAATTGAAGACTTACGTTACTGATACGATGGGGTCTGTTGACGAGAAAGTCGCCTGGAATTCGAAATTGTGTCGGAAGAAAATATTCAATGGGCGAGGTAGATGTTCCTGGTCAAACGAAAAATCCACGGTGGCTTGTAAGTTGTTCCTCAGTGAAGAGTCTGCTGGTTTTAAGCCTAGAGACATAGTGTGCAGGTGTAAAGATAATTTTGTAGGTTGTTATTGTGGAGAATAGAATTTAGAAAACTATATAATGATGAAGTATGAGTATTATTATTTCTTTTCATTTTCTATATGAAATAGTTTTTTCTATATGATCACTCCATATTAAATTAGTGAAAATAAGACAATAACTACGACCACATGGTGATGGATTTTTATGAAACATAAATAAAGACATACAAAATCTTTTGATAGTTTTAGTCATTTTAAGTGTTCTGAATTTTGAAGAATAATCGTATAATTACTTTGTTGCATCTTTAAAGTTCTGTTTCTAAAAACCTTCTAAACACAGATAAAATGTGAAGACAAAAATTTTTCTTTTCGTCTAATCTGCAAAAAAAATTTATAAACATCTTATATTTAGCCTAAAAATTAATTGGTAAATTTTTTTATGATTTAAAAATTTTAAAGAGTTGAAGGAATTTAAAGGCATAATCTAAATTTATGCCAGTTAGGAATCACAAAATGATTGCATAAATTTGGAAATCCCTGTATTCCCGTCGACTTTAAAATAACTTAACAAAATTGCAAAAGGACAATTTTTCCCTAAATAGATATAAAAAAATTAAATGAAAGAAGCATATTTTACTGTATTGCAGTTTAATATTTTTGAGGTTTTAAAAAATTAAGAGTGTATAGCCACGATGACAACCAAGAAAACCTGAAGATGACTTGAATTGACAGTTAGATGATAATTTTGATTTTAGAGACAAATCATTCAAAACAATTGCCATTCCAGAGTGTTAAAAAAGGAACAGTTGCCAAAACTTCACTTATGGTGAGTTCTTCCTGAAGCTGATTAGCCGTGTGAAAGTTCTTAGAACTGATAAAGAAAAAATGCTTATTCTTCCCATTAAACTTTTAAAGTGATAAATTTCATTGAAATTTCACTAAACTGTAATCTTAAAATTAAGCTTCAAAACCTTAGAAATTAAAATTTATTAATATATGCAACATAATAAACACAATTAAAATGCGAAATAGCCGTAAATATTAGTAATAGTTAATTTGCATCACGTAATATATTCTATTGCAATTTTCAAACCTAAGAATGGCTCAAATTTATGTTCCGTTAAATGAGCCATGAACTAAAAAGTTTAAAAAATACAAATATAGGAAAATTAGTCGTAAGCACAAGACCTCGTGTCCGTTGATTGCCTGTGTTTCCAATACCTATCAGACTTGAAGTCGTAGGTTTGGTTTAACAAGGCCTCTTGTAGCTTTTCTATTTCCCACTACGTAACCATCACTGGGTGGTCTTCAAACTTTAAGCAGTAAGTCTCTTATACCACAGAATGCCCATAAATCAACAAACCAAATCAATACCTCCCTACTTCCATTTGTCCAACACGGTCCTTTATGTTCCCAATCATGACCACTGGGAAATCTAATAAGACCTTCCATATTTTAAGTTGTAGATATCTGTCTAATTAGCCGTTATAGCATAAAATCTTCATCGAACTAAAACTGAACCAAACCATACCTCCCAATGTCTCTCTGTCTAACGATGCTTGTAGCGAGCGTAGCTACCACTCCAAAACTTAACTTACAAATGGGTAGTATAAATATCAGTGTAACTCAACTCTTCCATGAAGTACTTTTTGGTAAATAGTAAGTTACGCTGGCTCATTCGCGCTTGCTATAATGCGCGTTCTGTTATCACAACATTACCTCGAAGTCTGACAATGTCTAACGAACTGTAGATTGACATGATAAATCCATCAACACCTCCCAATACCATCTGTCCAAAACTATTCTAGCTACTTCCTGTTACATGTTCTTCAAATAAAATTCTTCAATATACTTCAGTATATTCTTCAAATAAACTAAAATGTTCACTTTGAACATTGTAGTGTTATCACACACATCTTGTGATTTACCATAGTAAAACATTCTATTTAAAAAAACCTTTGAATTTGAGGTCCACGGATTTTTTTCAATCTAATTTAATGTCTCCCTAACAAATCTTGTATAAACATTTGGATTTCACAACATCGCACCTTTTACGTGTGTGCAACCTCCCTATACCAGCAAAAGTATTCTACAGTTCTTTTGACTATTAGTTTAACAACGCAATTAAGAAATAACTGGACCCCTTTGAGACTAAAATTTTCAGGTTTTTAGAATGTTTCTAATGCACCATAGTTTCGTGATATCGCAATACCTTAAACTCGGAACATTTAGTAGTAGTCGGCCATATGTTAAAGACAAATAAACGAACAGATTTCTAAATATGCATTTTATCTATTCAACCATTTTAAAAATAGGCTCACTCACTCATTTTCACTTCCATTCTTACAAATAGATCAATTATATTATTAGTTTATTCAATTATGTGACAATATTAATATTTTTTGGATATTTATATGATATTCTGTGTCTTTTAAATCTTTTTTAATAAATGTTGCTTAAAATGGATGTTAAATTATAAGTGTTGCTTAAAATGAATGTCTAATCGATTTGTGTTTTACAACTTGATGTTTTTCGTTATAGGATACATTATTATGCATTCTTCGTACTTTATTTACAAGAACAATGTACAAAAACCTCCGAATCTGGTATAATGTCGTCACCATACTCGCCAAAAGTCATTTATATACATTAATAAAGAAATATTGCTGCAATCATTTAATCAATCTAGAATTTTGTAAATGTCTATTTCAAAATACTACTTGAAATAATATAGAAAAAACAATCTAACTATTGATGAAAAAAATAAAACACTACTAACAAATATCCACATCTGCAACAGAACAGATGTTCTTTTGATTTTGACGGATTTTATCATCAAAGAATACTTACCAGTGATAAAACTATTTCTATATGCCAATACAATAAGCAGTGGTAGTTGTGAATATCAAGGCCTCTAAAATGACAGCATTTGTTTTCAATTTGAATGTTCTAAATGAGTTTCCTAGATATAAAAGAATACGAAAAGGTCTAGATAAATACTATTAGCTGTTAGGTTTTGACTGTGCTGAGAAGAATGCATTGCTACGGAAGCATCCGGGATGTGATTATTTTGATACTTTCCCATGCTGCAAGTACAACTGCATTCGACGTGTATTGGAACGTGCCCTCTCAACAATGCAAGCATCACGACAACGTGTTTAACCTAGGCCAGCTACTCAGCGCTTACGGCATGCGTGTGAATGAAGATGATATAAGTTCCAAGGGGGAAATATTACTATATTTTACGAATCGAAACTCGGATTGTATCCCTTTATCTCAAAGAGTGGCCAATTTGTAAACGGAGGCATTCCACAGGTAATGTGAAAATATAGTCATTCAGATTTGAGAATTGTGAGAAATTCTTCGTTTCTGTGTTTTTGTAAGATTGGTAAACTGTTGTGAGAATGTGCCTGGAAGAGGGATTTTCAGTGTAAACAAACAAACCAAACGGTCTGCGAAATTCACTTCTGACAAGACTACGTCATTTCAACCACGGTCAGATGACGAGGTGACATCTGAGCTGGCACCCCACTCTCAAAACTTTCATACCATGCCAACGCGAGGACATTTGAGGCTGTGACATATTTAACGTGCACCAGTCTCTTTGTACACAACGGTCTTTGGTTGGACTCGGAACTTACAACCCCCGGTCGCTAGTCCACTTCTCTGACAACCAGGCGTCCTCACATTGAGTTGGTGTGGAAGTTTGGAGAGTGGGGTGCCAGCTCAGCTGTTGCTTTTTCATCTGAATGTGGTTCAAAATTACGTGGTGTTGTTCCCGGATCTTTCCCTTAGGGGATTGATCCCGGACAGTCGTCTCTGGCCAGTTGTGTTGCTCCAGTGCCACGTTAATTAAAAATTACTAAAAATTACCAAAATTACTGACAAAATTATTTATTTTGACGCTATCTAAAGTGCTTTGTGTTATTTTAGTTGTAAAGTGTTTCTTGTTTAAATGTAAAATAATGACATAGATTACTTTAAAAAAGGACGTAATTTTGTCAGAATGAAATCAATTTATAAAAAAATCTTTTCAACACCGTATATATCCCGTACATTATCAAGTAATCCTCGTAGTTTTCATGCAATTATCTGGAAAGAAAAGTATGTGTGCAATATTTTAATACAAAATAATGGCATTGATTACTTTAAGAAATAACGAAATTTTGGTCAGAAAGAAATAAATTTATGTCAAACCATTTCAACTGCGTATATGTCGCGTACTTACTCAAACCAATTATGTGCTTTTTTTTAATAACGAGATGGAAAGAATGGTCATGCCAGTGCCCCAATTATAAATTGCCTAAAAATTAAAGAAAAAAGTTAAAATCAAATGCAAAAAAAAAATGTTTACTCTATTTCTTCCGTTAATTTATAATTAGGTCAAAATTTTTGTTGCAGTATAAATGGGAAAAGTTGCATTTATCATTCCCTAAAGTTGCATTTATCATTCCCTAAAGTTGCATTTATTATTTCCTAAAGTTGCATTTATGGAAATAAAGTTGCATCTATTTTTGATACACTAAAATCTGCTACAAATTATTCGTAAAAAATTAAAAAATTCAAAATTTATTGACAATTTTAGTCATGTACAACATTATTATATTACTTCATTAAATACAGAAGAACGTTGATGTTCAATGTGGCCGATCCTTGGCCAGTAATTTCTTTAACATTGAAAAACTGCGTTCAACAGAGATGGATGTTGCCTGACATTGTTACATTAGCAAATACTGACTTGGGAAAAGTCATCTCGGAAAAGTGTAGCAATAGTCGTCAGGTCACTATTCTTTTCTAATCGTTTTTAAGATCGCTTTAAGATTGCAAATATCTTCTTTAAAATCCATCGATCTGATACCTTCATACACTGACTCGATGTTGTACGCTTTCGATTCCGATTTTTCTACGAGACGAATCAAACATTCGTAGCTGCTTTTGATTTTCAGTAAACTTTTTGGGTAAAATCCGCGGACTTTTTCTGCAGTGAACTAGTGTGCTACGTACCTAACTTGGAGCAATCGTGGATAAAGCACCTTGAGTGTGTTTCCAGCCGCAGTCATTTAATATGCTGTATCGGATAGCAGAAGCGCAAAATCTTTTCACTCAACATTCAGAGATTTTAAAACGTCATCTACAAGGCGAACACCATATTGACGATGGACACTCACCTCTCAAACTCTGCAGTCGATTACGCAAGTTTCCTCTGTATTATCAAGAGTGCCAACCAATGTGTTAAATTACTTCTTGCCGTTTATTTCACTTTCGTCTGTTATGACGAACCCCTTTTTTGCATGAACTTCTTGTTTGATCCGCAGTACTTTGGCGTTCGAAAGTTCAGACACTCGTGATCGAAGAGTTGATTCAGAGCAAAAAATGAATTAAAAATTTCATATTAATTCATTTTAAGCTTAATTTTAAAAAGTTGCAGTTTGGTTGCATTTATGCAAAAAGTTGCAGTTATGCAGAAAGTTGCATTTATGTTGCGGTTATAACTCACTTACAATACACCCCATGTAGGAAGAATTTTGGTTTTAGTACTTTACATGCAGTGTAGAATGTGTGAAAAAAAAGTTGCATTTGTTACAAAAAATCGCCCTATTTATAATACTAAACTGGCGTTAGCTATTTAAAGTGATGGGATCATTCGAGCTCAGTCAGATCATAACGGGACATGAGGTTTTTGGCGCATGCCTAAAAACGTTTCTTCAACGTATGTGACTGGCAAAAAGATATCGAAAATGTAGACATACGTAGTTTACCATTGTAAAAACTTTGACTATCAGGGCAGGAAAGTTTCCTAAGGGATACCTTAGCATAGACAAAAAACTACTCTTAAACTACAGTTAAAAGATCCATTGAAGGACTGAAAGAAATTATAAGGAAAATACTGGAGCTCAGAATTGAGCAAATGGATACGAATGAATAGCGAGTTCTATTTCAAGAATCTAGGTTGCTGTAGCAACCCAAATTCGCACCGAATAGCTTAATCTGGGACGGTCTTAACTATTTATTTATTTAAATTACCAAATCAATAAATGCAATGACATAAATTAACCAATGAGTACTTGAGATGCACATAAGTATTTCATTAAAACTAGCTGTTTCGTACTCTCCGGACCGGTTGTGAGAAGATAATTTAAATGCATTGTGTCATCTTTCATTTCTGAATGGCAATAAGATTATGCGTGAAAGGAATAGACTTTTAAGCTTTGTACTCTGAGGACAGAGTGCATAAAAGTGTATTCACTGTGTAATCATAGCGCTGGAAAATATTTCTGCGACAAGAGTATAAACATTTTTCCCAAAAAGTGAACCAAATTTTAATACATATTTCTGAAATTCCACCTTTTTAGGCACTGGCGTGGAGTTATTGTGTCCCTGTCACCTTCCTTATCTGCGTCATGGATGCAGACGAAGAGCTCTAGGGTGTGCACCTTATTCAAACAAAATTCGGTAACACAACCCATGAATATTAAGACTCTATCAAACTCTTTTCACACGCTCTTGCAGACTCAAGTGCATAAAGAACTCGTTATTAGTTGCATCAGCGAAAGTAAAGTGTGCAGAGTTCTTAGAAAAGTATAGTTGGCGTTGTGTGGAAGTTTGGTGAGTGGGGTGTCAGTTTAGCTAAGACCTCGTCCGTGGTGTTGTCCTCAGATTTTTCCATTTGGGTTTGATCCCGGACCGTCGCCAATAGCCAGTCATATTGCTAAAATGCGATGTTCATTAAATACCTACCTACCTAGAAAAGTATCAGTTGGTTGTGCTGGTCATTATTTTCTTGAGTACCAGTTTTAACAACGTCAGTATCTTTAGAAATGCGCTATGGGGATTATTAGAGTCAATACATTTTCATTGGTAACGTCACGTGTGTTTGTTGAGAAAATAAACGCTGGTGTTTTTCAAATGTATGCAAGTCTGGAAATTGAAACCCTTATTACGTGTTTTTGCGTGAATCTAGAATACTAAATGTCTTATGCTATGGCACTTTTAAATATTCTGATTGATTTTGTAACAGATTATTTGTGGATTGTTTCATAATTTAGTGTTCTTTCTTTTTTTCGGATTCAGTAAATTTTAAACGAAATTAACTTATTTAAAAAATTAAGACTTTCTTTCATTCTACGAATACAAAAATCGAGTCTCCTAAAACTGTCGATGAAAACAAATATTCAACGCTAAAAAGAGGTTAGGATTTACTGGTCTAAAAAGGACATTCATAAATTTTTACCTTTTTGTGTAACCTCATTCTGCTGTGGAAATTCATGAGCTTATTAAAATATTTCGTCTATTCCGTTCATTTAGAGAGGAGACCTTACCAAACACCTAAACAGAACATGGTCAGACAGAACGTATCATTCCCAATAAACGCTTCAATGGCTTAGGAGTTATAGACTGGGAATCTTGGAGACCTACATGGGACTTCAACTGGCAAGCTCTCAGTATCTATCAATACAAGTCTAAGAAGTATGCAAAGGAATTCAATATTTCTTTAAGTGGCAAATAACTCAATGGACAAGCTCAGAAGCAATGGGAAGAGAGTGCTAGGTATGTAGCGTCTTTATATATTTGACTCTTACTACAATAAGCTATTTATTTGTCAATGCCGTCCATTGAACTTTAATTACGATGACACTGCAAAGACGGAATTGTGAGCCACTTGGATTTAAAATGTTGCATCAAAGCTGGTGGGTACACACTGCCCCCCACATGCTTACTATACAATCAAAGCACAATCCGTTTTATAGACAGGCTACACATTCGTTCCAAACGGTCAAGCATCTAGTCTGTCCGTTTTTTTGTTCTATGTTCGATTGTGTGTTTGTGTAGACATCACATGCATTGTATTCCAGATATTGGATTGGAATGTATTTTATTTTATACATTATCTATTAGTTTAGTGAATGCAATATTAAACATTTCTTTATTGTTATGTTTAGATGAGTTTCATGCTAAAACACCTGAGTAAGTATACTTAGATCAAGCATAATTTGGTAGCTTTGGAAAAATTGAAATGTATATTGAGTATTGCTATTACTTTCGATGTAGAAAGGTTTCTGATCATCAGCCCGATTGGCCGGCGACAAGTTCATCGTACGGTTTGAGGCAAAATTAAATTGGAGATGCTGTAATTTTTAATATATACTTCAAAATTCTCCCTTTTTTTCAGTAATATTTTCATTTAATAGTCCTTTGACTTTTGACGAACGTATCGTTACATGTTAAAAATACGAACTACTTTCAAATCAAATTACTTTTTTTCTGGATCCGGTTCGTTATTCCGGATTTCGTTAAAGTAATCTCATGGAACGTGAGTTGGTTGGTTGCTTCAGTTTGGTTTTATGATTGCAAGAACCATATTATATCAAGCCTTTTTGCCGTTCGATTGGGACACCCAGAATTGCTTCTCCTTTTATGTAAAGAGGTAGAGTTCGGTTCTCCTCTATATTAACCTTTTAAAAATTTTATTCATAACCGTGCCTCATTTCGTTCTATTCTTAAATTGTATTATCATTTTGTTCACTATCTCATCACCATCTAATATTCATTGCATTTTCACCATTGTTTACCGTCATAGCTCATCCTTACATTATCATGGTTATTTATGCGTCCTTGTCCTCATTTTGCGTTAGATATTTTATTATTGTGTCGTTAAAGTGTGTTTTGATTTATTTCTATTTTGTTATTATTAATTATTATTGGTTCTTTTTGTAAGACTCTCATCTCTATACTTTTTCCGGTGATCCCAGACCGTTTGTTTGTTTGGGCTTGTTTCCCAATGTATTTTAATTTTAATCAAATCTTAATAAATATCGACTGATTGGTGTTGAGCCCTCCACCGTGCTGCGGTGGAAGTACACTTCCCTTTCCCCTCTAGGCCTTACGACGCTCCAAACCAGGTATGGGCAATAGGGTGGAGCGAAAAACACGAATTTCGGAAATTGAAAACGCCTATGGTGGGAATAGTTGGGGACTACCATGCTTATTAACAGTACAAAATATGAGCTAAATCAATTAATATCTTCAGGTGCCCAAATCACTTTGAAATTTCGAAATTTTGCCAATTTTTTCACAAAAATAATAATAACGCATTTAAAAAAATTAAATACATCTTATTTAAAGCCATGGGTGGGTGAAATGAACTTCCCTGCTTGTAAAAAAAAAGTTTTACACTTAACATTATCCCGGAAAATAAAAAATTTCCCCCTTTTTTAGAGCGCCATCACGCGCGTCTCTACTCCTCTCAATAGACTCATCATTGCGACCACGCGTTTACACGGGCGCTTCCCCTTGCAGCTCTTCGCTTTTTTTTTTAATTATTAAAACTACCCAGAACTTAGCACGAGGAGATGGCTGCATATCGAGTCCCCCCCCCCCTGCTTATTTTTACTTATTTTAGATATTTTTTATATAGAAATTTTAATCTTTAAGTTCAGTTTTGTTTGGGTTTGGTTTGTTTGTTAAGGATACACGGTTCTGTGAATTAGTCGAAATGCCTAGGACACGATCAGTAGATGTATGTCCCGTGTTTGGAATGGCTGAAATATTGAAGCCTAACACACTTCCAACATATGCAGATTTATGAAGTATTATCTTTACATACAGAAAGATTGTAAAAGAGATGCTAGTATGTGGCTGATGGATGTTCAATTTTAATTAAAGAGCTCAAAGGATTATGGGGGAAAAGTTCGATTCCAACTGTAATAAACCAACAAATAATATATATGCTGAAAAAATACCATAAAGCATATAGAAATATTAAGAAACTATTAAAAAATACTGGCAAACTATATTTCTCGAAGGGTTGTGTCCTTCAGGGAATCAGCAGAAAAAAAATCTATTTGATATTAGCATATGTAAATGTAAGAACTTTCTCAGTTGTACTTTCAAAATTAAAGTACCTATTGCTGAAAGAGCTTTTTTAACAGATCAAAGGACATTTCGAAAAATGGTCATTGGAAATGTTGGCATTAAAACCAGCAGAATGCTTGAAAAAAAGGTTTCAGCGCAAAGAAAGGGAAGCAGAGAGCCAAAACGTTTAGCTCTCACAAGGATTGTAAAGGAAAACAATCCAAAATCTCTCGCCCTCTACTACGGGAGCTAGTTTAAGTTTTAATTTGCTTCAGAATTCTAATGCCACTATAAACACAGTCATTGATGTAGGAATACTAAACAACGGTAGTTGTCTACTAGTCTGGAAAGAACTCATTATAAGAGCAACGAGACTGGTAGGAGTCAGTTGCATTGTAGTAGGAATGCAAGGCAAGACTGTCACGAGCCATTCACATTCTGGTATTCAGTTACGAGAAAATTAATAGAACAGACACTTTTTTCCCCTGGACGCCATTGACAGCTGACGTATTTTTTCCGAGCAGAGACGACTGCTGCCGATAATGACGGAACTTTATTGAAATATAACTCAACTGTACATAATAATTGTATATATTTATTCATTAAATGTCAATGTGCTGTAAGATTCGAAGTCTTTAATATAGACCTTACCAAACAGAACAACACGAATCTTACAAAAAATGGGGGCTCGGCCGGGATGTGAAAAACCGTTGACGACCGCGACGATTCTCTTCCTTCGTACGAGGGCTTGAACGACGGATTAGCAGACCCCGAAAGCAGTGACGATTGAACCGGCCGGCGGAATGTTTTGACTCCCTATGCAAACCTGGACTTGTGTTTTAATCATCTGCAAGAACAGTTTCATGACTTCTCCTGACGTGGTGCTGATGATAGACTGAAACGACAAAAAAGAAAACGCGTAGACGAAAAAACGCGTAGACGAAAAAGACGAGTTGACGGAAAAGACGGATAGAAGGAACTTTCGAAACTGTGAGTACAGAATTTTGTTTTAATTGATGACATGGCATATTTAACTAAGGCCCGAAAAGCAGATTTGCTAACATTGATTGACGAATTAGGACTAATAGTGCCAGCGAATCCCAAAGTAGCGCAGTGCTCGAAACTTAAAATAGATTCTGAAAATTATGACGAGGAGATAACAAAAAATCTGTTGAGTGTTATTAGAACTGAACGCGAAGAGAAAATTGAAGCCGAAAAACGCGCAGAGAAAATTGAAGCCGAAAAACGCGAATTCGAATTAAGGAAACTCGAAATCGAAACTGCTAACAGACAAGGCAACAGTTATGGTAAAACTACCAGCCTATACAATAACGATTTATTGAAATTGATTAACCGTTACGAGACGAATAAGGATATTAGCTGTTATTTAACTTTATTTGAAAGACAGATTAGTCGTATCGAAATACCAAAAACGGAATGGGTTACACATTTGTTGGGGTTACTCCCATTGGATTTGGCTAATCTTATCACGCGTGAGCCTGACGAAAAGGCTAATGACTATGAAAATGTCAAGAGATTATTGTTGAAACGTTTTAAATTAAATCCGGAACAATTTAGGCAAAATTTCCTTTCGCATAGAAAAGAAGCGTCTTCTACTTGGAATGACTTTGCTCATGATCTGAAAAATTTCTTTGAAGAATGGACGAGTGGGCTGGAAGTATCAAATTACCAAGACCTTAAAGAACTCATGATTACCGATCAACTAAAACGAAAAATACCCAATGACGTTCGAGACCATTTTATAGACGAGCTACCGAAAATAACGAAAATAGACCAACTCGTCAATAAATTAGACGAATATGAAGCGGCTCGATGTCATTTAAAAACCAATAGAGATTCGAAAACATCAGACGATAAATATAAGAAGCGTTTCAATAGGGATTTTGACAAATTAAAGCCTCGATCTTTCGTGCGCCCTGAACAAACTAACACCAATCATATAAAATGTTACAACTGCAATGAATATGGACATAAGTCGATAAATTGTGAAAAGAAAACTGAGGGTGTGAGATGCTTTAAATGTAAAAATTATGGGCACAAGGCCGACGTGTGTCCCAAAAGAGATGTAAATAGAACTTTAATTAATAGCCCTTTTAATTCTCGTACTAAGCTAAGAAAATATGTTGAAATGTGCGGAAAAAGATCTAATGCGCTAATCGACACAGGAAGTGATGTGTCAATGATAAAATATGAATTTTATGTTGAAATTGGATCCCAAAATTGAGTTTTGATAATGTGACTTTAATGGGTATAGGAGGAGAACACATTTCTCCTCTAGGTTTCTTTTCTACTGAAATTATTATTGATGACTGCATTATTGTTACTGATGTTTATGTTTTAAAAAATTTACCTGATCATATTGTTCTTGGGTTCGATTGCATAAATAAGTTAAATCTTACTTTATCAGAGAGCGGAATTCATGTTTTGAGCAGACGCGATAATTTTCGAGTGAATTACGCAAGAATTGTTAATTTAGCGAACACTTCAGATTCAACTAAAATTCAAACCGAAACTCATCTCGAAGTAACTAATCGTCTGGAACCAAACACTAAGTTGGAGACAAAACGAACCATAGCAGAGGATAACAAATTTCTAAATCCAATTCCTAAAGAGGACGTTCCATTATACACTTATCACATTGATTTCATAGGTCCGTTACCTTCAACATCTAAGAACTATCAGCATATCTTCACGGTAGTAGACGCATTCACAAAATTCACTTGGTTATATCCTACCAAATCTACGACATCAGGTGACGCAATAAATAAACTCAAACAACAACAAAATAGTTTTGGAAATCCTGCGAGGATAATCTCGGATAGAGGATCCGCTTTTACATCTAAAAAATTTACAGATTTTTGTTGCGAAAACGGGATTGAACACCTAAAAATCACAACAGGAATCCCAAGAGGCAATGGACAAGTAGAAAGTATGCACAAAACCCTGATTCCAGTGTTATCCAAACTTTCAATTGAAGAACCGATCAAATGGTTCAAACACGTTGACGCCGTACAAAGAATACTCAATAGTACAACCTCCAGAAGCACAAGATGGACACCCTTCGAACTTTTGACAGGTGTGAAAATTCGAAACAAAGAAGATCTCAAGATAGTCCAGCTTTTAGAAGAAGAATATACTGAAGTTTTTCTAGAGAAGAGGAAGAAATTAAGAGACGATGCCAAAGAGAATATCCTAAAAATTCAGGAAGAGAATAAAAGAACGTATGATAAGAAGAGGAAGAAACCTCATCAATACAAAGAGGGCGATCTTATTGCTATTCAGCGGACTCAATTTGGTGTCGGAATGAAATTACGACCGAAATTCTTAGGACCATATCGAGTGAAGAAAGTGAAACCCCATGATCGCTATGACGTTGAGAAAGTTGGAAACCATGAAGGACCGAACTTGACGTCGACAGCAGCTGACCATATGAAGTCGTGGTTCAATAACTAATACTGAATCAATGTATTCCCAGATACTGTTTTGTGTTTTTTTTTTTTTTAGGTTTGTCGTGTTCCTTTCGAGGACGAAAGATCATCAGGATGGCCGATTGTAGGAATACTAAACAACGGTAGTTGTCTACTAGTCTGGAAAGAACTCATTATAAGAGCAACGAGACTGGTAGGAGTCAGTTGCATTGTAGTAGGAATGCAAGGCAAGACTGTCACGAGCCATTCACATTCTGGTATTCAGTTACGAGAAAATTAATAGAACAGACACTTTTTTCCCCTGGACGCCATTGACAGCTGACGTATTTTTTCCGAGCAGAGACGACTGCTGCCGATAATGACGGAACTTTATTGAAATATAACTCAACTGTACATAATAATTGTATATATTTATTCATTAAATGTCAATGTGCTGTAAGATTCGAAGTCTTTAATATAGACCTTACCAAACAGAACAACACGAATCTTACATTGATAATAATTCTTCTTCAACTTCACAAACGAGAACTAAACTTCCAAATGTAGCTCAGGCTTGTGACAGAAATGGCGTTTCAGATAGATCAGCAGCAATTCTAATAAATGCTGCTTTGAAGGATATGGGGAAAATTTCCAAGGATGATTCATCAAACATAGTTGATCGTAGTAAACTTAGAAGAGAAAGGACAAAGACTCGCAGCTACCTGAAAAGGAAAAATGAGGAAACTACCTCTTTATCAGAATATGGAATATACTTCGATGAGCGAAAGGATTAAACTTTAGTAATGATTAAAGAAAGAGAACGGATTTCTAGAAAGACGGTAACAGAAGAACATATCGTTCTAATACAAGAACCAGGATCAAAATACCCAGCTACCTTTACGTCATTTGTTGCAACATTTAGAAGGAAAAACCACAGGACCAAAAGGATACAACGGAAAAATTGGAAAAATGTTTGAATCTTGTGAAAAATTGCCTTTGACAAACTTTGAAAAGATATAAGTAACTTTGCCAGATATTGTCCTAGAGGATCTTATCACTGTTCAACGATACATTTACGAAATGTGCACAGGTATATCAAATAAATATATTCCATTAAGCTTGTCACAAAAAAACCCAGGAAAATTGAATCATTCCAGATGGTTGACCACGACAAATATAATTTTAAGGTTATATGTTTCAACAGAAGATCCAACCCATAACTTGAAAATATTAACAGAGTATGTTGTGAAGGTACACTCATATGTGTGGTTTAAAATTAAAAGTCAGTCATCATGTCGGTAAGGGAATTCCTAATTTTTACCATATTTTAAATAAATCGAGATTTTAGCCTGAGGATATAAAAATTGTTGTAGATAAGAAATGCTTATTATGCCCATCCAGAAAATATTATTTTGGCAATGTTAGCTGATGATAGAAAACACGTCAGAGAATTGAGCCTCAGAAAAATTTAAAATTAAGGCAAAAAAAAAAAGTTGAAAAGAATATTTAAGAGTTCAAAATTCCCAAGTTAAACTTCGAAGCAGACGATTACATAAATTTAATTGAATTGCAATCAGATTCCATTACAGATCCACCACTTACAGTATATCTTTCTGATGATCAACTCAAGTCTATGATTCTAGACGTTCCAACCAATAGTAACATGTTTAACTTTCCATGCCATTCACAAGTAGTAGAACGTTGCGTTAAATTAGTAACTGAAGCATATAGTACAGTATGTGGTACAGAGGCACGAGATGGATTTATTCGGTCAAGAATTGCTTCTAGACTTGCTTTACCCAGATTTGAAACCAAAAGCCAATATCAACCACTTTTAAGCTAAACCACTTGCCAGTAACTTCAACTTAATTTTTTAGTGTAAGCTAGCAACTTAAATTGAAAATTTTAGGGGGGGGGTGGAACTCGATATGCAGCCATCTCCTCGTACTAAGTTCTGGGTTGTTTTCATAATTAAAAAAAAAGCGAAGAGCTTCAAGGGGAAGCGCCCGTGTAAACGCGTGGTCGCAATGATGAGTCTATTGAGAGGAGTAGAGACGCGCGTGATGGCGCTCTAAAAAAGGGGGGAATTTTTTATTTTCCGGGATAATGTTAAGTGTAAAACTTTTTTTTACAAGCAGGGAAGTTCATTTCACCCACTCATGGCTTTAAATAAGATGTATTTAATTTTTTTAAATGCGTTATTATTATTTTTGTGAAAAAATTGGCAAAATTTCGAAATTTCAAAGTGATTTGGGCACCTGAAGATATTAATTGATTTAGCTCATATTTTGTACTGTTAATAAGCATGGTAGTCCCCAACTATTCCCACCATAGGCGTTTTCAATTTCCGAAATTCGTGTTTTTCGCTCCACCCTAATGGGCAACCTTTGGAAAGTTGCGGGTTAAACTTTAGGATATTAATGAAGTCGCGGGCTGTAGATAATAGGTAGTTGTAAAAAAGTAATAATTATAAGGTTTATTTTATTTTATATATTTATAAAGTAGAATGGTAAAGTGACATGAACAGAATAATATCGTATTGATTAACTGTTTACTTCCAATCACCAGAAATGAAAGAGAAGCTTGAACTTGAGAAACAAGATAATCAATGTTGGGATCAATCCCACTACTACACAGGTGCAGAGTGTTTTCCAAATTTTCATCTGTAAGCCTGGTTCGATACTTCGATTTATTAGTTTTCATCATGGAAAAGAACTATCCGAGTATTGTTGATTTGTATCAGTGGTTTTATAACAATCACATCCGCAAGTAAGGAATGGAATCAAGAAGGGCAAGACCGTTTCTCGGATACAATTAATAACGAAATGTATAATTATTATTCCCGATTATCCGTGGAATTGAGTGGCGCGATGTGTCGCCGTTAACTTTTGTCTGGCGACTTTGAAATCTCGTTTAGATTTAATTTGTTCAAGAAAACAGGCTCACTCATCTCATATCCAATACTAATTTTATTAGTAACTAGCAAAATACCCGACCTTACTCGGTTTGAATTGGTTTACTCTAGATTGAAGAGATAATCAAAATATATAATGACTTACGTTTTTTGTAGAATAAAAATTTATTTTAACACCTTTCGCCATCTTTATATTTTCTACATTCTACAACTTACTTTGGACACAAATCCTACACATGCATATCCATTCATGTTATACATTTCACATACATCGCACAATTGCTATATGACAAAGCTACAAAATGACGAAAGGTGATACTAAGGTTACTACTATAAAATACGATTTTGAGGGAGATTTGGAATTCCCTTTCTTAAGTTCTTTTCATGTTCAACTCAATTAATCAAAATTACGATTTACGGCGAGTGCTCTCGCACTCATAGTCAACAAAACAATATTTTTTTACTTATTCTTCAAATAACGGCATTATTCTTTCAATAATGGCATAACTACACTTAAAATTTACTGAAAATTTATACTGACTTACCTAACATTTTTAAGTCTAATACTTTGTGGTGCTGTTGCGTGTGATGAGAAGGAAAACACGTGTATTAAAATAATAAATATTTTAAACAGGAAACAGCGAAATAAAACAAAATAAAAGATGTCGCAAAAAATTGTTCTAAAGATATTAATTTGTGATTCAATTTTATCTCTTGATCTCGCACAGTTGCCACAACTTACAACTAAAAGTGTACAAAATTTAGAAATGTGAAATTAATTCAGAGCGAAAGAATCAGAAAAAATATCTTTGCTCGCGCGATCTTGTTCATTCTCGTTTCGTTGAAAAATATCGTCTGTCCCAAATATTCGGAAATCGTTTTCATTGCGCAAAGAATAAAAATAAGACTCGAAATAAATAAAGTATCAAAGCTAAAATTTCACCATAAAAATTTTTTTTTGAAAAATAATTGGTTTTCAGCATTACTGGTAAAGCAAATAAAAGTAATCGTAATACTCAATATACATTCCAATTTTTAGAAAAATATCAAATTGTGGATGATTTAAGTATACTTACTCAGGTGTTTTAGCATGAAACTCTTCTAAATATAACAATAAAAAAATGTTTAATATTGCATTCACTAAACTAATAAATAATGTATTAAATAAAACACATAATAATCAAATATCTGGAATACAATTTATGTGATGTCTACACAAACACACAAACACAAAATCGAGCATAGAACAGAAAGACGGACAGACAGACTTTCGCAACCAATGCCACTCACTAAATGAAGATAAGTACTCACTGTATGCAAATTTCCATGAAAATATCTTAAACCGCGTGGACGTGTATAGGGCACAACATACAGACAGACAGACGGACAGACAGACAGACAGACACCAAACGAGAAAAAGGCGGATTCGGCATCAAAAGGGTCCAAAACGGATAGAAAACTTGAAATGGGTCGAAAATATTGAATGTACAAACAAACACTCCATTCTTATTTATATAGATAATAATAACTATATGAGGTAGAATTGGAAATAACAACTTTTACATTTTTATATTCAGGGGTGTCGCAAACAATTCAAGATATTTTTAGTGTGCCGTCAACTAAAAAAGGTTTGAGAAACACTGACCCACGTAGTTCAGGCTTTTGTTAACCCCCCCCCCCACACACACACTCCCTTGTTGTTTGCAAGAACCGAGAATATTTACTTTTTGTCTAGCGCGATTTTAAAATGTTCGGCGAGCCGGATCAAAAGCTGGGGCGGGCCACATCCGGCCCTCAGGCCGGGCGTAGCCCATATATGCTCTAAACCAGTGGTCCCCAACCCCCGGGCCGCGGACCGGTACCGGTCCGTGGATCAAATGGTACCGGGCCGCCCAAGGAATATTAAATTATTTCCATTTTATTTACTTTTGTGTATTTATCTCGGGTTTGTGCGGTTCTTATCTATGAAATGTTCACTCAAATTAGGAGGCGATAAATCAGAACTTGAAATTTCTTCTGTTACTAGAGCTTCAATTATGATTTATGAATTCTGTATGTCTCTATTTTCCAATTTTGACAAATGTGACAATTGTTTTCAAGTTGGCAGACAAAGTAGCTGCATTAAAGCCAAACTGAAGTTGTGGGGACGGCGTGTGAACAGAGGCATTTTGGACATGTTTCAGACATTAGTGGGGATTTTAGGCGAGACTAAGCCTAAACATTTACTCTCATAGTTGGTGCACGATCACCTGTCTTCGCTTAAAAAAAGAGTCCGAGCGCTTCGTGGGTATTTTGTGGTTGGGAAACCACAAAATACCCACGAACTAGTAAGGAATGGATCCGCAACCCATTTGTCAACAAATCAGGAGAATCTAGCATATCTGTGCAAGAAAAAGATCAACTGCTGGAGATTTCAAATGAAATCGGCCTTAAAACTACGTTCGAGACAACAACTTTGCCGGTGTTCTGGATTAAGGTCATGGTGGAATACACTGAGATTTTGTCACCACAGCACTTAAATCCCTATTATCATTTCCGACAACCTATTTGTGTAAAGCGGGGATTTCTGCAGTGACAGCATCCAGGACAAAACAACGGAATAAACTGGACACAAGCAACACACTTCGGGTGTCATTGTCTCCTATTACCCCCAGATGAAACAGTCTCGTTGCAAAGAAACAAGCTCAGGGTTCTCATTGATTTAGCGTTCTAGTGAGTTAAAATGTTAAATCACATTATATTCATTTTTTGGTGTAACTGTATTTTATTTTGAAGGCATGTTTAAATACAATTAACTTAAAATTATTAAATCAAAACAATCTAAAATATAAACAATCAACGTCCCTCCCACCCTCAGCGGGCCGCGTTAAAATTATCAAACGTTGATCCGGTCCGCGGCGATAAAAAGGTTGGGGACCACAAACCAACGGTGAGTGGGTCCAGGGCGGGTCTAGAAGACACGGAGCGTGAGAAGAACTGTAGATAATAAAAGAATAAAATTATGATACGTAAAATCATCAGGGGGCGTGGGGTTCATGAAAGACCAGAAAATCGTCATATTCCGATAAAAAAAAAAGTAAAACCCTGAAAATATTAAATGGCAAAAAAAAAAAAAAATCGACAATACCTGAAGAAAATCTGATGACGAAAACCTTAAATCTAAGTAAGACGTCAGTTTCGATTTTAATGTCTTTGAATTTCACCATAAAAATCCAATCAGAGTGTGTGGATGCCAGATCACATCAGCTGCAAACACTTTTTCCTATGTTTGGCAAATGGTGTTTGTCATGCGCAATGAATACCATCGGCAGACTCTTTCTACCCCCCCATTCTTCCGATTGAGGCTACTATCTAGGTCAGATGATAGGCGCATTTGTTCTTTGAGCAGAGTCATCCGTTTCTCCTCATTTTTTGCATTTGTAAGACTCACCAAGATCTAACACAGCGTTTGGATCATCCTTCGAGAGTTCACAGGATAAGGAGCGATTGCGGCTTTTTTAACTGAGGACTAAAACTGATTTGTATTTTGCTGTTTATGAGCAAAATAAACACTAGTGAATGGAGGTGAACCAAGCATATTTTTTGCTTTCTATTCAATTCCAGTTATGAATGGTACTAGAAATATTTGTTTTCTAGAAATAATTGTTTTTTAGATATATTTTTTGTTTGGTAGGTCGGTACAGGGTGTCCTAAAAGTTCCAGTTCCCGTACTCCAAGTTTAAAAAGATTTACTGCCCGTGTTCTTTTTAATTATTGAATTTTAGTGTATGCTTATAGTTTAGTAGACTCTTTTTAATTTTTATCGTTTGATTTTCTTCTCACTGAAGTTGTTCGATAATAAAGTTTTACGTCATCTTGTTCTTCATTGCAAGATGAATTTATCATGCATTCAGAGAATAGTGCTGTTGAGGCTTATTTTGAATACAAATCATATGAAAGATGTAATGAATTTTTGCAACTTAAATATCCAAATGATGCAATACCGAGTAAAGATACGCTATATCCACTTATTCAACAATTTGTTGCACTATTAGAAGTGAATGAACGAGATTATTGTTTCCAACAAGACGTTACAACCTGCGATACAAGTTATTAAACCATGGGCATGCTTCGAGATTTTTTTTGCGATCGACTCATCTCAAAAAACCTTTGGCCACCTCGTTCCCTGATGTGCGCATCCCTGAGTTTTTTTCTGTGGTTATATTTAAAGAACAAAGTTTATGAAGGTAATCACCAAACAATATGTGATCTGAAAATTGCCATTACTCAAAACATACAAGAAGTCACTCCCAGAATCTTGAAACGCCTTTCTAAAAATATGTGCAAACGACTTCAGTTTTGCCTCCAAGAAAAAGGCAGAAATTTTGAACATTTACTATAAATTAAGATCAAATTTTTTTTCTACGTTACGTTAAAAGTGCTTCATACCATTGGCATAAAAATAATTGTTTTAAATTTTGTATTTTTTGTATAATAAATTCACGAATCTTCAGTACGTGAACTTTTAGGACACCCTGTAGCAGGCCAAGACCATTTCTAACGGATATCCTCTCTACTGATGGACCATTTACATTTACCCTTTGAGCTTCATTTGATTATTCGACACTAGGGCTTTTCATAACATTGAACACAGATGGTAGCTCAGACGCTGTACCATAGCGTTGATTCTTTGATTATTTTTACTGGTGTAACTGTTAATCGATACTTGTGGATTAATCTTCAGGTCTTACATTTTGGAAACGATTTTACTGGCGAAGAAGCTTAGGCCGGAGGCCCGTTGGTGTTATTACATATTCCCGGATTGCTACAACTACGAAGGAAAGAAACCGCAAGATTTCCAGTGCCCCAAAGCTGTTCGAAGTGAAAATGACAAGTGAGTGTGAAGGATGTTGTATGTCTATTATATATCAATAGATATAAGCTTCATGTGATTGCATTTAATTTTCATGATTGGATTTTCTATTAGTTTCGTCTCTTACTTGCTTTTTATTTTAATATTAGCTGAATAATCCTGCGTTGCTCGGGTTTCAAACATGATCGCAACATTTCCCTGCGTTAACTCAAATACAAAGACCCTGTAGAACGTGTTTCTTTGTATATGTCCCTTTATTACAGAAAAACAACTTTAGATTTCAAAATTGGGGCTTTGAGGGGCACTTTTAGGATTACCTGTGAGCCAATTTTCATGGCTACAGATTGGTCTGAAGACAGGAAAAAAATAGCCTATATTTTACGCAGTGTTCTAAAGTATTTACACTGCTGTTTGTAAAAAATGCAACACCATGAAGGAATCATCCGAATGAAATGAAATTTGCAGCAAATGTCAATTATAGGATGTTATGCAAAGTAGTAAAGTTTCAGAGCCACCATGAAGAGTGTGAGCAGCGCCCTCTGAACTGATACTAAAAGGGTATAAATAGACGGCTGTAGCGGGACGTTGAAAACAGTTTATGGTTACTTTTTAGTGGCGAACGTTTAGTGTTACCTAAGTATGCTTCCACGACGAAATAGGGTGCAATTTTAATAACTTACGGAGTTTGAACGGGGGAGAATCATCAGCCTTTGTGAAGGAGGATTTTCCTATCGCGCAATAGCAGCTCGTGTGCAGCGGAACAGTTCCAAAGTGATGCGAGTTTGGAAGTGGACCGACGAGCATAGGACAACTCGAAAAACTGGGAGTGGACGACGGAAGGTGACGTCAGCGCGCGATGATAGACACCTGGTCCACATGGCGGTGAATGACCGTACAGCTTCCTCCCAGCAGTTGGCAGCACTTTGGTCTACTGCTACAGGTGTACTAATGTCGGCTTCGTCAATTCGCCGACGTCTGCTGCACCGTGGACTGCGTGCAAGGATTCCTTTATACAAGATCCTCCTCACGCCAAACCATCGACGGCTGTGTCTGTAATGGGCTCATGAGCACAGAGCCTGGCGGGTTGATTGACAACAAGTTGTCTTTTCTGACGAATCCCGCTTTGATATGTGGAACCATGATGGCCGCATTCGTGTTAGATGCTATGCCGGTGAACGATGCCTTCCAGAGTGTGTTATCGAACGTCATACATACGGGTCGACCATACATACGGGTGTTCGCCCTGGCCGAACACCCGTAGTTATGGTCTGGGGTGCGATTTCGTATCATGGACGATCTCAGCTGCTTCGAATTGAGGGTAATCTGAATAGCAACAGGTACGTCCGTGAAGTGCTAGAGCCCGAAGTCGTTCCCTTCCTTCAAGGCATCCCTGGAGCTATCTTTCAACAGAATAATGCACGCCCACGTGTTGCAAGGAATGTTCGAGACTTCTTTTCGACCCAACACATGCAACTTCATCGTTTTCCTGCTAATTCGCCGGATATGTCGCCTATTGAGCACGTGAGGGATTTGGTTGGTCGGCGTCTCGCTCCTGATCCGCATCCTACAGCTTCAAAAGACGAACTTTGGGCCACGAGTGTCGCCACCTTACAGGTAGCTTGGTGGATTGGGGGGGGGGGTATAGCACGAGTATAGCACACTCGTTCATTCTGACTGGTCGGTCCATCGACCTTTGCTGTGAATTACTGTGTGTTGGAAATAATCGAAAGAAAAAGACAGGAAAAGGAAAAACAAATATTTACAAATTTTCCCTTGCAGGACACAAAACGTTTTCTTTAAAAGTTCATGCAGGAAAAGTTCACTTTAAATTGTTCATTTATTGTTACAAAGTCTGATGACAATTCATCTGGAAAAGTTTGCACTTGAAGTGAGAGAAAGAAAAAACCACCAAAAAGCAACAAGTCTTCTCCCAAGGTTTCATAAAGTCTGCACTGGTTGAAGTAACACGTGGACCTTCGTGGATTCACACTTTAATACATCATTCCTGTCATTAGGTCTAACTTTCACCACTTGTTATGGTCCGAAGAACCGTGGTCGAAGCTTTAGTCCGACACCAAATTGGCTTCGCTTGATAACAACCTTGTCGCCTACACAATATGTTTGTGCTGGTTTTCGTCGCTTGTATTGTTGTTGGACTTTCAAAGTGTTAGCCTTAGCTTCCTCGCGTATTTGTTGGACACATTTTGTAGTGATATCTGTATATATTCATCTTGAAGTGATATCTGTATATATTCATCTTGAAGTGATATCTGTATATATTCATCTTGAAGTGCTTCCTTAATTTTAATGTCATCCTTGTTTTCATTTTAATTCCTGTCAAAAGTTCAAATGGGGTGCATTTGGTTGATGTTGATATCGAACGATGTCGTTGATCTTTGATTTCTTGTGTTAGCTCATCCCATGAATTCAAATCGCAGCTGTACAAAGCATCAACTTCCTGTAAAGACGCATCTATAAAAAACAAAAGCCGTTGTCATAGAAACTAGGGTTACACTGTCGGAAGAAGTCAACTATCAGCGACGAAATTCGCCCTTTTTGGCAAGGAGAGATAAAATGCACGTGGAAATTTTATACGTTTCACAGATTTTTTATTTCTAATGGCTCTTGCATTACAGTCGTTAAAAACAAAAAGCTACTCTATGTTAATATAAATCCGTTTTAATTTTTCTAATTGAGTATTATTTTTAATTATTTAAAAAATTATATATTTAAATAATTATTAACAATAAATGTTATTTAAAAAGTCTATTAAAGATGTGTTGAACCATAACATTCATTTTTTAAATGTACTTACATGAAAGCTATGACACCTTGATTAATACTTCTTTTTACGATTTTATTAATTTTAGTAAAGGAAATTAATCCTTTCTTCTTACCTTTGGTTGGACAAGGTAAGGGATAGTGCGTTGTCTGCTAAAATATGCGTATTAATGAACAGCAAAATATAGTCTCCAAATTAAATCAAATCATATTTATTCTGACATTAAAGAAAATAAATAACAAATAAAAATACATATAACCTACAGGATATAAATCCTGTGTAGGTATAAAAAGATACAAATACATTCATAATAAATAAATATAATTTTAAAAAATACAAATATAGTGAACATACATATAATAATAAAAAAATGAGACCATTTTAAAAATTAGAGTTGAAAAAATAAACCTTATATGTTAAACATATTCTGAAACTGGCGGAACGGTGTCGGGTTGATAAGTAGTAAATTATTAATTTTATGAATACTTTAAAATAGTTTACAAGAAAGTGTGCAGAAGAAACCAATCTCTTTCATGAATATTAGTTACAATGAGAAAACTATATTTACGTTATACACTTATTCATCACATGCATTTATACATCATCAATATATATAAAATATTTTTCGTCGGATGCACGATAAAGTAAAGTTGTCATATTTCATCATTCTTGTTCTTTTTCCAACGACAGAAGGTCGTATTTTTTCCTGGAGTACTCAAAGGACTTGACGTCTTCTTTTCTTTTTTAAAAGGAAAAACAGTTCTTTTGGAAACACCAGTTAGTTGGGACACCTTTTCGACGATTTGGTTAATGGAATCACTAGGGTTTTCTTCTCGAAGTCGAGAATAAACATTCAATATGTTCCTCCGAGCTCCACTTCCAATTGATTTCCCTTGCTTTGATGACGTATACAGCTTGGTTGGCGATGTTCCTTTTTCAGCCATGTTCAGAGTATCAAACATACTCTAATAAAATAGCACAAGAGAGAAACGAGAGATATGAACGTAGGTACGCACGCTAGCAAAGACTCAGAGCGAAATGGTGCAGACTTGGGGGGGGGGCGTATTTAGCTGGCCAGAAATGTTACCTTGGAAACCGGTTTCAACCGAACTAGAATTCCGTTTCGGATATATTCATTCGCTTCGGTCAAAAAATAAACGCTTTTTACAGATAAATAACCAATTATAAATGGTCAAAAATCACTCCTTCCTCATTGTAGGACAATATTTACACGTTTATATGCATTTTCTTTATTTTAAATTCCAAATCAAGTTGGAACTATTTTTCATGCGGATGAACATCGTGTCTGCCTTTCGCAATGCTGCCAAGTTAAGGTGAAACAGAGTATAGTTCGATATTGAATAAAAAGAAATCATCGCAGGCGTCGAGGGATATGTTTAGTCTGCTATTTTGTTGTTCTTTCTGCTGCGATTCCTCATTTTGCTTTTTTATAGCTTCGTTTGATATGCGAGAATTTTTTATAACTTTGTTGTCAGCTGTGTCTTTGTGGATTTCAATTTCACATACAGGGTTGTTTCGATTATATCCCGGATTATTATTTCGTCTGGGTGAGTTTCGATGATTGTAAAATTCTCGCGTTGGGTTGTTTTGTCTTCTAAATTGTTCGTGTGGCGTGGCGTTTTCGAATGTCGGCTGGCGTGTGTGCGTCATTGAGTGATAAAATTTAAATTTTTTCCCGCTAACCAAAATATTTTCGTATTTCAAATCGATTGATTCGATTAAAACTGGGATATTGGGTCTGGATGATTTTCGGTTGTAAAATCCTCGCGTTGGGTACTTTTGTCTTCGAAACTGTTCGTATGGTGTTTTTCTGTAATGGTTTTCCAATGTCCGCTGGCGTGTGTGAGCGTTACTGAGTGATTTGCATTTTGAAGCGAAGTAGATGTCGGCATTATTTTGCGAGTTGCGGTGGTCTAAACCAATTTTCGCCAGAGCGAATTGAAATATGTGATTGTCTATCCCTTTCTAAAGTACTATAAAGTTTGTCCGAAACCATTAGTTCACATGCAGATTTAAAGTCATTGACATCTCGAAGTCTGCAATAATATTCGAATGCTTTAGTTAATCTTGCTGCAAATTGAGTATGTGTTTCATTAGGAAATCTTTGACAGCCATGGAAATTAGCGAGACATTCTTGTAGCGTTGGTTGGAATTCATTTAATACGGTAGCTTTGACCTGTACGTAGCTTTTTAATTAATTTTCTGGAACGTGTAGGAGGCTATTGGTAGCTTTTTCTTAAAGAATGTTAATTAATATTTCCGATTTATATTCTTGTGGCACGTTTTTTGTTTCAAAGGCACGCGCGAGCGAATGGAAAAATAAATTGTAATTTTCTGTCTTAGTTGAGACTGGCATACTTAGCGTTTTAACACTTTTTATACAACTTTCTATATTCGACAGTGATGTGTCTTTTATACTATATTGTTTCCCATAGGAGATTGGTTTGCTCCTGCATTATTTCTTACTAGCCACTGCGTGGCTAGCCCGGCTTTGCCCTTGGTGTTAGTTATTAATCTGGTTTAAAATTTTCCGCAAATTTCAAATCCGTTGAAATTTTTAAATCTATCTTTAGCGATTTAGCAATCTATCTTTCCGAAAAAGAATTAACAATCCCAGTCAAAATTATTTTTATTTTTTGCTCGCATTCTCTGAAATGGAATAGGAAAGGAAATGTAATCTGTTTCTTTTTTTTTTTAATAACTCGAAGGGCAGAAGTTGCAATCTGTTTCACGTGACGTCACAATCTCTTGCGAAAATATAAAAGAGATATTCAATTTAAACATTATTTATTTAAAAAAATCATATTTTTAGGTATCGATCTGAAGTGAAATTTTTAGCAGATTTCAAATCCGTTGAAATTTTACTGTATCTTTAACGGTCTATGAGATAGAAAAAAGAACTACAAAACTAAAGTTAAAACTTTTTTTTTATCCTCCGCTGGAAAATCCTTCCTCGGCGCAAAATGAAAGTGGAAAACAAAAAAATACTTTACTTTCCTGTGCGTTCTCCGCGATGAAAAACAATTTAGCATGGTTCCAAGCTTGACGGCAAGGTCACGTGGGTAGAAAAAGTCAAGATTGGGTTGATTCTTCTTTTGCGGAAGAAAGGCGTTGAAAAACCGATGGAGAATAAAACTATTAAATTCATTTAAAAATCTGCTAGATTAAATTTTAAAATTCGCCGCGACCCAAAAAATTCGGACTACCTATGTGTTAAATCTTATTGCGGTAAATGCCATAGTATCGTCAAGATTTTGGGGTTCTAAACAGACAAACAAACACTTCCTTTTATAATATTAGAGATAGTAGCTAATTCGAGTTCTCGTTCTATTTGTGCTAACTTAAGTTTCTCGGTGTTTTCGAATTTTTTAAACTTTCTTTCTTCGACGATTGATCTTATTAAATCTGTTATAAATCTTTTACTGAACGTATCATTTTTCTCAATACTTTCTTTTAGTTTGATTATAGTGGCACCTTCCAGTACAATTTCATCAATTTCTTGAAAAACCTTTATGGTCTTCGTATTTTTATACATGCTTAATTAAAAGGTTTTGTCCAATCTTAGATTCTTGTTTGGCTTTTGTTTTGGCGTCGTCGTCTTTTTGACCGTTGCACTGGACACTTTCGTTGAGGCGGTGAAATTGGCTCTTCTGTTTTGGCTGCGTCGTTGTCTGCTTGATTGTTGCACTGGACACGTTCGTTGAGGCGGGGGAATTAGCATCTTGCTTTGGCTGAGTCGTTGTCTGCTTCACAGTTGAACTGGACACGTTCGTTGAGGTGGGGGAATTGGCCTCTTGCTTTTGTTGTAGTTTTGTCGTCTCACCATTCGGAAGTAGAATATCGTTTCTGTAAAATTTCGATTCGGTTCAAGTCCAAGAGCTGTTAATTTCGTTTTGCAAAGTTCAGAACGTCGTTTTGCGGCAAAGTTCAGGCGAAACGTCATGTTCTGGTTTGGGTAAGTCTAGGGGTGTTGATGAACGAAGACTAAAGAATAACTCGGTTTTGCAGCAATGACAATATATTTTACGATTGAGTATACAGCTTTAGGCTCTTAAGCCTAACTAAAAAAAGACATCAAAACGAACGCGTCGATGAGCGCTTCGCAGCTGGTGACTTCGCTCCCTCGCTCCGTCTTATGGTACTCCGTGGCGCTGGCATCGCCACGAGTGTCGCCACCGTTCAGGTAGCTTGGTGGATGAGGGGTAGTTGGAATATAGCACATGTATGCAAAGGTTTACAGTGTGGATTTTGCTACATGTCGGCCATTTTGGATTGCCGCTATCTTGTTTAGCGAAAAACATCGCTTTGGCGACTAATGTAACGGATGCTACAACTCCACCAAATGTTCAGATTATTCAAAACTGCAAGACTTATTTCCAGGCTAGAAGAATTTAATACATGTTTCTCACTGCAAGACGTAATTGTGTGCACATTTGCAGTTATAAATAAATACTTATCTTATTCTCGTAGGTTGGATTGGTTATGGAAAAGTTCCTCGGCGATATGTCCGTCGATATACCTGTATGCGAGTCACCTTGACACATACAGTCTCCAAGAGAGAGCCTGGAAAGATCAACAGAAACTGAAAGAGGCTATCCGTCTCGCTTCGTCCAAAGCAATGCTGTATCCTTACGTGAACTATTACTTGGGCACAAAGATGGTACCACAGGTAAACTCCAAGTTCACTTTTGAAGTGAACTGCATATGGACGAGACGCGTAATCTCAGGGAAATGATGTTGGATCGTTGACTTTGGAATCGCTTAAGAATTTGATTGAAATCTGTGTTAAAAGATTGATATAATATTTTTATAATTTCTCACCATCTAGCTTCTAAAGTATTCAGTATTTAACATTCCAGAATCCGAAGAATCTCCTTGGAGTGGGTTGTTAACCTCTAGATCGGAAGCTTCCTGGTTCGAATCCAGGTCCGGGCATGGAGGTTTATAAGCGTATGGTTTAGAGGCGGCTGGTGCACCTTAAATATCTTGGATCTTTCCCTTAAAGTATTGATCCGGAATGTCGTCAATAGCCCGTTGTGTTGCTTTAGTATGACGTTAATTTCCAATTTGGAATTGCTTAAGGATGTGATAGAAAACTGTGTTAAAAGAGTGAACTAATATTTTTATAATATGTCACCATCTAGCCTCTAAAGTATTCAGTGTTCAACATTCTAAAATCCGAAGAATCCTCATGGAGTGGTGTGGATGTTTGGGAAGTGGGGGTGCCAGATCTGGTGTGACCTCGTCATCTGATCGGGGCTCAAAATTACATGGTGTCCTCTGATCATTTCATGCGGGTTTGATCTCGGACCGTCGTCAATAGCCCGTTGTAGTAACAACACGTGGACATTTGAGGCTACAACAGATTTAACATGCACCCCCTCCGTGTACACGATGGTCTTTTGTTGTATTCGATCTCCCAACCCTCCTGTTGCTAATCCGTTTCTTTTCTGACTGGGCTACTGTGGTCCTTGATAAACTACGGGAATCCAATGAGTCGATTGGGTTATACGATGGCATAGTCTAGTTTCAAATCCCCATAACCTCACATGCAGGCAGATGACTTTTGGACATTATTAGGTACACATTTAACACATACATAGTCAAGAACACGTCTTTCTACTTGCTCAATTTTACTAGACACATAAGTGAACAGATTGCTAAAGATCCAAGGCTGACGCAGTTAAAGAAGTATGACCTCGGCTGTAGACGGTTTTTAATGTTGAGTTGTAAGAATTGAGACGTAAAAATGGTGCAGCATATGGAAAATGAGTTAAATGACATCTATGTCACCTTTTATTATTGATCCTGAAACTAGAATTGTTTCAGGCATCTGAATTGGTACGTGTTCAAAAATAATCCAATTGTCATCATACGTTACGGAGTATAGACAATGGAATTCGAGTGGAAAATAAATTCAAAACAGGGAAACCAAATTACGATTGTTTGCCCTCACGCAATTCAAATATGGAAAATAAAATGGACTCTCATCTTTTCTGAACATTCCCCCTTTTTGATAAGTTGTGATTTTACATTGTGTTGATCTAAGTCTAAGTGTCATTGTCCTCCTTAGAAAACAAATGTGACCATTGTTTATGCATGTATATGAGAAACAGTCATGGAGCGTTGTTTATATAAGAAGGTTTTATTAGCAAAGCACAAAAAAAATTACATCAAGGTATAAAAGAAATTGAGAGAAGATACCAATGCTTGACTACTTTTTTATACCTTCATCGGAGAAATTCTGTGAGACAGAGTTACTGGGAGACTACAGACTTCTTTCATAAAAAAATTCGAATCAAATGTAAAATATTTAAAATAAAACGGTTTATGAGAATGAAATTGATTAATTATGAAAATTTCATTCGATTTCACTCATTTGTTCATCCTTGAAATATGTACTTATGTTTATATCTGTTTATTAAGGATTTACATAACCACACAATAAACTGGGTTTTGTTAAATGCTTGCATGTCAAATTGAAATTAATTAGTGATTTGTAAATTGTGTAGACAGACCTCAGAATATTTTTTGTTTTTCATTTATTTGGTCTTATTTTATAATGTTTAGATTTCTACACTCAACAAAAATTGTATTAGCAAAATATTTGTGTACTTCTAATGAAATTTACATATTTTACTTTCCTTTCAAGATGATCATCACAATTCCTTTAGAATTCCTTACGTGGTATAAATAAGTGGATCTAATTTTTTTCCTTCTGATAACCTATTTTTTCTTATTTTTGTAAGGTTCAAGACAAGGTTCCCACGGTCCTTGAAAAGTCCTTGAATTTTTTTTTCCGAACTTGGGGCCCTTGAAAGTTTTTGAAAATTATGGAACTTGGTGAAAAGTCCTTGAAAGTACTTGATATTTTTTAGCTAGTTAATAATTGTGTAATTTCGTCTTGCAGTGGAACTTGTCCAGACTAGTTTCCTCCATAGCAGGCGCGTCATTCTGAATGAAACCGGTGTTTCGTGCTTTGACTCCACGTGATATACTAATAATGCTACGTGTAGATCGTCCATTCTCCATCGTATTCTGTCCGTCTAAGTTGGCACCTCTGGTCTCCGTTAAGACAGTCGCCTTGTTATGCCCGCCGCATCATGATATATCCCGGCCGCTAGATAACAGCACTGCTTTCTTATCAAACCGTAGCTTTAGCAGTCAGAACGTCATTGGAAACCTGGCGTGCGTATAAAGAAATAAAGCCAAATTCTTATTGCAAAAATATAATAATTACAATTGAAAATTTAAAAAAATTATGAAAATCACATTTAAGATATTTTTTAAGTGTAAAATGTTCTACAGATTTAATATCCGTTGAGATTTACACTCTATTTTTAACGATCACAAAGATGGAAACTTAAACTAGAGAATAAAAAAAAGGCCTAAAACCAGTCAAAACTTTTGATTTGTTTTGTTACTCAGACAAAATAAACCATGACAGCTGTTTGTTGTAGTGGCAGTGGGCGACAGCAAATTGGAGATGGTGTCGTGTAGATCGAACCATGTGTGTGCACGCTCCCATACTCTTCTTAGTGCCACCAAAAGAATTTATCGCACGACCGAAATCGATATGTGTGCAAGTAGCCTGATAGTTAGCATTGAGACGAGAAGCCCACTTTGCAAGAAGAGAAAATCCAAACTATAAACAAAATTGATGATAACCTTTATTTTTTGACTCAGTAGTTTGAAAAATATAATTAAAAAATTTATATATATATATATATATATATATATATATATATATATATATATGTATGTATATATATATATGTATATATATATATATATATGTATATATATGTATATATATATATATATATGTATATATATGTATATATATATATATATATGTATATATATATATATATATATATATATATATATATATATATATATATATATATATATATATATATATATATATATATATATATATATATATATATATATATATATATATATATATATATATATATATATATATATATATATATATATATATATATATGTCGTTCATCAAGGTCGTTATAAAAAGTTTCAGGTCCTTGAAAAATATTTTTTTAGTTTTTAAAGACCTTGAAATTTTTTTGGATAAAGGTGTGGGAACCATGCCTAAGATTTTACTTCGCTGACAAGACTTGATCGAAATGGTTAAAAATAAAGAACGAGCCTGAAACCTAACTCAAAATAAAATGGAAAGACCTCAAAGAGTGTTTGTTAGCCACGTCTCGAAATAGTTTTTAAGGAATTCATTTTCGTTGCTCTCCCCAGTAGCACTCACCTGACCTGATAACTCATTTACAAGACAGGAATGATTGGAATTCCTTATGTAATGTCACTGTAATCAGAATGTGCATTTCTTGAAGATAATCGAGCAATTTTCGACAGATATTCATTTATATTTTCATCAATTACAATCGACAATAGGGTTAAAAATATGCAATATTTAAAATAAAGAAAAAATAATTAATATTACTTCCCTTAATAATAAAAGGACAGTGGACTCCCAAAATTTATCGAAAAGCTGTTTTAAAATTTTAAGTTATGAATTTTATTTATATCAAATTCTATAGCATAGGTATAGTAAAGCAGGTCTATTAAACAAAAGAGCGTTTCTCTACGATTGAGATTTTTTGACATTCTTTTTATATCGAAGTCTCTGAGCAGTAGTTTTTTCCTGATTTCCTAAAACCCTTTTTTAGATAATACTTATAATCTATTGTATATTCATTACTTCATATGTTGTTATACTGAGTTGAAATGAAAAATTCATCGTACTTCCAAGTTTTTAAATTTTGACTTCAAATGCTTTTTTTTTTTTTTTTTTTTTTGTTGAAGAATGCAAACTTTTTAGCTTTACAATAGTGCTACATTTTATAAATGAGAATTGATTTGATTTATGCGTATAGAAACGATTATGTGAATTAAATCAATGACAATACATGAAAAGTGAATTTAAATGGGAACTATAAAATTTTGCTAATGCATCATAACTTTTTGACTTCGTATAATGCAATAACTTCCGTACAACTTAACATGAACCAAACTTCATACAAAAATGTATTAGTATAAAACAAACAGTGCGCATACATTTTATAACAACGAAATCATAACTTTAAACGTTTGTTTTGAAAGTTCACTGTCCCCCTAGAAGAATTAAAAGTACAAAACTTTTGTTTAACCCGAAATTCTTTCATATAAGGTAACGAGTCTTTACCCACATAGTGTAGTACGAGGTCTGTTCAATAATGAATGATCATAATTTTTTAAAGGTGATTAAAAAAATCAATAAAAATAAAATTCATATTGAATATGTAGCGGGATAAGTGGAGAATAGATAGCTCAAGTTTCAAGGTCATGACGTCATTGCGGAGATCTTGGCAGTCGGCCAAGAACTCATAGTTTTACTTTCGCCCACGGCAAAAATGGATGACACGCGAAGTACAATGCACTGCATTGAAATTTTGTTTTCGCCTTAAAAAAATCGCCAAATCGTCAGATCTTTCAAAAACCAATGTCATATTCGTTCCCCCTCCTCCATATAGTCCTGATGTACTATGCGATTTTTTTTCTTTTCCCAAATTTGAAGAAACATCTTCGGGAAAAGCGGTTTCCATCATCACAGACAGTGGTAAAAGTTGCGTAGGCGATTTTTAACTATCTGTCAAAAAATGGCTTCCAGCATGTGTTTGAAAAGACTGGAAAAGAGGTGGGATAAGTGCATTGCATTAGAGTGCCTATATAATAAAAGTGGCGACAAGTGACCAAATTTGGCCCAATGCGCATGCGCGGCAGCCATTTTTCAACCATAATCGTCCCAAAGAAGGTTGCTGGGCGAATTATTATATAATTTCAAGGAGAGCAAAAAGCATATGATTGTTTTAATATGTATGCATTCGGTATAAATGAGTCATATAAACACTCGATTACATGCGTATTGATGAGATGGATTGCACAACGCGCTAACTTAGATTGCGGGAAACACCATGTTGTTCAAAAAAAGCTATTTACTTAAAAAGTCTTCAAGTTTATACTGACAAAACACTAAAATAATAATAAATAAACATTCTAGAACACGAAATGGAACATGAATAAGCTATATTTTCTTTTTAATTTAATATACACACGTTTTTCTCGAACACCCAAAAAGTTCCCATGTTAAGTCTACGGGAGCTAGGAAAAGACCGCCTCGGGCGGTAAGAAAGGTCTCTAAGCCAATCAGAAAGTGTTTCCCGTATGTCGCCACTCTTATTATATAGGCACTCTACATTGCATGTAATGGAGAGTATTTTGAGAAAGACCAAAAAAATTTGCAGGATTAATACAGGAAATTATTATTTTTTAAATTTATGATCATTCTTTATTGAACAGCCCTCGTACTTTTCTTTTCAGAAATATTTTTTATCAGTGCCCGTCAGTGTCAAATCAAACTCATGTTGAAATATCTGTCTTCAGGAGGAGTTCAGAAGAATGGTCGCACAGGTAGCAGCTGTTGGCGGAGACGGTCTTGCCATTTGGGGATCATCTGCTTCGGTATCGTCGTCGCCTCTCTGCAAGCAATTGAAGGCTTACGTCATCGATACGATTGGGCCTGCTGCTGAGAGAGTCGCATGGAATTCGGAATTGTGTAGGAAGAAAATCTGCAACGGACGAGGTAGATGTACCTGGCCCAACGACGAATCCGCGTTGGCTTGGAAGTTGTTCCTCAGCGAATACTTTTCTGGTTTTAAACATAGTGACATCGTGTGTAGATGTGAAGAAAACTTTGCAGGTCGTTATTGCGAAGAAAGGATTTCAAGGAACTATATATGATCATTCGGTGTGTGTAGTTGTATTTGATATAATGTATATTAAAGCATTTATTAAACGTCAATGGGGGTTCTCAACTCGTGGTGGTTAACCCTCCTGATGATTATCTGGTCACCAGCAATACAGAGTAGGTCTTGATGAACGGGATGTCTTGTCATGAGCAGGAAACTGACCACATCTTTTCATTATCAAAAACGGAAGATCCTGATTCAGTTGGACTTGAATCGGCATTATTGATGACGAGATACCTCGCCATTAAGCGAAATTGGTCAGATCCTGATGGACGAGATATCTTTCTAGTTTTAGTTTATTGATATAGTTATACAGTGTGTCCCAAAAAGATCAGTACAATTTCAAAAATGTATTTAAAAAAAGAATAGGCCTACAGTAAAACTAGTTACAGCAACAGATAGTATAACTCAAAAAGTTATTTTCTACTACCGTAGTAAAGTTCCACATGAATGCCTTTCGTAGCACGAATAATATCAAGACGATATTCCAATTCAATCCACGAACGTTTCAGCATGCTAAAATCAACAATAGCTACAGTTCTTTGGATCTTTTGTTTCAATTCCACGACACTGTTAACTTTTGTTCGGTACACAAGCATCTTTTACATAACCCCAAAAGAAAAAGTCCAGTGGAGTAATGTCAGGAGACCAGGACGGCCCTGCTATGGGGCCATCCGTGCCAATCCAACGACGCTGTGGGAATAATCAGAAATACACTGTAGAAAAAACGTTTTGAGTTTTTCAATCTGTTGTTGTAACTAGTTTTGCTGTTGGCCTATTCTTTTTTTATAAATTTTTGAAGTTGTACTGATCTTTTTGGACACCCTGTATATTGATATGTAGATCGTTTTTTGCACTTACGGTTCTGAAATCGTGACGAATTTCAGGGAATTAGACGTAATTCCAATTACTTTGGTATCGCAAAAATAGAAATATTTTACGATTGAAATTTATTTACTCCCTTTTCCACAAGCATCAATTTCGTTAGTAGTAGAATTTTCTTCTTTGAAACCTTTAATGCCATCTAACATTTCTAGGCATCTTTTGACTATTCATGATTCTATAAATGCGGTGTGCTGGATTTGGGTAATTATATGGGAGGTTTCACAGACGAGAAAACGCAGACAACAAGAACAAAAGATGGCGCTCAGGGTCATGTTGATATTCATCCTCTTTCAATCGGAAAGATAGCTAGCGGTGAATTCCCGCGTTGCTTCGTTCACTGCAACGTAACACAAAGAACATCTTTTTGACAAACACGTGTCACCAAACCATAAAAGTTCAAGATCAAATGGTTGGTTGCCTTTGGGATTTGTATATCGCAAAGGACATATTTGGCCATTTTGCGCCAGACACAAGACAAAATAGCAAGTAACAGACACACAATGAAAGGTTTTACTGACAAAGAGAGAGGTACACCCAGGGAGGAAGGCACCTGACAGGAATCGAATCTGCGCTGTCTATAACTCGTAGGTTGCTTGCGCAGTGGGCATGCCCACTAAGTGACGACGGTCCCTCAAGAGCAAAGGTGGAAAGGGACAAATTTCACTAGCTTATAGCTAGTTAAGTTTTTAGGTCGAATGTATTTTCAATCGTTGGAAGCAAATACCAAAACATCCGATTATGAGTGCTTTTCAATGTAAACAAACTAGGTCTACAAAGATTTTAATTCTGTTCAAATTCTCTCGTGTTATCGATATTATCTTATACAGTAGCTCAGAGGTGGCCAATCCCTTACATACCATGAGTCAATTTTTTTCACATGTGAATTCAGATGCGCCATACAACTCAAGCATTTTTTTCTAACTTACGTTCATGGTCCTGCCGTATCCTTAATGACTTTTTAATAAATGTATGTTTATCGACATAAGTAACATTTTTAAATGATTTAACTATATTTATGTAAAACAGTGTCTATTACAGAGAATTCAATAAATTTGAATCAGTCATTCGCTACCTCGTTTTCCTTTTAATAAATTCCATGGATGATAATGCTTGTTCACATCTGTATGTCGTTACAAAACGACATATATAATTTTTAAACTTATATAACTTTTCGAAAGAATAAGTAGGTGCAAGGATGCAATGCGCCACTTGTAATCATCCAATGCGCCAGGTTTGGCGCATGCTCCACAGGTTGGCCACCCCTGCAGTAGCTTATCGCTGTTTGGGATTAAGCCAACTGTTGTTGCCCTAATCAACTATCATTTATCAATTCGAAATATTTTCGTTGAATTTTTTATAGAAGCGCTGAAATCGTATTCTAAAAACAAAAGAATTGACGTCACATTTAGAACCATGGGCCTTTGGCGTTAAAGTTGCAGGAATGATATCAAGATAAATCCTTAATATTTATTTAAACACCAGAAATTAAAAGTAGGTGTATAACTTAAAAAACACAGGATTCTTACCTTACCTAGACTGGAAAACACAACTGGAATTGAATTTGTAGCATTAACTGGACTTCATCCACACAAAGACGATGACTGGAGTAGGAAGCATAGTTTATCTCTGCTTACATTTGTAAGCGTTTTCACGGGGACGCCGCTTTAGCGAGGAAATTTAAGGGGATACGGGAGTCAAGGATTCAAAATTCCAAAGTTTTCAATTTTAAAGTTTTTGCTCTGAAATATTTTCTATAGGTATAGGTACATTGTATTTTGCAATTATGATAACTATTTTATATTTTCAAAACTCAAAAAAAATTGTTATTGAAAATAAAATGTCAAAAGTTTGACGTTGGGCAAAATTGGTGTACCTTTAAAATATTTTATAACAAATCCTTTCAATTTTGCCATTAATTAACTCCTAAAAGTTCATACTATAAAATGTCTTCGTAATTTAGAAAAATTTTAGAAAAAATTTAAAAAATATTTTGTTCAAAAACTACATAAAACACACATTTATACTAAGTTCGAAAAATTATAGAAAAAAATATATAAACGTCGAAAATTGCGTTCATTTATGACAAGTACTCGTAGTTTTTAAGTTATATCGATTTTCACTATTGAAATCCCTTTTAACACAAAAGGAGAAAAAGAGCGTTTAAAATTATGAAGGCTCGTTTGATTTGCAGCTGTCATGTTTTTAAAAAAGTTTATTATAACCGGTTTAATATTTCCGGTTTTACTGATGGTAGAAAAAAAAATTTTAATATAATTTTATTCAGAAATATCTATATTATTTTTAAGATAATAAAAAAATTTGATTGTTTCTCATACTTTTAGTCTTTATAAAGAGTGTGTGGTAATTTGGGGCGGTGTAGGGAGGTTGTTCCATAGCTAGAGAATGAAAAAAGGTGTGGCAAGGAGTGCGCTTTGCACTGCAGAACATCGTAACTTATGATTGAAAAAAAAACACGTCCAAAATTTCGATAAAATTAAGGGAAAATTGTTCTGCAGACTTTGTTCTGCGACGTACGTAGCAGTTTTAAACACTTTTTGCTTCCAGGCCCATATGATGGAGGGACCATTGCACAGTTCACACGCTGACACTTGTGGATGTCCCAACATTGAAATCTGTAGCAATTTGCAGACTGTGTTGCACGTCTATTTCGTGAAACGATTCTGCTGAGCCGTCGATGTCCCGTTCCTTCAGGGTTTACCAGACAGCAAACCCACATGGGATAAGAGAAGTACCTCTGGTTCGAAAAGCCCGTACATATTTAAAGAAGATGTGCTCCAGAGAGGCGTCAGTTGTAGGAAAATGTATGAATCCTACTGTCGATAAAATGTTTGATTGGTTAAGGAGAACGTGCAGCCTATCCCCGTAATGTTAGAATGGTCACATTTTCAGGAGCATTTTCTCAGTATCTTTCATGTGTATTGATTTGAATTTTTTTATACAGGTTATGAAAGCTCTTTTAAACAATTTAACACCGTTTTAAAAAATTTTAAAATTTGAGATTTTTTTCTTCAACTTCTAATTTTTTTTTGAAAGAGAACCAATTTTCATTCTTTTTAACAATCAAAATGAACTTTTCTGTTCTGATAGAAAAAAAGGCCTGTGTTAAATATGTTATAGGGTATGTTACACTTGTAAGCCAATTTCTTTTTTACATTTGCTTAAATAGACTTTGAAAAAAAAATGTTCCTTTTATGGGAAAAATACACATTTTGAGATATTGAAGTTTGAAGCATCAGACCAAACTCTCCAAACTTCCTTACCACGCCAGCGTGAGAACATTGAGGCCATAAAATTTATCGTGGCCTCAAATGGCCTCATGTTGGCGTGGTGAGGCAGTTTGGAGAGTGGGGTGTAAGCTCAGGTGTGACCTCGTCATCTGACCGTGATTAAAACTTACTCGGCGTTGTACACGAATCTTTCCATTCGGATTAGATCCTAGCGCCGACCAACCGGTATAGTGGTTAAGGAGTTAGCTTCTAGACGGAAGGTTCCTGGTTCGAATCCGGGTCCGGGCAGGGATGTTTGTAATCGTATGGTGCAAGGGCGGCTGGTGCACCTTAAATCTGTAGTGGCCGAAAGTCCTCACGTTAGGTTGGTGTGGAAGTTTGGAGAGAGGGGTTCCAGCTCAAGTGTTGCCTCGTCATATGACCATATTTAAAATGACGTGGTGTTGTCCTCCGATCTTTCCCTTAAGGGATTGATCCCGGCCTGTCGTCAATAGCCCGTTGTGTTGCTCCAGTGCGACGTTAATTAAATACCTACCAACTGAATGATCCTTGAGTTAGTCAGTTTATCTCTCAATATTTCTTGTGCTCACCAGAGCGATGCAATACTTCCTAATTTCATTATTATTAAGGGTAGGTAATTGGTAATTTTAGTTAACGTCGTACTAGAGCAACACAACGGGCTATTGACGACGGTCCGGAATCAGTCCCTTAAGGGAAAGATTCGAGGACAACACCTCGTAATTTTGAACCACGGTCAGATGACGAAGCAACACCTGAGCTGGCACCCCACTCTCCATACTTCCACGCCAACCCAACGTGAGGACTTTCGGCCACGACAGATTTAAGGTGCACCAGCCGCCTCTACACCATACGTTTACAAACATCCATGCCCGCACCCGGATTCGAACCAGGAACCTTCCGATCTAGAGGCTAACACCTTAACCACTATACCGGTTGGTCGGCATTATTAAGGGAAGATAACAGATTAATTTCATATGGAATTACTCATTTAATATGTGTATACCAATTGTTATTTCAAATAAATGCATTTTGTGTTAAAAAATTCCGGTCATCCGACCGTGGTTTAAAATTACGGTGTTGTTCTAGATCTCTCTCTTGGGGAAGTGATCCCGAACCGTCATCAATAGCCCGCTGTGTTGATACAGTAGGACGTTAATTAAAATACCTACCTAATTAGAAAATTGAATTTGGAGGTACGTGTGCCGACCAACCGGTATAGTGGTTAAGGTGTTAGCCTCTAGTTCGGAAGGTTCCCGGTTCGAATCCGGGGCCGGGCATGGATGTTTGTAAACGTATAGTGTAGAGGCTGCTGGTGCACCTTAAATCTGTCGTGGCCGAAAGTCCTCACGTTGGGATGGCGTGGAAGTTTGGAGAGAGGGTTCCAGCTCAGGTGTTGTCTCGTCATCTGACCATGGTTCAAAATTACGAGGTGTTCTCGGATCTTTCCCTTAGGGGATTGATTCCGGCCCGCCGTCAATAGCAAGGGAACAAAATTTAGAAGAAATTCAAAAGCTCTGGAGAAAGTCAAAATATTTATGGGAAATTTTTGTTTGGGGAACCTTTAATTCTGTCCGCGTTGTGAATTATAAAGTTTAACGATACCTTTTTTCCGTAAAACACCTCCTTATGTATGACGTTAACTAAAAATTACCATTACCATTGCCTGATCCAAGGTTTAAATTGCCGTTTGGGTGTTAAATTTTGGTCCTTCGAAAACGGTGGAATGGTAATGGTAATTTTAGTTAACGTCGTACTAGAGCAACACAACGGGCTATTGACGACGGTCCGGAATCAGTCTCTTAAGGGAAAGATTCGAGGACAACACCTCGTAATTTTGAACCACGGTCAGGTGACGAAGCAACACCTGAGCTGGCACCCCACTCTCCATACTTCCACGCCAACCCAACGTGAAAACTTTCGACCACGACAAATTTAAGGTGCACCAGCCGCCTCTACACCATACGATTACAAACATCCATGCCCGGACCCGGATTCGAACCAGGAACCTTCCGATCTAGAGGCTAACACCTTAACCACTATACCGGTTAGTCGGCCCCTTAAGGGAAAGATCCGAGGACAACACCTCGTAATTTTGAACCAAGGTATTGTTTGAAATTGGTAAATATAGGTATGTATTTTAATTAACATCACATTGGTAATTGGCAATTTCTAATTAATGTCGTACTAGACAAACACAGCGAGCTATTGACGACGGTCCGGGATTAATCCCCTTAAGATTTGGTTTCCTAAGAAAGTGGAGCCGTTATCTAACAGCCGTGATACGTCATGATGCCGCGGGCATAACTAGACGGCCGTCTAAACAAGAATCCCGAGGTGTCAACTTAGACGGACAGAATACGTTGGAGAATGGGCAACACAGACAGCTGTCGTGGCTTATTTTATTTGAGAAACCAAACAAAGTGGTTTTTTATTCTCCAGTTCAAAGTTTCGAACTTCGAAATCGTTGAAGGTAGAGTGAAAATTTCAACAGATTTCAAATCAGCGTAAATTTTTACGCCAGATCGATATCAAAAACAGTTTTATTATTCAATTATTTACCATTTGATTATTTAATTATTTATTGAATAATTAATTATTTATTTAAAGAAAATCACATTTAAGGTATCGATCTGGTGTCAAATTTTCCGCAGATTTCGAATCCGTTGAAATTTTTATTCTGTGTTTAACTATCTCGATTTTACAAAAACGAATTAATCAATGGCAGTCAGAAATGTTTATTTATTTCGCTCCTCTTCGTTCGAATCGTTTGGAACAGGAAATGAAATCTGGCCGCTACAAGAGAAAAAACGTTCCCCAACTGTTTGAGACCGCTAGGACGACAGTCATGGAAAGGGTGGCTCCGATAATTTTCGTTACGCTCACAAACAACGCTCTCTAGGAAACCAACACCATGTGTTAGTATAAAGAACGTTTTAGTGACGTCACCCACCGATACATCACGGCCGCTAGATCACGGCTACGCTTTCTTAGGAAACCGAAGCTTTAGGGAAAGATCCGAGGACAACACCACGTAATTTTGAAATAACGTTAAACTGACACAAAGTTTAAAATAGAATGTGTTCACTACAAAGCAAGGGACGGTTGGAAAAGTAACAGATCAGCAACCGGAGGGTTTCAAGTTCGAATCCAATCAAAGACCGTCGTGTTCAAAGGGGATGTTGCTCGTTAAATCTGTCGTGGCCTCAACTATCCTCACATTGGCGGGGTGTGGAAATTTGAAGAGTGGGGTGCCAGCTCAGGTGTTACCTCGTCATCTGACCATGGTTCAAAATTACGCGTAGTTGTCCTCGGATCTTTCCCTTGGTTGATTGGTCCTCACGTTGGGTTGGCGTGGAAGTTTGGAGAGTGGGGTGCCAGCTCAGGTGTTGCTTCGTCATATGACCGTGGTTCAAAATTACGAGGTGTTGTCCTCGGAACTTTCCCTTAAGGGACTGATCCCGGACCGTCGTCAATAGCCCGTTGTGTTGCTCTAGTACGACATTAACTAAAAAAATTACCAAAATTACCCTTGGTTGATTGATCCCTGACCGTCGTCAATAGCCCATCGTGTTGTTCCGGTACGACTGTAACGGATCATTTTGAAAAGGTAAGGTAACAAGCAAAGGTAACCAATCATTTTTCAAAAATGGAAGATCGATTTGACCTTTCAGGAAAACCACTTTCAACAAATTTTTAACTGGTTTAAGTTGCTTGAGCATAGTTTAAACTCATCAAGTAGTCAACCGTAACCTGTTAATACCGACAAAAAGTCTTTAATATTTCATATCTTCGTTTGTAAGAAGGATTGTTGATTACGCATACATGTATATATCTAGCCTTACATCTCCCATTTGGAAATTTTACGTTTCTTAGTGTGCTTTAAATGTTTTATTTTCCACATTCTCATTTTTACGAGAGTTGTGGTGAATTTCATTTGTTATTCTCCTTTCGTTTGCAATTTTCGAGTAAAAATTATTTTCTTGAGTTTGCCCACGGCAATCCGATTCCATTTGATTGATGGGCCGCCGTGGCACTGTTGGAAGAGTAACGGATTAGCAACCAAAGGGTTTCAAGTTCGAATCGAACAAAAACCGTCGTGTACAAAAGTGGCTGGTGCACATTAAATCTGTCGTGGCCTCAAATGTCCTCACGTGCTGTGGTGTGGAAGTTTAGAGAGTGGGGTGCCTCAAGTGTCGCCTCGTCATCTGATCGTGGTTCAAAATTACGTGGTGTTGTCCTCGGATCATTCCCTTGGATGATTGATCTCGGACCGTCGTCAATAGCCCTAAGTGTTGCTCCAGTACGACGTTAATTTAAAATACCATACCCATTATGTTTCCCAATCCTTTCTTTCTCCCCCTTTCACGGCACTGTTTATTTGACGTTGTATTGTGTTTGTGCAGCTTGGCCAAGTTTAGTCCTTGCAGCATAAAACCCGGAAACAACCAGCGAACCATAACTTCAATTATATTAACTTGAAATTGAGTTTAATTTGAGACGTTGAGAGGTAAATCTTCAATCTCTCATCCTTCAAGTTCAAAGAAACACAAACCAAAACAAATCTAAGTAAACAGGGCGTTGGCCCTACAGGGAAATTCAAGCCAATGATACCATTACCCTATTTCCAAGCCCAACAAAACACAGAGGCAAATCGTCCATCGATGACGTCACGCTGGTCAACTGCCCTCGTGGTCGTTGGTCCCATTGACTAACAGTTTACAAACCGCGCGCGTGTGACCAATCTAGGAACCTTGGAAACGTTTTCCTTCGAGAACGTCGATAAGGAAAATCTCCGTCTGAGAGGCACAGGCCAGAGGTTAACTTCAGAGGGACGGTCCGGGAAGAAAAAACAGGTAACTTGATCATCAGGTGGAACAGAAGGTTGGCAGCAGTGTCAGTCAGTGTCATTTGAAGCTGACGTCAAGGCGGGCTTTTCCGGTGCCTTATCTCTTCGGAAACCGGAATGCAGCAGGATGCTTCTTTTGAAGTGAGAGGCTCGCACCCGACTGCATCGCTCATCTGAAGCCGCTGGTGAGTACTCGTTTATGGCCACTTTTCCCCTTAATAGTTATCCTTAGACTCCCGGCTGAAAGTGGACAGTTAGGAAGGGCCGGTTCAACATTAAGGAGTGTAATAAAAATGCAATTTTGCATTTATGTATGCGTAGACGGATATTTATGTTAGATTGTATCTGCTAAAAGTGCATGTCACGCTTGACCGAAACTAATGCACTGCACTATGCAGAAATAAATTGATGCACTGAATTACTGCATCAAGTGCGGTGATGTCTGAATTACTGCTAGAAGTGTTGCGATGTATGAATTACTGCTATTAGTGCAATGATCTCTGAATTACTTCTAGGAGTGCAATGATACCTGAATTACTGCTAGAAGTGCAGTGATGTCTGAATTACTGCTAGAAGTGTTGCGATGTCTGAATTACTGCTTATAAGTGCAGTGATCTCGGAATTACTTCTAGGAGTGCAATGATATTTGAATTACTGCTATAATGCAGTAATGTCTGAATTACTGCTAGAAGTGCAGCGATCTCTGCATTACTGCTAGAAGTACAGCGATCTCTGCATTACTGCTAGAAGTACAGCGATCTCTGCATTACTGCTAGAAGTACAGCGATCTCTGCATTACTGCTAGAAGTACAGCGATCTCTGCATTACTACTAGAAGTACAGCGATCTCTGCATTACTGCTAGAAGTACAGCGATCTCTGCATTACTGCGAGAAGTACAGCGATCTCTGCATTACTGCGAGAAGTACAGCGATCTCTGCATTACTGCTAAAAGTACAGCGATCTCTGCATTACTGCTAAAAGTACAGCGATCTCTGCATTACTGCTAGAAGTACAGCGATCTCTGCATTACTGCTAAAAGTACAGCGATCTCTGCATTACTGCTAAAAGTACAGCGATCTCTGCATTACTGCTAGAAGTACAGCGATCTCTGCATTACTGCTAAAAGTACAGCGATCTCTGCATTACTGCGAGAAGTACAGCTATCTCTGCATTACTGCGAGAAGTACAGCGATCTCTGTATTACTGCTGGAAGTACAGCGATCTCTGCATTACTGCGAGAAGTACAGCGATCTCTGCATTACTGCTAGAAGTGCATGTCACGCTTGATCGAAACGGATCGAACCATTACAATATATCGAAATAAATTGATGCTCTGAATTAAACAACATTAAATTTTCGTATTCATTGAATCAAGTACGCACAGAAGGCTCTTCCGTGGATGTCGTAAAGTGTTATGGCTGGAACTACCTTGCAATCACTTGATCTGTTACTAGGTACCAAATTGAAGCAGATTCCATTATGGCCAGTGGTCGACATATCACTCTGGTGGATCTCCAGTCACTCTCGAAAATGAATTGGAAAATGGCTTAGCTAAGGTAGGTTCTGAACTACACTGCAGCATGACCCAATATGTCCTTTCCGCCATAAAAAAAAGTCCAACCAGCACCGAGGTACCCGGGTGATCTCTCTCTCTCTCTCTCTCTCTGTTCTGTCTACTCTTATAACCTCAACTAGACTTTTTGATTTTCCCAATCCAACCATCTTAATTACGTCAATCATATCCCATTGCATACCATACAGTATAAAAGTTTAAATACAAAAATTAAGTGTTATCGACTTACAAAGGTATGCAAAAGAGAGAGTAGAACTCCTTATTAAGTTCTCAGTTGCCATAGGATCTACGGAGAGCCACAAGTCGCTTGTTTTCGTGTTCTCACATTGGACACCCTACTAAACTGCAAAACCATCTATGCCAAATTGACTTGTCGAATTCTCCAACTTGCCCTGTGTGGCCTTTCAGATGATAGGTTGGTTTTGGGATTTTATGGCTCAAGGGCTATATCTGACATACTGCGCCAGACACAATAGCAAATATATACACACCTACACCACTGAGTGGGTGTGTCTACTGCGCCACAACGACCCCTCAGACATCCTAAAACACACCTCAATAGTGGCTTTGATCATATAACACTAACATAACTGAATAATACTGTCTGATTGATTTGTGTTTATATTGTATCGGATCCCTGACCAATACAGTCTAGTTAACGTCACAGTGGAACAATATAACGGTTAATAGCCCATTGTGTAGCTCCACTGCGATGCTAATTCAATACCCACGTACCTAGACTATTGGGCAGCCCGACAGGCATGGTGAACAGGATGAGGTTGGCATAGGATTTAAAAAAAATCACAGGCATATTTAAATATTTTTTAATTAACACTGGAGCAACTCAGTGGGCTAATGAAAATTTATAGGATATCAATATAGAAACAGCTGGACAACACAGCGATAAGCCACAGAAATATGTTCAGTAATGAAGAGTTAAACAAAGTATTAAAGAGGGTCAAAAGAAAATGACTGATTTGATTACTCGAAGCCCTTTAAATTAAATCTCACGTAAAATAATCTTAATATCTAAAATGTTAACCTAACTAACCTTTGTGATTTGTCCATCCTTCAGCCTAACCCTCACCTTTACAAATGCTTCCTTTTATCCCCTCTCCCATCCTTGTATTTAAAATTTTTAAATTGGCTTAGTTCATCCTGAGTTTGGCGTATCTTGGCCATGACTGGACTGGACTGGACAATCACTTCCGGAGTGCCTACTGCAAAGCAGCTTAACTCCCCGTCATCAGGTGTGTGTAACATAAAACTGATTTGCATAATTTAAGTGAGAAAATTTATAAAGAAAAAATGAGTTTAATTGGCTGTAGAAATTAAAATGAGTTTTCAGCTGTACGAAGTTCCGAGAGATAAAGCCACCTCCTTAGGCGAGATCAGCAAATCAGTCAATATCTTGGCCATGTTTGACACTAGCGCCATATATACAATCAACCATCCACCCAACTTGATGGTTGGGGATTTAATTTTGAGTATCTTGACAAGGTCTAAAGTAGACCTGACTAAAAGCTTTTAGCTTTAGAATCTGGATGTGTTCTGTGCTAAGCAGCGTGCAACTTTCGATCGGAGCTAGCCGTCGGAATGTTGAATTACAATTTATAGATTAATTCAATTTGCTGTGATTAATATTAAATCGTCGTAGTATATATTAATAATCAATCTCAACTAAAATAATCTTAATCTGATTCTTAAAACGGATTTAATATTGAATGTTACAGACAACTGTTTAAAGTTGAACTGGCTAGAACGTAGTGGTGTAACCACAAAGGCCATTCGTAGTATTATTTAAATACGATAACAATTATTCTTTGTTCACTGAAATATGAATAGATTTGTTTTGATTACACGCTTACTTCACATTAGAATATTTATGTTTCGCATCAGCGCTTCAAAAGTGATAGGCGAAAAGTAATTTCCAGAAACAAGATTTGAATATTTGCTTGTTGTTATGTATTGTCTTTACGAACACTTGGCGAAACTTTTTAAATGCTAATGTGATTCAGACCTCATTTGGCATAACAATTTCATTAGTCCCTTCCAAAATTAATTTGTCTACGCCACTACTTGAAAATGCTAAATTCATTAAGTTACATTTCGTTACATCAATGCAAAGGAAATGTCAGATAAACCTACATTGATCCACTGGATTGACAATGATTGATATTAAATATCATGGTTAAATCCAAATGATCTTAACTTCATACTCCAAATGATCTTGACCTCAAATGTTATCTGGGATATGCTAGGCACTATCAATTACACCGCAATCTGGAATTTATGGAATCTGGAGCAGCAACTTCAGAATACTAGCTTTTATTTGCCACAGGATAGCTTAAGAGTTCTGTTTGACTACATGCCACGGCCGTATATCAACATGTATCGCAGCCTGAGGATTTACAACCTACTAATTTGACCTTTCTGATGTGTTATTCTATAGTAATATTCCTAGAATTTATAGTGATCATTTATCTTTTCATTTACGTCACACACATGTGACATGTCCCACATAAGTTTCATTCCGATCGAATATTAGCTTCGGGCCTTTTCGATTTTCTTTTTGCGCTGTATATATCTACATTTGAAAAATGGTCAATGTTCATTTCACAAGATTTAACTAACACTTAATTCAATAACTTCTACATTGTTTTAATTTTTAATGTAGCGTATAAAAAATACTTTAGAATGTTTTGATTAGTTCATAACGTTTTGAGAGAAGGGCATTGACACTTTTTGTATTGTAACCTTCATTATCTTGAAAGATTTTAAATTGTCTGTCTTGTGTTTGGCGCAGCTTGGCCATAAAAATGGAGCTTCTAAAATGTTGAACCAGTTTCTCAGACTTTTATGGATATCTTCCTAAATAATATTTCTATTACGCTGATATTTTGTACCTTGTTTTCGGTAAAGCCAAACAAAATCCGCCTAATATTTTATATTAAAAATATTTTTTAGTATGCAATAATTATAAGATTAATATTGAAAATATTATGAACTCTAACCTTGTTATATTTATGAGAATCAATTTAGAAGGATTTCTAATATGACCATACAAAAGTGCAGATAATTTTAATAAGTAGTTTTTGCGCTACATTAAATTTTCCTCAATATGGAGATTGTGGGGCAACTCAAAGTTTGAAAAACGCCAGACAAACGTGAGGAATGTGTAAATTTTTGAATGGTTGGAAATTTCATTAAGGAATCTACAATACATTGACTTTTACCAGTTATGTGCCGTATAGATAAACTCTACTAATCAATGATCCATTGAATGAGTCACTATTCATTCATTGGATGATCGGAATATAAGTTCGATTGTATTAAATAATTGTAGGTAGGACTTTTCGTTGCAAACAATTATGCCAATAATGAACATTTCTCACACGATTATGCCAATAATGAACATTTCTCAAACGAAGCCAAGAATGAAACATTTCTTTTAAGGTTCTTTGTAGTCTTTCAGTCAGGCATCAAAAATGAATAAATGTAACGCAAAATCCGGAATAACTACAGTTAATCTCGATCTACGAATAGTGATATTCAATGTGGAGATTATAACTGAAATTGACAACAATTTGGACATAGAATATCACCGGATGTGAATATAGTAGTCATGAAGTTTCAGATTTGGACTAATTTAACGATGCAGAACCTGATTAAGGTATTAAAATAATGTTTTTATTGGAAATTTTTTTTATTCAGAAACTCTTGATAGAAAGACGGTTTCGATATACTTTTCGGAACAGCTACACTCTACGTTTATGAGCGATGGCAACGGACTTGGCGATTTTTTTGGCGAACTTCTAAAGTTGCCAAGGAAAGAATTATTTCCTAACACTTTTTTCGTCAAAAATTTTTTTTTACAACACACTTTTAAACACATTTAAGAACGTTTTAAAAAGTATATTTTAAAAATCTTTCACAAAAATTAGTAAACTTAAAGTACATATCAAAACACATTTGTGAACGAATGTTGGGTAAGAATACCCTGAAACTTATCAATTACACTAAATACAGTGCTTATGTTGAAAAAGAAAAAGATTTACAAAAGAATAAAATGCAAGAAGTAATACAACATGATAACGTCAGAATTCTTTCGTAAAAAAAATAATGAAAACGAAAATGGGCAAAAAAACAAAACTCTTAATCCTTTTGTGAAAACTATAATAAAATAAAAATTTCACAACTGTCAAAATACAAATAAAAGGACCAATAGTATCACAGAAAACGATTTAAAATGACCAATGCAATCAAAGGATATTTTAAAAACAAAATAACCAATGGGAGGAAAGAAAAAATTTCAAACGAATCAATGAAATCAAGCGATTTTAACGGATTTTGTCGAAGCTTTCTAGAATATTCAAAATGAAAATTAAAAGTTTCCGTTTGCCGAGGTTGCCATGAAAACCACAACAACCGAAACGATAGATGGGTTGCCTTAATTTATCGTAACTCGCTACTAGAAGTGCGCCAAAAAAATCGCCAAGCCGTTGCCATCACTCATAAACGTAGAGTGTAGCTGTACCTACTTTTCTTTGCTTTTGAAATTGTAGGGGACGTTATTTCCTATTGAATGACATATTTGAATTTGCGTTACTATGAATATCGTTCGAAATAATGGTATTTTTTTCACGACTGTACAGTACTTCAAGGTTGTTTGCCTTGTGTTGGGCATAGCATAGCGAAATAACACCATTGCACCATGCAAACCTACCTATCAACCTCCCTCTTTCTGAAATACGTTATCTTACCTTAGTGGATGCATCCACTGGATTTGCACAACTTCTCTCCCTCCAAACATCGAAGCTATTCCGAGAAACGGCATTAATTTTATCGTCAAGGTCTCGAGTCAGGGTGGTGATTTGGAGAGTTTGCAGATCCAAATTTGTTTTCCTCTAGGATTCAGTAAAGATCAAAGGATTGCAACTTTTGGGGAGATTTCTCCCAGACGATTGCTTGACAATAACCGCTCCCCTCTGCCCTTCGCCCCTCCGTGGTCACTAACGCCGTCTTTTGTTCGCTTTCTGTGGTATGTTGCCCTCATCGTTTGCCTTGACCCCATCTCCCGCCAAACAGCCAGTGAGTGACCTATTCGATTAAAAAGGCGTGGACTAAAGAGCTGGTAATAACATTAATAGAATTATTTAGAGAGAGGCTTGTCCCCTCTAGGACCAAACTACACCCAAATAAAAAGACAAAAACAAAAAGAACAATGCCTGGACTGAAATTGGTAAGGAAATTAAAATTAAAAAAGACAGAGATACAAAACAAGACGAGGAACTTAACCACTCAATTTTATAAAGAACTAGCCACTGCGTGGCAACGCCGTGATGTAAGGTATTAATCTGGTGTAAAATTTTCCGCAGATTTCAAATCCGTTGAAGATATATTCAATTAAAAAATTATTTATTTAGAGAAAATTATATTTTTAGGTAACAATCTAAACTGAAATTTCCCGCAGATTTCAAAGCCGTTGAAATTTGTACTCCATTTTTAACGGTCTAGGAGTAAGAAAAAAAACTTTGATATCAGTTAAACAATTTATCGTCTGGCTGGAAAATCAATCGCGCAAAATCAAAGCGGAAACGAAAAAAATAATAATTTTTTCCAAGCTCTGCGGATGAAAAAAACTTGGCATGATTCCAAACCCTGACTGTAAGGTCGCATGAGTAGAAAAAGTTCTCCGCGTTTGAAGAACCGATTGAGAATAAAACTATGAAATTCATTTAAAAATCTTATAAATTGAATTTTAAAATTCGCCGCGACCCAAAAATTGCAAATAAATCGGACTACCTGTGTGCCAAATCTCATTGCTGTAAGTGCCATAGAATTGTCAGGATTTTGCGCCCCCCCCCCCGAAACAAAAAAAAACCACTTTTTTTTATAATAGCAGAGACTGAAGAAGGCAAAAAGTGGCTCAGGAGCAAATTCACAAACTAAATGGTTTGCATTTGATCATCTTCAATTTAAGAAGGACAAGACAACTCCTCGGTGTTGATATTTTGTAAAAAGAGTAGTTTTGAGACTTATCTTTTTAGAACGCGAAAGTTAAACTTTCTTATGTACTAGTAAACCTTCACATTTGTATTTACTTCCACGTTGTCCTTGAGCAGTTCTATCAAAGCCTCGCAAACGTCTGGCACAAACATTGATAGTGTACTTTTCGAGATATATTGAACAACTAACTATATATATGAATCTCCACTTGTGTGTGTGCACTAAAAAGCACAAAATAAATGCAAGTTTTTCTTTAACCTGAACAGCTGCTCTATAACTGGTATCATGCTTCACAATCTTATTCCCTATTATCACAATCAAATATTCAAAATCAGAGCTGGCCATTCTGAAAAAAAAATGTTAACTTCCATTCGATCTTCACCTGACAAAGGGTCAAAGACACCTTTCTTTAAATCTTTTATCAGATCACTTCCACTGTACCGAGTTCTCACTTTTAAAGATGGTCTCACTCTGTACCCCCGGGATGTACTCACTCTGTACCCGTTGTTTCGATAAAAGAAATCTCGAAGAAGTGGTACCATGACATTACACTATCAGGTTCAATTCCTCCCTAGGTGTATTTCTTTTGTACGGCGACTTGTTTGTTGTTTTACGACAGTTCAGATTTCCTTGTATGTATTTATATAGTCTATTACTTAACGTTGTATGTCTGGAGTTTGGCCTAACTTGGTCAAATGTGATACCTGCGTCATAAAACCCAACCAACGATCCATTCCATGCATACATAGATGATTTAATTGGGTTGCATTGTGAATAAAAGGGGGGATATGCAGCATGAAATAAATGTTACATTTACACAAAATAGAAGTTTTAATGACAAAAGAGAAGTGCACTCGGTGAGGAACAGAACGTGTGCAGCCTATAACTTGCTGATTTCGCAGAGGACAAACCCATTGATCCACGGAAATCTCAATGAACACATAGTAAGATAATTTGAACTAACGTCGTTCTAGAGCAACACAATGGGCTTTTGTCGACGGTCGGGAATCAATCCCCTAAGGGAATGATCCGAAGACAAAGACCACGCAATTTTGAGCCATGGTCAGATGACGAGGCAACACCTAAACTGGCACCTCACTCTCCAAACTTCCACACCAACCCAACGTGAGGACTTACGGCCCCGACAGATTTAAGGTGCACCAGCCGCCTCTACACCATACGCTTACAAACAACCATACACTGACGCGGATTCGAAACAGGAATCTTCCGATCTGATCAAGAGGCTAACACAACATCGTTAAACATCGACAACATCGATGTTTAAAATTAAAACATCTATGTTGATAATACATCGAACAAAAACCATCGATGTTTTTAAACATCAGTATATTTAAATTTTTCCCCAAAATTTCTTAAAACTGGTTTAGTAACCAAACATTAATGTTCGCCAGGGGAGAGGAAGAGAGATTTGATTTGTCATTTACTGTGTTTTTTAATTTATTACTATGATTTTTTTTAACTGTCAAAACAAATTCAAGAAAACTAATACGAACAATCTACAAATATTTTATTTTCAAATTGAATAATATTCATTTTTCTTAATTTTTACTATGGTTCTTTTTTTATTCAAAAGTAAAACATTGACTACGTAAAAACATCGACAATGTTGAAACATCGACAATGTTAAGACATCGACAATGTTAAGACATCGACACTGTTAAAACATCGACACTGTTAAAACATCGACAAAGTTAAGACATCGACACTGTTAAAACACCGACACTGTTAAAACATCGACACTGTTAAAACATCGACACTGTTAAAACATTGACACTGTTAAAACATCGACAATGTTAAAACACCGACACTGTTAAAACATCGACAATGTTAAAATATCGACAATGTTAAAACATCGATGTTAAACAAACATCGGCTCCAATAAATCGATGGTAAATGCATCGATATTTTGAAAACATCAACATCGATGTCGCATTCCTACTTTTCAGACCCTTCACCCTTGGCCACTCTGGTCTAAAAGTATGTTCGATTTACTGATTATGAAAATTATGATACTTGGTTATTTTTTCAATTTTTATAATGGTATAATTTTTACAATGGTACTTTTTTCATTCAAAAACAAAACATCGACGAGTATAAACATCGATGTTAAAAAAACATCGGCTCCAATATATCGATGTTTTTTTTTAAAAAATGGACACATGGGAATAACAGCTTAATTGAAATAGTGCACTTGTTTATAATACACGTAAGACCATGGTAGACCGGTTGAAAGCGTAACGGATTAGCAAAATGAGGGGCGAGAGTTCGTATCCAACCAAAGATCACCATGAACAAAAGGGGTTGGTGCAAGTAAAATATGATGTGGTCTTAAATGTCCTCACAGCGTGGTGCGGAAGTTTGGAGAGTGAGATGCCAGCTCAGGTGTGACCTCGTCATCTGACCGTGTAATCAAAATTACGTGGTGTTGTCCTCGGATCTTTCAGGACCGTCGCCAATAGCCGATTATGTTGCTCCTAGTGGCATTAATTAAGATACATACCTACCTATAATTCACATAATGTGGAGAAGTTCATCAATCATATTCACTCAACACTAACAAAAAATATTTGAGTTTTGTGTATGACACTCGTACACAAAAATAATGCGGAACAGCTTTTCAATCGTAAGAAAATAAAATCGGTTGGCACAGTGACGCAGTTCACTTTACCCTTTTCCCTCTTGATGCTGCCCTCATTGCATATTGATGTCCTGCTGCCCACCATGTGGTCTAGGAAATACCTATGTCCTTGCAAATCTTCTACATTCCAAAACAAATTTTGAAACGGGCTTTAAACCGCATGCGGTGCAATTGAAAAATAGAATTGCATCATATAGAGCGAAAAATAATTTCAACTTCAAATGTCACTTTATATACTTTTCACTTGCTTTTTCTAAGAAAGCTCAGGGCGCGGTAGCCCATTTGGAATAGTATCGGATTAGCAACTGGAATGTTGCGACTTTAAACTTGGTCGCTCAAAGACAGTCATATAAACGGTCGGTGATGCACGCTAAATCTGCCATATCCTCAAATGTCCTCACGTTTGCGTGGTGTGGAAGTAGGGAGAGTTGGGTGGCCAACTAAAGTGTTCTCGCCATCTGACCGTGGTCAAAATTACGAGTCGTTGTCATTCGACCTTTCCCTTCGGGATTGATGGTGGACCGTCGCCATTAGACCCTTCGTTAACTCTAGTGTTGCGTTAATTAAAACACCTACCTACCCTAAAAGTCCTGTTGACTTTGGCAGGATTTGAAGTCAGTTGGTCGGGAAGCCAAAAATCTGGTTGAAACTCTTCCTCTCAACATCCCCGGAAACATTTCGTGCAGGTAGTCACCAACACTTGTTGCACGAACAATACCATACAATTCAAAATTGTATGAGATTATTTGGGGGCCCAAATCCTACAATCATGCTATTATTAAACCACGCAGATGAGTTATAACTACTGATATTCTCTAATCAGTGGTCAGCGCGATTCATAAAACCAACGAAACAAAATGATCTGTCTACTTTTTCACCAAAATGGTAGTTAGATACTTGAATTCAACACCTCGTCATTTTGGACCACGAGGTCAACGCCTGAGGTCACCCACGAAAGGTTATTTGAGGCTACTAAGGATTTAGGGCATCAGTTCCGCTTCATTTACACGACACTTCCTAGGTTGGACACCACCAAAATGGATAGTTACTTTAGAAATGCCATGTACAATAAAGCATAGGGAGCTTCAACTTTTTCTATGGCCAATATATTGTAAATTTCTACCGTCATTTGATATTAAAATGAATGTTAAAATTGAGTTTTTTAGAAATTTTTCGAACTCGATCAAATATTTTTTTTTAAGACGAACACTGTGAAGTGTCGCAAACTTTCACTATTCCTATTTGATAGCGAAATTGAAAGTATCAACGATCCAAGTGCTTTTGACGAGCTATGTCGTCCATCAAGATCTGCTAAATTTCGCTAACGACGAGATATATCGTCAAGATAGTGTCGATTTATTATTAATGACACGATCAAGGTCTGGTCAGTTTCTTTCTAGTGACTAAATTTCTCGTCTGTCAAGATCTGTTATCTTGCGGATAACGAGATACCTTGTCGAGACAACCACTAGTAGGGTTAAATTATAATCACAATTAACCTTGAATAAATACACAGTCCAGTCACATTAATGTGACCACCACCTACTTTCGACGTCAACGTGAAATAACCAATCCCAAAAGGCAGGTGGCAGCACATTGCAGTGGAGTGTATATAAAAGATGTTCTAGGGCATCGGAAAGCATTTCAATCGTTGGCGTAATGCAGAAACGTAGCTCTTTATCCGACGTCCAAAAGGGCATGATTATTGGCTTTCGGGCCAAGGGTGGAAGCATTTCGGAAACGGCTAATTTTGTGAAAGTATACCGTGCATGGCAAAATGGCACTATCCAAAATCAGCGGCGTGGCACATGTGGTGCACCACTGGCTATACATGACAGAGGAGAACGAAGGCTACGGAGATGCGTTCGGGCGAATAGACGTGCAACTGTTGAGCAACTGACCGCCCAGATGAACCAAGGGGCTACCAAGAGTGTAACCTCAACAACGGTTCAGCGAACGTTGCTGCGCATGGGCCTCCGCAGCAGACGCCTGGTTAATGCACCTATGCTTACTGCTGTTCATCGGCGACGAAGGCTGGAATTTGCACGCCAGTGCCGCAACTGGACGTCCACAGAGTGGCGACAGGTGGCTTTTTCCGATGAATCACGTTTTATGCGCCATCGGACAGATGGACGTTGGCGTATACGGCGTGAAACGTCTGAAAGCAAACACCCTGAAACAATTGCCGGAAGGATCCAGGCTGGTTGAGGGAGCATTATGGTTTGGGGAATGTTTTCCTGGCATTCACTGGGCGCACTCATCATCAGAAACCTAATTGACACTCTTCCTGCACGTCTCGCAGCGGTCCGCTCTGCCAAAGGTGGTTATTCTGGCTTTTGACTGGTGGGCACATTAATGTGACTGGACTGTGTATATAGACGAATGCGGAATCCTTTAAAACTATAATTTGTTTAATTTATAAACTAAAAACGTTACAGGTCATTTCTTATCTCCCAAGAAAGATTCCATCCAGATTCCCTAGAAAGGTGCGGAACCGCGATATCCCGGATGGAAGTGTAACGGACTAGCAACCAGAGGTTTGCGAGTTCGTATCCAACCAAAGACCGTCGTGTACAAATGGGGTTCGGACACGTTTCTGTCGTAGCTTCAAATGTCCTCTCGTTGACGTGGTGCAGAGAGTGAATGTGTCCTCACCTTTACGTGGTTTGGAGAGTGAGACGCCAGCTTAGGCGTGACCTCGTCATCTGACCGTGATTCAACATCATGTGGGGGTTTACTCGGATCTTTCACTTCGGGGGTTGATCCCGTACCGTCGCACAGTGTGTCATTTTTGATTCTAGGTGGACAAAATTCAATTTTATTAGTGTCGCAGATTGTCAAACTGACATCATATCTTAAAAGTAATATGTCCCCCTAGCAAGACCACGGTTTTATTTTTCTAGACAATTCCTCCTAACAAGATGTACAGGGGTCCGAAGTCGAACTTTCTGCGTTGGCTGCAAAACCAATCTGGCGAATGATTATTTGTACTTTGAGGAAAACTTAAAAGTATAGGTCCTATATTTTCTTTAGCGCTATTGAGTAGATACTATCATTAACTTATGTTCATCGAGGTATGTTTACGTGCGTTTAGTTTCTTGGGGACTATTTCATTAATTTACAAGATCCTTTTGAATTTATAGCTAATTAGCGTCTTACGCGCAACTGCTGATTTCAAATTTCAACTAGACTTTTAACACATTATATCACCAAAACATTACATATGCGTTATAGCCCGACTTGTTTGACGTGCGCAGAACAAACAATTTCTTGCGGAAGTCTGCGGTACTGATAGATGGTGCTTAAATTTCAGAATGACCATGGAAATTGTTCGTCAGTCCATTTTTGACATGTGTGTGATAAATTCGAAGAAAACGAAAATCGATGCTATTTTAACTTATATTTCTTATGAAATTATTGAATATTTGTTACCAAATACTGTTTTAAATACTTTAAATACTGTTAAAGTGAAAATTTTCGAATTACCCACCAAAGAATTGAGCAAAAAAGGAGTAAAATGGGCATAGAACGGGCACAAAGAACTATTCCTCAGAAATAATTCTTATTGACTTTAAGGAAATCTTACCTTTTCTCACAATGTGATTCAAGATCTAAAAACGTAATCCACAAGGAAGTTTTAAAAATAAGCCTAGAAGGCCTGAAAAAAATTTTAAGCCTGTATTTCCAAGGTAAAGAAAACGAAACTCGTAACCTTGTAGAGACAACTAGTCAAAAAGAAATGTCAATGACCACTGAAGTAAAATTCGAAAGTCATGTGTACGATATTCTACTTCAAATCATAAGATAGCTTTTTGCTGCTTTTCTGGAAAAGGTATAATTATGAAAACGATCCGTGTCTTAGTAAAACGGCAATAAAATTATCTGAAAATCATGTGCTTGGGCTAAGAGTTGACATTAATCTTTCTATGCACCATTATAAAATTACATAAACAACATAAGCAACATTAAATTTAATTTGTTTACTCCGTATAACACAAAAATGAGCTAAACGGTTGTTACTCTTCTAGGATGATTATCACGGAAACTTCAGCTGTACCCCAACTCACTAGTCACTTATCAACTGTTCTGTTAAACGATTACGTACAATTTATGAACAATCCTCCATTCTGATTTTGTCGAAAGATAATATCAGATATATAATTATAATGAGGGGCTGTGATGGCGCTGAACAAAAATATTTCCAGCAATTTTTTTCAGAAAAATATCATTATAAACAAAGTGTGTTTAGTATTTCTTTGGTACCTTTGCTTGTACTAATGTGGGTTAAAAAATTGTTTGTCAAAATCTAAACTAAACACCTTGTTCCGTCAAATTTCTTTTTGCCAAATAATTAGTAGATTTAACTTCAAGGGAAGTTAATAATGTGCAAGGTACTTTAAAGCTGGCTTTGTTGTTTTGATAGATGTGACCAAACATCAAACATGGAACACTAACGATAAACACTGCTCGTAGATTTTGTTGGAAATGCTGATAAAGTCTGCTCAAATGACCATTGTTATTGTTATCAAGCTCTACCAAATCATAATATAATGTTTAAATTCTTATTTCTAGATAAACTGATAAGTTTTCTGAGCAAAAAGCAAGTGCAAGATGTATATACCTCAGAAAGTATCCTTGGTTCCCAGGTTCCCGTAAACTATACATAAAATACTGATCCATGGAAATGCTATTTCACTTCTTGTAGTCTTCCAATTGGTAATTGGTCCGCTTCTTAAAAGCGCAAGACAAGGAATAAACACAAAAAGCGATAAGAGAAATATTTTCTATAATAATGTCAAGAACTGATATGAATAGATTAGTCATTACTTCAGATTCACTAATTGTAAGTTTACGAGCAAGGTATAAAACTAAACGCAGCCAAGTATGTCCAAAAAGGTTGAATTTTTTAAATAACTTTCCCAGTTGAGATTCCAAGTATATAATTTTGTAATATTTTTCAAATATTTTCTACTTTAGTTTTTGAATTATTCTTTATTTTTAAATGGAACTGTTATGGGTATATCTGACTATTGTTCAGGTGTATATTAATATAAAATTGTAAAATATACGGTTAATAATTGATCGAAGTATATTTAATATAAGAAGCAAAGTTGACAAATTTCTTTAAATTTAGCATATTTCTGCATCCAAATAGTTACTGAAAACGTTAAATATACACCAAATCAGATTTTTATCACTCACAGTCTCTTATAATCACCCAAAATCAGTGTATTTTTGATGCAATATTTTTGTCCCCCTAGATTGCGAAAACGCCAAGAGTTGTATGGCTCCGTTGCGAGGTAAATTAAACACATATCTAACCAAGAAAGGTGAGAACTCTCTCGAAGATAGAGGGAAGGAGAAACCAGAAGCGACATTCCACGAAATTGATCCTAATCAGCCTTACGGTGACATGCGGCACTTGTACACTGCTAACTACTGTCTCGACAAATAACTATGTTCAAAATGTCCTCTTGAATTGACACATCTATCTACCTTGAACACTACCTGATTACAAATTTGGGGTACACAATGCTTATATAATTTCAAACCCAAGTATGAACGGCGTTTTTCAGTTTCGTGATATTGGAATACCTCGTCTGTACGCTTCACTGTCGCTTCTGACTAATTGAGTGTTTGTGTTGACACACAATTAAACCCAAGATAATGATAATGATAACACTTTCTTCCCGACAAAACTCGTTTTCTTTCCACTTAAGGTCGACCTTGGGGAAACGTGAGTGGACCAGACCTTGCTGGTTTTATATTCTGGTCGCGAGCTTTCTTTACAATCTCTCCCTCCCACTTTTATTTCATTGCACATTGTTTTTATTTCAATCGGTTGCTTCTCGGGGAACACCAATGTGACAATCCTCCCTTTGGCAATCAAACTCCGTTTCGTTCGTAATTCGTCATGTTTGTGGTGGATCAGAAAGGTTGAACGATTTTGACCGGTAAAAGAGTCGAGCTTCACAGACCACTAGGAATAAACGTTGCTTTGTTCCTAAGCAAACGTTCGTGGGATTTGAAGTTGAAAAGACGTGCTTTTAGAATATCCCCGATTTGATTCTGTCTATCATCCACAAAGTATGTTACTGATCCATTACGATTATTCCCTATTTAATATGAAAAAATGTTTTCAGAATATATATAATTGGATTCTTATTTCTACAAAGTGGAACTTCAAGGTTTTTGCATTCAGGGTATCATTGTTTTTAACTTTTAGTATAAATAATTGTCGTTTATTATTTGTAAGATGTGTTGAAGGGAAACTTTTATTCAATCTGAAAACATGTTTTTAGAATATACCTATTTTAATAAAAAATTGGATTTTACAAGGCTTTGCTAATCAGGGTATCATTGTGTGTTTCTAGGTTTTAGCATAAATAGAGTAATTGATCCCTTTTCAAATGCAGAGGAACAATTTTTTTATTTAATTTGAACAAATGTTTTCAGAATGTACATTAAATTCCCATAGCTTGTTTTACAAGGTAGCAATTTCAAGGTTTTTTTTTGTTTAGTATATCATTGGTTTTAGCTTTTAGTGTAAATTGTCACTGTTCACTTTTTAAATGAAGGAGAACCTTTTTTATTCAGTGTGAAAAAAACCGTTTTCCAGAATATGCATAGTTCGATTCCGTTGGTTTTTACAAGGTATGTTATAGCACAAAACACAATGATATCCATTAAGGATATCATTGCTTTTAGTGTAAGTTGTCATTGATCACTTAAGGCAAATCTTCATTTAAATTCATTTTATTTATGACTATTTACAACCTAAAATGATCTTATTGCAAAAATACAAATATATATATAATAATGGAAACGGGGAATTTTTCAAAAGAATGAAATCGCTGAGCGCACTAAGATCGAGGATATCTTTAGTGGTAACAATTACTCGTCTTTCACCGACTCACGCACAATTTCTTACATTTATTCTCAAATAAACGACGAAATCATTTATTCTGGTCAATTCTCAGGATATTATAGAATTTATCTTATTTTAGAACAAGACAGTCGATCGCATATGGAACATAATCTAGGATAAAAATAGAAAAATAGACGTAATTAATGTTTTTAGTCAACTAAATTAATATTTGTTTTAGGATTCATGATTTTGTCATCAAAAGCATCTGAATTTGGTAACTTTCAGTACAATATTTTCCAAATCAATTTATGACATCACATCGTAATCAAGAAACCTAAGTTTACGTATTAAGTAACTTACAGAAATCATAATAAAGGAGTGCTTTTTGTGTTGAAAATATTTCAGCTATTTATTTTTTTTAAAGGTCGGATTCGCAAGAGGTTAAAAGCATCGTTATGCCTCCACCACTGATGAGTGTAGTACAGCTGTTTTTCCTTACACTTTGTGTTTTCGTTGCTTCCGATTCCAGGTTGAAACGCCAAAGTAAGTCTATTTTGATCCTTTGGTTTGTACCTCTTACGATAAATATACTTTTATCAACTGCGGATATCTATTACTCTTTTTTGGCGCATCTTGTTTATAAAGGACCTCTCGCGCAAAACTCCAACCAACCTATTACTCTACTTAGTCACAGCTTGTTTATTTTAGGGTCTTAAGCTATAAAACTCCAACCAACCTATTTTACTACTTTGGCGAAGCTTATTCATTTTACCATTAAGGTGTATGTCCAGAAACAACGAAAATCGACCAGAATATCAAAATTGTTTTATTAATTCAAAATATTTTCAAATTTCTTAGCTTTCAAACGATGCCAAGACCTTGAAAATATTCGAAATAGTGTTTTAGTTACAGGGGTTTTCGTTAGGTACAGACACCATGAACAGGCATGTTTCTAAAACTTTAAACTAGATTTCTGAAGAACTGCGTTTTGGAATAGGATACATTGTTCAAAACGTGAGAGAGAGATAACTCCACAATGAATTCACCTAATTTATTTACTTTTGCATCATTATGATCTATACAACACAGTGGATGTTTTGAATATCAATCAGAGGTATTTAGTCAAGAAATGGATTTGTAATTGATTTTTAAATAATGAAATTCCTGAAAATTTTTTAATTTTTTTACGTTTTCTTAGTTAAAAAATTGTAAAAAAAATACTTCTAGCAATTTGACGGAAGCTCAAAACATGGAGAATAATGTTAGGAATAATTTACAAAAGGAATCGTCTTTCTGAACAAATTAGAATTTGAAATATCACGTTTCAAAAACATGCTAATTTGGTAATTATATCTTAATTAGATAATTAATTATTTGCACAATATTATTTTTCTCCTTGAAATGGTTTTAAGGATAGTCCTGTGGTAAAAAAAACTGTCTTTTTAAAGTCAAAATTAAAAATCAAATCTTCTACTGTATACGTACACCTCAAAACTTCAAAACCTGTTATTCTACTTTGACACAGATTTTTTATTAAGGGCCATAGAACTCCAACCATCCTATATATTACTCTACTTGTACTCATTATATTAATTCAAGAACATAAAGCGGAGCAAACTCGATGCGGATATAAAAACCTAAAAAGTAGATATCAACTCAAGCGCCAGATAGGAAATTCAAAATACCTTTTAACATAAAAACCAAATAAAAAATATAGACTAAATAGGAATATGTTGAGGGAATTTTTAAGGAATGTTGGAAAACCACATGAACGAGGTGTAAATAGTAAATTCTCTATTGAAGGACGGCGTTACGAATTTATCCGATAAACAAATTTATCCCAACTCGAATAGTTGTGGGGGCATATTTCATTTAGGTGTATACGGACTTCACAGACTCGAGATACCTGAGGATCTTTTCCCATGGGGGTTTCTGCTTTCATCCTACAACTCTTTATCCCTATCACTTTTTTGCTTTTCACATTTTTACTTGAAGTTATGTGCTTAGAACAGCCTGATCAAATATGACCCTGTCACCATAAAACTCGAAACCACGCAATCAACCAATCATGAATGTCATAAACACTCATCTACAAGTCCTTCTGTGCCTCAGGGCAGCATCTTTTGGTTTGTGATGACATAGCAATCCCGAAGGACCCGAGTGATATGTTTTCCTTTGTATTTCACCCTCGCTGACCCTTATGCTTATTGCTTTTTTCCCCTTAATCATTGTTTTCTTGTGTTTGTACTTCAGAAATCTTTATATGATTTCATCCCACTATGATACACAATCCCTCTTTCTCCTTTCACGTTTTTACTTGAAGTTGTGTGCTTAGAACAGACTCGTCAAATATGGCCCTGGCACCATAAAACTCCAAACCAAGCAATCAACCAAACACGAATGTCATAAACAGTCATCGACAATTTCTTCTGTGCCTCAGAGCAGCATCTTTTGGGTTGTCCAGGCCATCACAACCCCGAAGCACCCGAGTGATCTATTCTCCTTTGTGTTTCACCCTCGCTGACCCTTATGCTTATTGCTTTCCCCTCTCAATCGTTGTTTTCTTGTGTCTGTACTCGAGAAATCTTTATTCGCTTTCATCCCACTATGTTACACAATCCCTCTTTCTCCTTTCACATTTTTACTTGAAGTTGTGTGCTTAGAACAGACTTGTCAAATATGGCCCTGGCACCATAAAACTCCAAACCAAGCAATCAACCAAACACGAATGTCATAAACAGTCATCGACAATTTCTTCTGTGCCTCAAGACAGCATCTTTTGGGTTGTGCAGACATCACAACCCCGAAGCACCCGAGTGATCTATTCTCCTTTATATTTCACCCTCGCTGACCCTTATGCTTATTGCTTTTCCCCCCTAAATCGTTGTTTTCTTGTGTTTGTACTCGAGAAATCTTTATCCGCTTTCATCCCACTATGTTACACAATCCCTCTTTCTCCTTTCACATTTTTACTTGAAGTTGTGTGCTTAGAACAGACTCGTCAAATATGGCCCTGGCTCCATAAAACTCCAAACCAAGCTATCAACCAATCATGAATGTCATAAACACTCATCTACAATTCCTTCTGTGCCTCAGGGCAACATCTTTTGGTTTGTGACGACATAGCAACCCAGAAGGACCCTAGTGATCTATTCTCCTTTGCATTTCACCCTCGCTGACCCTTATGCTTATTGCTTTTTGCCCCCTCAATCGTTGTTTTCTTGTGTTTGTACTCGAGAAATCTTTATCCACTTTCATCCCACTATGTTACACCAATCCCTCTTTCTTCTTTTACAATTTTGCTTGAAGTTGTGTGGTTAGAACCTGGTCAAATGGCCCTGGCACCTAAAACTCCAAACCACGCAGTCAACCAAACACAAATGTCATAAACAGTCATAAACAATTTCTTCTGTACTTTAGGGCAGTGGTCGGCAAATCGCGGCTCTTTAACTACTTGAGTGCGGCTCTGCCACGGATCCATATCGACTAAATGCTGGCAGTAAATATACCGCCGGTGATGCCAGGAAGAAAGCAGTTGAGACGTATCACGAAAAATCAAGTTCTGTATTTAATTATTGGGTGCAATCTTCCAATAATATTAATATGGCAAGCTTTATTGATAATTAGGGCAACTTTTTGCAACAAATGCAACTTTTTTTTCACACGTTCTACAATGCATGCAAAGTAATAAAACCAAAAGTCTTCCTACTTGGGGTGTATTGTAAGAGAGTTATAACTGCTACATGAATGCAACTTTCTGCATAAATGCAACTTTTTGCATAAATGAAACAGCCTGCAACTTTTTAAAATTTAGCTTAAAATTGAAAAAAAAATTAAATTATTATTTGATTTTTTATCCTCTGAATCAACCCTTTGATTTAGTGTGTCTGATCTTGCGAACGCCGAAGTATTGCGGATCAAACAAAAAGTTCATGGAAAGAAGGTGTTCTTCCTTACAGACGAAAGTGAAATAAATGGCAGGAGGTAACTTTAACACATTGGTTGGCACTCTTGGTAATCGTGAGGAAATTTGCGCAATCGACTGCAGAGTTCGCGAGGAGAGTGTCGATGATGTTCTTCGCCTTGTAGATAACGTTTTAAAATCTCTGTATGTTGAGCGAGAGGATTTTGCGCTTCTGCTATCCGATATAGCATATTATATGACTCCGGCAGGAAAGACACTCAAGGTACATTATCTGCAATTGCTACAATTTTCCGGGATGATTACCCCCCCCCCCCCCCCGTCAGTATTTTCTATTGCAACAATGTCAGGCAACATCGGTCTCTGTTGAGTAAATTGTTTCAATGTTAAAGAAATTACTCGCCAAGGATCGACCATACAACGAAATCAACGTTTTTCTGTATTTAATGATGTATTTTACTGTTGTACACAACTAAAATTGTCAATAATGTTTTCATTTTTTACAAATAATTTATTTTAGATTTTAGTGTACCAAAAATAAATGCAACTTTATTTCCATAAATGCAACTTTAGGGAATGATAAATGCAACTTTTCCCAGTTTTACTGCAACAAAAAAGTTGCCCTATTGATAATTAAGAGATTGCTAAGAGATTGCAAAGCATAGACAGACGGTGAATTCATTAAAAGCTGTTTTATAAATTCATCCGAAGAGCTATTCCGGAATTTTAAGAACAAGGCAGAAATTCTTTAAAAAAATTGTAGCTACCACTGTTTGCTAAAACAATAAAAGACAGAACAGTTAAAATGTCTTCGAATATAACCAATGAACAAATCAAAGATTTTAAATTGGTTTCAGCTGTTAACGAATCTATAGCTAACGAATCTTTTGTGACATTACTGAAACAGTGCAAGTTTCACTTTTTGTTCGATTTATTTCGTCTTTGGATCCTAAAGACGAACTTTAAGGATTATTACCACTGAAAGGTCAAACACGTGGCGAGGATATTGTAAATGCTGTCATTGAATGCCCATGCGGAAATATATTCCACACGATAAAATTGCTTAAATTTTAAGAGATGGGGCAAAAAGTATGACCGGAGTGAGAAAAGATTTTGTTTCAATTTTGAAGGAAAAATTAATCACGCGATACTTGTCTACCATTGCATCTTCCATAAAAAAACGCTTTGTGTGCAGACATTTCCAGAAGAAATTTGCACTGTAATGGAATTGGTTCTCAAGATTGTCAACACAATTGTAGCTAAAGCTCTTTATCATCGCCTATTTAAAGAATTTTTAGTTGAAATGGAGTGAATATGCAGATCTTCTGCTGCATAATAAGTTACGTTGGCTTTCAAGAGGAAACGTTTTAAAACGTTTCGCTTCCTTATTATTTGAAATTTAAACGTTTCTCCTTGAGAAGGGTGTTGACTATCTTAAACAAACGAACGATCAGTGGATCCAAAAATTTTATTTCATGGCAGACGTTACGTCATTATCTTAATAATCGTAATCGTAATCGTTAACTACAGGGGAAAAGAAACACAATTTTTTCGATGTTGGGAGAAGTCATTTCATTCGAAAACAAAGTATCCCTTTTTGCTCAAGATTTTGAAAGAGAAACATTAATTCATTTTCCAAGCCGGCTGAAATATTGACAAGAAAATAACTCGGTAATTGACAGTTACTATTTCAAAACAACTTTAAATATGAGGGAAGCTTTTCTACGGAGGTTTCGGGAATTCAGAAATAACATAGCGACGTTAGCCTTCGTTGGAAACTCTCAGTGTTGACGTAACATAATTAAATTATTTTCCCTTTAATATTGACATTGGCACTTTTGAAATGCAATTACTGGAGCTAAAAAACAAAGAATTTGTGGAGCTCCAAATTTGAACACCTTAATGCTGATATGGAAAATATGGAGAAAAATAAATATGACAGTAGTTCACAGAAAAAGTGGTCTGCTTTGAAAGACCTGGAGAAGGAAGACACACGTGATAATTTTCAACACCTGAAGTAGTATTCCCGACTCATAATCAGTTTAAAAAAACTAGTATTTGCTCTTCTTTCACTGTTTGGCTCTACATATTCATACGAACAATCTTTTCCAACCGTGAACCTTATCAAAAATAGAGGTCTTCAACTGAGAAATAGTCTTATTCATGAGAACCTGGAATCCTGCTTGAAATTAAAAACAATGACATACAAACCGGACTTATCAAAACTTTCCAAGGAAAAGCAAGGTCATTGTGTTCACAAATTCGTGGTTTGTCATATTTTTATTTTAATGTAAAAATATTTGTTTTGTCAATAAATAAGATTATTATTGTTATGATATCTGGTTTTATTTAATGTTAGCAGCTAGTTTAAACAAACTCATAAAAACATTGTTCTTGGAAAGAAATTTGGCTCTTAAAAGAAATCTTAATCATTGTACTGCTTATGTTTGGCTCTTTTGACTAATAAGTTTGCCGACCACTGTTTTAGGGCAGCATATTTTGGTTTGTGCCTACATTACAACCCCGAAGGACCCGAGTAATCTGTTCTCATTTCTCTTTCACTCTCGCTTACCCTTATGCTTATTGCTCTTATCCCCCTCAATCGTTGTTGTCTTGTGTTTGTACACGAGAAATCTTTATCTGCTTTCATCCCACTATGTTACGCAATCCCTTTCTCCTTCAAATTTTTATTTGAAGTTGTGTGCTTAGAACAGCCTGGTCAAATATGGCTATGGCACCATAAAACTCCAAACCAAGCAATCAACCAAACACGAATGTCATAAACAGTCATGTACAATTTCAACTGTGCCTCAGGGCAACATCTTTTGGGATGTGCCGACATCACAACCCCGAAGGACCCGAGTGATCTATTCTCCTTTGTGTTTCACCCTCGCTGACCTTTATTCTTATTGCTTTTTGCCCCCTCAATCGTTGTTGTCTTGTGTTTGTACTTCAGAAATCTTTATATGCTTTCATCACACTATGTTACACAGTCCCTCTTTCTCCTTTCACGATTTTACTTGATGCTGCGCTATTTACAGCCTAGCCAAATATGGCCCTTTCACCATAAAATCCGAAACCAAACCATTTTTTTTTGCAGTCATTTTTGAAGACGACGACCCCAGAGATCGTAGGCCAAATGCCGACTGCGTAACCCCGGACAGACAGCGAGGGCAGTGCATACCCTGGACAGCATGCGCAACGCTTCGCCACATAACCCGTTGGAACCGCTTGCAACCGTACATGTGCGGATTCGACGGCAACGAGCCTCGGGTGTGTTGTCCCTCGGAGGATGAGGACCCGGACACTGTCTTTTTCACGACCACCAGGAGACCACCCAGGAGGACTACGCCGACTAGGAGGAGGACCACGACCAGAAGGCCGGCTGTGACGACGAGAAGGCCGGCTGTGACGACAAGAAGACCTGTCACCACAACAACCGTCGCTGGTAGGGTGATTGGGAGACAGCTGCCAAGGTTCCTGCCACAGAGTAAGAATACGTTTTTTCGTTGTTGGGCGCATTTATATATATATATATCAGAATAGTTTTACAATTAAAAAAGGCATATTTTAAGTTAAACCACAGAATGCATGACTGAAATTGTATCGACATTGAGGAATATTGCGAAACTCTTATGCCGAAGACGCTCAAAGCTCATACTCTTAGGTGTGTACGGGCATCACAACACTGAGGTAGTCAATTATCTTTCCTGCCTTTCATTTTTACCCTCGTCAACCCTTCTGATTTTTCTTCCTTGTGTTTGACGGGACGCGGTATCCCGGTTGGAAGTGAAGCAGATTAGTAATTAGTGGGTTCGAGTTCGAATCAGACTAGACTATCATTTATAAAGGGAGATGATGCACGTTAAATCTGTCGTAGCCTCAAATGCCTTCATGTTGGCGCGGTGTGGAAGTTTGGAAAGTGGAGTGCCAGTTCCCATGTGACCTCGACATTTAACTGTGGTTTAAAATTACGTGGTGTCTATCACACCTCACCCTTTCGTTCTATCTATATCTCTCGTGAGTGTGACTGTGGTTCGTTTCATCTACTGGAGAGGGCAACACTTCCTAGATATTTTCATCTATTTATTTGGAATTCTAGGTTACATCGGAATATAGTTTTACAGCATAATAGAAAACAGCAACAGAGAGCCCCTCACGTCCATTTGCCCCGGTCACCGTGGGTCGAATTCTTTTTTCCTTTTTGCTCTCCCCTTTTTCTCTTCCTGACCCGGGTGACCTATCACAGACACCCCAGCCAACGTCCCTAGAAGATGTCTCGTTTCCCCCAACACCAGTTCTTCCTTGTGTTGGCCGGAGAACCTCAGATCCTCACAGTGTCGTCCTCGGTACTTTGCCTTTGGGTTTGATCCCAGACCGTCACCAATGGCCTATTGTTTAGCTACAGTGCGACGCTAAGTAACTACCTACCTTGCTCTTGGCGCAGGTTAGTCAAATATGGCCCTCACGCCATTAAAACACAAAAACACCCAACTCGTATATTTAAGTACGGCAAATCTACATATATATGTATACAATATATGTATATAGTTGCACAATTGCCATTCTCTCTTCAATTAAACATTTAATACAATCATAATTTTTATTTCTATTGTCCATTTAAGTTATGACATTATTCTTCTAGGAGTCAGGTGCGTTAATTCCCGACATGTTCACTTCCTATCAACTGTATATGTAATGATAATTCATGCAGCCTTTTAAAATTTGTGAGGTTGTCAAAAACAGACTCACTGGAGACCACAATCTCCAAGTGTTAAAGGAGTTTATCGAGACAGCTGATTTGGCCCTAGCAACCTACGAGTTGTTGTCTGCGCAGGATTATTCAGGTCATACTCGGTTGTATTTATCTGTTCTGTGTCAGTAAAATTTCCTTTGCGGGTATGATGATTTAGTTGACACTGTTCGGTGCTATTAAATGTCTTGTGAGGTTCAAAACTACGTCGTGTCGTCCTTGGATTTTTTTTACTTTACAGGACTATGTCCAGAGTTAGTCCGGGGACTTTTCCCTCCAACCAAAAGATGGTAGCGGTTAATGATGTTAAGACGGGTGGGAGGAAGCTCAACAAAATGGTTCTGCAACCTAACCGACGCCAGCCCTGCTTGACTCTCCTCTCTGGTGAGAGATCATATGACTCACCTGTCAAACGAACAAGTCGAGCCGAACACAACCAGGACATCGCTTTCTTGTGACTCTCAACTTCAGCAAGTCTTTGGCATTACTTGGAGTCCAGGTGGCTTGCCAATTGATGGTAATTGTGATCACCTTAACTTCATTGGCACCTGTTTGTCCCAACACCCTGATTAGAGATTGTAAAAGATTCGATCATATTGATCGTAAGACCACGATCACCCAAGAAAGCGATTGAAAAGCTTAAAAGCCTCTGCAAGCCTGTTCTCGTAGAGACAAACAGCAGGATGTCGTCTGCAAAATCAGATGCGTTAACTTTGAAGCCCTACCGAGAATCCAATGTACTGCTGCAGGCCCCTTCAAAAAGCCCTCAATTACCATATTGAATAGCAGGGGTGGGAGGGGATCCAATCCTGACTGCGCAGGTGGGAACAAAAGGGGCTGTGCACCCATCCACGATCTCGAGGGTCGTGGTGCCAGCGCCATACATGAACTTATATAATCGATCTCTCGAGAACGTCATATATTGCCCCATGGTGCACAAAATCAAAAGCCTTCTGGAGGTCGATGAACGCTAGATGTAGCTCTTTGAGGCTTTCCCTAGCATAAATATGAGTAGTGTCCAGCACTAAAGTGTTTTCCATCGAACCATACAGAGATTGAAACCACTTCTGCTGATAGTCATGCACCACCCATTTGCGAAATCAATTTGCCAAGATCTTATTGAAAATCCTGCTTAGCACAGTACATTAGAGATAGTAATGGACCGCAGGTCTCTCGGACTGTTGGACGTTAGTTTTTTTTATAAGAAACAAAGTCCGTGCCTGCAACTGTCTTGCAGGTGGTCCTTACAGCACCATGATGTTAACAATTTTTGTAAGGAACTCCCATGGGAGTCCCTTGATCTGTGCAAGTGTCTTGTCTGTGTGTGATTTTCTCAATTTCTGACCCGTGAGAGAGCGCCAGACTCCAGATAATTTCCGCCTGGGGGGTCGATGTTAGAGCAGCAGGACAGTCATTGCTGAGGACCTCATTGCTGAGGATGGTAGAACATTGGGGGTAGAGCCATAACAGATCTCCAGAAGTCCTTCTAAAAAAATCTTATGATGTAAAAGGGGGATGACAACAGGCTTCCCATCAAAGATAGCATTGATACAGCGAGAGCGATTTTTCTTTTATAGTTTTTGCGGTTTTAACACATTTTGCTCTTTGCTGCTTCCTACTGGTAGTGAGTTTGCTGCCCACGCCAGGTCCTGCTACCTTCCACTTTTTATTTTGGGGCATTAACATGGTGATGTCGATGTTAAGTCATGCAGTATGCCGTCAATGATAACTGCCAGGTGACCCCTGAGGACTTGTTTGGGCGTGTACTCTGATAGGTATAAAACCCTATCAATATCAGCAAATTGACCAAAGCTTGGCAGTATAGATCTTCATATTGTCTCTGGTCATGCTATTCCCACTCTCATCCTCAGTGAGCCTAGGCAAGCTGTCGAGCAGGATTGCATGGTCGATGATACCACGGCGCCGACCAGGCTCATTAGACGTATAATCGATAGGCCATGTGGTCTCAGAAGACACCAGAGGGCACTCGATGGGCGGGTGGGCCTATGTGACTGCAGGTGATAACTTCTTCCGAGTACTGGTTCATAATATTGAGTTGTTACTTGAAGCGAATAGTGTGTCTTTCCTGAAGTGGCTTCTAATGGGATCAGACCAACTTGTTTCTACAGTATTACAGTACTACAACTATGATTATTTATTCACATTATAGTTCTAATTCTAAACACGAATTCAGAATGCTAAGCAAAAACACACCCAGTCATCTCAGTTTACCATTCCCCACGTGATGGAAATCGAATTACGTTTCGAACAAGAAATCTGCTTCAAAATCATTTTCATACATGAAATTTTCTGTGTTTTAAATGTTCTATTTCATAGTCCTTATTGATAACCATCTTTATACACCTTAATTTCCATGATAAAAATAGCTTTTGTAGTATCGAAAGAGATATTTTATTCCATTCTTCTACAATTTTCCAAAGTCCCTGAATGGTTTTCGGTCGACATTTCGATAATGCTCTTTTTAAAAGTCCAAGAGCACAAAATAACATGGGTGGTCCATCTGGAGATTTAGCAGGAATATCAGTGAAGGGTTATTGACTTGATACTAGTTTCTTGTTTCATTTTTTCCTAGATTTAATAGTGGATTTAGATGTATGGCTGCTTGCTTTATCCTGATGCTGCTCTACTGATTGTTGGCAGCGTGGGTAAACATATGGTATTTCGTTTTTGAATATTGGGGATAAAATATGGTCTTGATAGTATTTAGAATTGATTTTTACAGTGCTTCCTACTCTCTTGACTTTTAATTTCCCATTGTATGCAAAACCAGAAACAATCATAAATAAGTTAGAGAAAGTTTTTTATAGATCTTTGAACCACGTTTTATGATTTTTCTCCTCTTTTATGATATTAAATTGTTCCTTTTTTTTTGTTGCAAACATTTAAATACACCCACACCTCGTTTATTATCACAACATTTTCCCATCTTTCTCCAGCTGAATGCTGTTGGGTCTTAAAAAGGTTCGTACGTACGGACCACATCGACAATGATTACAAGTATAGTGGGAGTTGAGAATTAAGTGTAACCATTCCGCTAACCCTGCACGTGAAGCTGTGTGAGGAGAGCAAGGATATCTCCGAACATTACAATCAAAACATAAGAAGGTGTGTTTATCGTCCCAATTAACAACAAATTAAATAATAAAGGATGGCAATTCATGTTTAAATTTAGCAACAAAAAGATTTATTCAACATGGGAAAAAGATAATAGATTTTTGTCGTGTGACACACAGATATCAATTAAAGTTCTTGATTTATATAACATTATAACAGGGCTCGAAATACCCGGGTGCACAGGAGCACTGTGCACATGAAAATAAAATTGTGCACCTAATTTTTTCCCGCTAGGTGCATGTCGTGCACCTAACGATAAAAAAGGGGAAGGAACGTTTTTTGTTATTTTGATGCTTGAACAAAATATTAGTATCGACCTCTCTCGCTCTAAAGGAACTTATTTAAAATTCCTTAATACACACTATGCGAAAACAAAATCGCTGGGCCGTAACGGGTTTATACAGGAGGAAGGTTTACTTGTGTCACTGCCAACAGAATTTTCCGATGATTGAAACATTTTCCAGATGGCTCTGTTGAAGCCACTGTCGCGAAATCCTTGCGCCGAAGAATTTAGAAATGTTTAAATATTTTTATTTACTATCTACTACTAACCTATCTAAACATACCCAACTAATAAAGTAGTTTACATTATATCGATGCTCTTATATTACGTTTTTTTAATGTGCAGATTAAATTTAACCTGTGCACCTAATTTAAAAACTCAGGTGCACCTTGTGCACCTGTATTAAAAAATCTATTTCGAGGCCTGCATTATAAATTGTTTTTGGTTAGTAAACATAGCAATTATTACATTATGCAATGGGGGCATTCTATCAACGATGATTAAAACGTGAAGTGACGCCAAAAAAAGGGAAAACGGAAAGGGGGTGATAGGAAACTACGCGTGGGAAAAAGGATTTTAATTAGTTGAATTACTTGTATTTAGCGTAGACACATAGTCTTAAGTACTACACACGGGATAAGTCTCGAGACAAAAAAAATAAAGCTGGTATTTATCAGTTAATGATACGTCAACATCTCGTTATGAAGGCCTCCTTCCTTCAAACGGAGAAAAGGTCTGGGTCAACCTCTGACCGCAAGCACGCTTTATAAGTTAACTACACTTGACGACTAGAATGGAAAAGAGATCGTTTTTTGCAGTGTATGCCTATTGTAGTCTCACTAAGGTGATAAGGTCAGCTTCCTCCATAGACTAAAGTCTATGGCTTCCTCTGATTGCCTCATTTCGAAGTTTTCTAAAGATTTCCACATTTTTAATGAGCATAGCTTGGAGCGAGGTGAAGAAGAACCGAGGGGAGAAATTACGTTAGGGAAAAAAAATGACGGTCACTTAGAATTCTTGGTTGTTGCTGAAAAAATGATTCGATGGATTGAAGTGATGTGTCCGTGAATTCGGCACACAACAATGCTTCTCATATAGAATTCTACAGCGGCTTCTGCATTCTGCAATACGTTGTGGAGATAGACGAAGAACATTGTATATTTTGGCCTTTTTAAGCGATTGAAATCAACGTTAATTATTTAATTTACAGTTGAAACTACACATTTTAAGGACTTTGTAATAATCTTTTGACCTGGCGGATTTTCTTTTATAATCAAAGATCTTACCTTAGAAATATTTTTCTTTTTTTTAGAAACATATTTGGAAGTATTTTCCCAATTTTTTGCATTTCTTTCCTTTTTTATTAATAATTTTACTTATCGTACCTTTAGCTATCGAAAAACTATGACATTTACAGCTGATTTGAATAAGTATAATTCTTTGGGAAAGATTGGAATATAGCCTTCTATTCATTGCTTATTTAAAAGCGCTATTTTGAAAGAAAAAAACTGAGTTAGCAGTCGAAAAGTTATACTCTTTAACTATTTAACTGCTGTGAAAATAAAATTATTTCGCAGCATGCGATTTTTTCCATCTCATCTCAATCGTTCACAAAATGTCCGAACAGTCTCTGTATGTTATTATTTATCGCATACTCCTCTTGATACAGCGTAACACTGACATACATCTATGTCTTTGCTGGAATTTCCCATTTCCGTTGAGATACACCACAAAAAAGTTTTAATCAGATTGAGATCCGGTGATGTAGGTGATTGGCTTTGCAAAGGAATTTCTTTGATACAATGTCACTAACTTCTTCATGACACAATGTCACTAACAAATAAACTGTCCTGTTGGAATTTTCCATCTCCGTTTAAGATACACGATAACAGATGTTCCATAAAATCGAGATACGTTGATTGAGGTTGTCTCAGCAAGAAAAACTCTTCATAAGCGTAATACACTGACATAGATCAAATTTTTGCTTGAATTTCCTATTTCCGTTGCGATACACCATAAGAGTCTCAATCACATTGAGATTCTGTGATGTAGATGATTGACTTTGCAAGGAAATTTTTCACTATACTCTTCATGACACTATGTCACTGACAAATCACTGTCCTATTGGACTCTTTCATCCTCGTTAAGATACACTATAAAATATGTCAATCAAGTCGACACGAGGTGATTTAGGTGACTGGCTTAGCAAGAAAGAAATTCTTAGTCATACTAAGCGTAATACACTAGGATATATCAATGTCCTGCTGGATTTTACCTCGTTAAAGGTACACCACGAGCACAACCTTATTCTTGTCATCCCTATAAATTACAACATAAGAAATTCCTATTTTGTCGATCCTTCTCAAAATTAAAACTTATTGGCACATTTTCTATCTGCTCGTACCATTTTTAATTCATTAAAGTACTTGACTACACCGATTAGCAAATTCGTTTGTTGTAAATTTAATAAAAACTAACTTTTCTTCAGATTGCGGAGTTACCCAAGAGGATACCCACAGAAGAGTCGTTGGTGGTCAGGAAGCTAAGCGTGGAGCTTGGCCATGGATGGTAAGTAAATTTATAAATAAAAATTTCAGTTCGCTGACAGTCTAGAGGCAGGGACGGAAAGCTCATGTCACTGAGTGGCACACGAAAATGATTTAGGTGGAAAGTTGGCAATGAAAATATCATAAACCCTCCAAGTGGCAACCACCAACAGTTTGGAATTTTCAGTTCGTGGTAAGAATAGTTCAAAATTACGAAGTGTTATCCTTCGTGGTTGATCCCGGATCGTCATCAATAGCTCGTTGTGTTGCTCCAGTGTGACGTTAATTAAAAATACCAAACACTAGTTCGAGGTAGGTATTCTAATTTACGTCGCACTGGAGCCACTCAACGCGCTATTGGTCTGGAATCAAACATTAGGGCTGTATTTATAACTCCGAGAACCACGGATCAACGATAATCCTCCTACTACCGAAGAAACATTATTCACAATACCTGATCCAAGGTTTAAATCGCCGTTTGGGTGTTAAATTTTGGTCCTTCGAAAACGGTGGAATAACTCACTATGGAAAATTAACTCAAGTGCAGGAAATTCTCTTTTTTGCGAAGGAAGCGATATTTTGTAAACAAAACAAAAAAGACGACACGCTTCATTCTTTGTTACTTACAGTATCGTTGCGAGAACGCGCATGCAACTATTCTTAAATGAATTAGAACAAGCACTTGAAGACATTTTCTGCAAAATGTGCTCAGATATGATGTTCTGGTTCGAACTACATTCTGGCTCGCTAGCAAATTTGTCGTGAATTGAAAATTATTTTGTTGATTCATTATAAACGAAAGAAAAATGATAATACAAGAAACTTTACTTTGCACCAACTCACCCATACTGACAAGTACATAGATAATCGGATTGCATTGTAGGTATTGTGTTTAATTCTTTCTTGCTTAACTTAACTTTCCATAAAAGTCCAATCTGAAGTCCACTGCGCTAGCAACCTTCGAGTTCTAAGAGACGCAGGTTCGATTTGTGGCAAATGCATTCCTCCCTCAGTGCATTTCTCTATTCTATGTCCGTAAAAATTTCATTGTGCGTGTGTATATATCATTTCTTGATATTGCAAACCTTGCATCTGTCGCAGAATCTATATATATAATTCTCTTACGTGGCACGCCAAAAAGACGTTATTTGTAATCGCGTTTTGGCAACACTGTACGATTGTTTGTTTATCGCGAAGTCTCGCGCATCGATTGAATTTATAGCGTTATCGGATGAAATTTTATGGAAAAAAAAGGAAATTTTAATGATCTGTTACAGTTAGTTTATAATAGAAATCAAAGAAAGCGGAGGATCTTTTCAGGGCCATTTAAAAAACGGTCCTTTTCAGGGCCAACAATTATAGTTCAACAAGACGCTTGCACTACAACTTTCGGCAACAAACTCAATGAAAAAGTGTGGGTCGTTTGAGTGCTGGGAAAATGTATACACAAACAACATGTTGGGTATTCAATTTCCAAAGCAACGCTCACATTTCGAGTCAAAATTTGCACAAAGTTTCATTTGAATTCTGATTTTAGAGATACTGTATATATTTTTTCTGTCATACAGCAAATTTAGATTTGAAAAACATTTTTTTGGTAACATATTTTGTAAACAATCCCTTCTGCTAGGACACATGTCTTCATTGAGGCGAGCGAAGCTAGCATAGGTTCGCGCAGCGAACCAATGAGGATTGCGAAGCAATCCTCCGGGGGTTGGCGAGCGTTAGCGAACAGGGGGCAGGCCCCCTAGTGGTCAAATATTACCCTTGCGCCATAGAACCCCCAAAACAACCGACCAGGAAATCTGTATGTAAATAAATTCAGGTGAATCGACACAGTAACATTTGAGAAGTTACTAAAGTTCTCCTGTATCAACTATCTAATTCCATTATTGGAACGTAGTAAATACAAATAAAAAACCTTATTCGTTAAATATGAATCAGAAAAACAAAATGACGCTTTTCACAAAACAAATTGAAACTATTTCATATGTATTTTAAACCTAGTGAATCATGTTATCACGATAGTTTTAAACTTATGAAAAAACTGCTATTGAATAGAAGACAGTCTTGGAATACGAAATTTATCATTCAGGAAATTAAATGTGTGTTTTGTATTTGTGCAAGGAAGGTTTCTTATGCGTTATTCCGGTTTCCTTATCCCTAATTGGTTCGAAATGAGGAAGTTGCGCAACATGTGAAAACTTTGTTGAAGTGTGGATTTAATATAAGACTTAAATAGTTTTCAGAACAAATGTGAACTTAACCTTTCAAGTGTTTCGACGAGATGTATCATCGAGACAGAACTTCCCTATTACTCGAAGGGGAATGAAGATTGAAGTAGGTAAACACAAATTACCCCTTATCCAGACAACCGTGGAAGCCCGGTAGGAAGGTTTAGCAACCGGAGAGGTTTGCAAGTTTAAATCCAGCCAAATAATTTTTTGTACAAGGGGCTGGTGCACTCTAAACCCGTCGTGGCCTCAAATGCCCTCATATTGGCACGATGTGAACATTTGGCGAGTGGGTGGACGTTCTCGTCATCCGACAGTGGTTTAAAATTACGAGGTGGGTTCATTCGAAACGTTGTCATTGGATCTTTCACTTCGGGATTGATATGGACGCATATAACCAACCTTTACTCGAGTAGAAGACATGGAAAAATTTTAAGCCCGTTGATTCGTTGGTTTCTTATTGTCATTTATGACGTCACTCTAATGCAAATGCGTAAGAAATAGTATCAATATTTTACGTTTACGTATGCCGAGCTCAATAAAACTTCTCTAAGTTTTTTCCATGTATTGAACCTAGGTGATTCAATGCAAATAAAAAACATGAGAAGACTTGAAAACTTGTCAAATTCTTTTCAGTTGTTTGCTTAGGATTCTAACCGGTATAGTGGTTAAGGTGTTAGCCTCTAGATCGGAAGGTTCCTGGTTCGAATCCGGGTCCGGGCATGGATGTTTGTAAACGTATGGTGTAGAGGCGGCTGGTGCACCTTAATTCTGTCGTGGCCGAAAGTTCTCACGTTGGGTTGGCGTGGAAGTTTGGAGAGTGGGGTGCCAGCTCAGGTGTTGCTTCGTCATCTGACCGTGGTTCAAAATTACGAGGTGTTGTCCTCGAATCTTTCCCTTAAGGGACCGATTCCGGACCGTCGTCAATAGCCCGTTGTGTTGCTCTAGTACGACGTTAACTAAAATTACCATTACCATTGCTTAGGATTCTATAAAAAATTATGTTATTCGCTAACAGTTTCTTGAGTCCTTGAACGAAATAGAATGCGGAAACAGGTCAAAGATCACGGGGTAAGAAACCAGCGAATCAGCGGGCTTAAAATTTTCCCATGTCTTCTACTCGAGTAAAGGATGGCTATATGCATCCCGGACCGTCGCCAATAGCCCGTGCGTTGTTCCAGTGAACGTTAATTAAATACCTACCTACCCTTGCCTAGAATGTTGTCATCTTGGAACAGGTTTCTGCACTAGAGGCTTGGGATTACTGGACAGTTTTCGTATCGTAAACCACCAGGTACGTTAAGTAACGTATCCTCTAGTTTTAGTTGCCTTGCAACTTTTGAGGTAGGTAATGGTAATTAATTAATGCTGCACTGGTGACACAGGGAGCTATTGGTGACGGTCTGGGATCATCCCTGAAGGGAAAGATCCGAGGGCAACACTACGTAATTTTGAACCAGACTCAGATGAAGAGGCAACACCTGAGCTGGCACACCACTCCAAACTTCCACACCATACCAACGTGAGGACATTTGAGGCCACGATAGGTTTAAAGTGCACCAATCCCCTTGTACAAGCCGGTGTTTGGTTAGATTCGAACTCGCAACCCTACGACTGCTAATCCGATGCTCTTCTGACCGGGCTAACGCGGACCTTGCAACTTATGAGGCACCACATTACAAAGAACATTTGCTATTGGTGCTAAAGCTAAATAAGTGCTCAAATTAATACGCTTAAAAATACGTATAACAAAATTCTAAAAATAATTTTTTTTTCTTTTGTTCAGGAAATCCACCACGAGGGTTGCTATTTATATTTCTGCCCTAATAATGAAAAAACAAATATTTATGATCGAAATTGGTTTTATTATTTTTCAAAATATAGTCCATGAAGATCAATACACTTATGCATGCGTTTGAACCAATTTTCGAAGCACTTTTGCAACTCCGATCGAGGTACCTCCAAAACATGCGTTGCCGACCAACCGGTATAGTGGTTAAGGTGTTAGCCTCTAGATCGGAAGGTTCCTGGTTCGAATCCGGGTTCGGGCATGGATGTTTGTAAGCGTATGGTGTAGAGGCGGCTGGTGCACCTTAAATCTGTCGTGGCCGAAAGTCCTCACGTTGGGTTGGCGTGGAAGTTTGGAGAGTGGGGTGCCAGTTCAGGTGTTGCTTCGTCATCTGACCGTGGTTCAAAATTACGAGGTGTTGTACTCGGATCTTTCCCTTAAGGGACTGATCCAGGACCGTCGTCAATAGCCCGTTGTGTTGCTCTAGTACGACGTTAACTAAAATTACCATTACCATTACCAAAACATGCGTTTTGAATGCATAAACCGCTTCTTCGGGTGTCGAAAATCGTTGACCACGTAATTTATTTTTGATATACGGGAATAAAAAAAAGTCATCGGGTGCCAAATCAGGGCTGTACGGCGGATGACCCATCAATTCGATGTTTGGCCGGTCAAAAAATCCTTTGTTTGAGCCAATGTGCGAGAGCTCGCATTATCGTGGTGAAGAATGATTCGTCTCTTCTGCTTTTTTCGAATTTCTCCGATGACTTCTGGCAAACAAATGGTCGTGTACCATTCAGAATTGACCGTCCTGCGTTGCTCTAACGTCACTGTTGCCAAGTGACCGGTAATGCAGAAGAAACAGGCAACCATTTGCTTTGATGTGCTTCTACCGCGAACAACTTTTGTTGGATTTGGCTCGGTATGGAAGATCCATACAGACAATTGCTGTTAAGTTTCGGGCTCATATGCATAGATCCATGATTTGTCAACTGTGTAGATATTATACACAGCCTTTGATGTACCTTGAACGTATTTTTTCAACATTTCCTTGCACCAATCGACACGATCCTTCTTTTGAGTGTTTGTCAGATTATGCGGGATCCAACACGAACAAATCTTTTATCTTATTGATGCTTGTCATACTAATGCCCAAAGATGCCTCAATCTCACGGTATGTCACATGACGATCTTTCTTTATCAGTTCATGCACAGTATCGATATTTTCTGGCACAACAACCGATTTTGGACGACCTTCACAGAATTCGTCCAGGAGCGAACGTCGACCACGATTGAATTCGTTATACCAGTTTTTTACAGTGCTGTTGGATGGTGCTTTATCGCTGTATAAAAAATTAAATTCATCGAAGCACTCTTGTCTTGATAATACATGTCCAAAGTTATGAAAAATAATCGCACGAAAATGTTCACGAGTCAATTCCATTTTTTGCCCGAGATGAATTTTTCAATTTACAGTAAACAACACAAATCACGCTAAAATGACAAAAAGTTATAAAGAAATTATGGTTAAAAATATTAAATTATCATTTGCAAACGTCAGCGGTTGCCTAGCAACACTTACTGTTGTCAAGGCCAGAAATATAAATAGCAACCCTCGTATTTGTAAAAATGAAATAAAACATCTTTAGATGTATAAAATCTGAAAAATGCTCATTGACAGGAAAAAAACATCGCCCTTAAGAAATGTAGACGGAAATTTTGGGCGGAGTAGTTTCTGAAGCAAAAGTGGGGTTGGGAAACGACTTGGGCCGATTGGCTTTCAAAATGCAAACTTGTGTTCTTTTTTCACGCACGTCAATTAGTCCTAGATTAGGATTCGTGCTTCTTTTTTTAGTAGCACATAAGACCGTGATAGCCCAGTTTAAATAGTAACGAAGATGCAACCTGAGAGTTACTAATTCGAAAATAGGTCCAACCAAATCCGGTAGCTGTTGCGTGTGCTAATTTAGCCTGGTGCAAACTTCATCTGACCGTGGTTCAATATTATGATGTGTTGACCTTGGATCTTTCCCTTTGAAAATGACTCCATGCTGTCACATATAGCTCTTTGTGTTGCTCCAGTGAGACTTTAATTAACTACCTACCAATACCACATGACTTTCACTCAGAGATCTTAAGACCGAACGATCGGGGGGAAATTATATGAAGCTGCGTTCACATGCTCCGTCTATTGCATAAAAAGATTGATGGGTTTACTGTCGAGCAGTTAGTTTTGAACAGTAGTAGATTGTATGGAATTAGTTCTTTTCATATAGCTTGATTTCTTTCGTAGGCTGTGGTTTTCGTTGAAAAAAGAAATGGAGCTCTAAGTCCGGATTGTGGGGGTGCTTTGGTAACGAATAGGCATATAGTAACAGCCGCCCATTGTGTAGTCAGTGGAAGAGGATCTACGACGTAAGTACTTACTTTCCTAGCTTTATAATTCATTCGCTTTCCATATGTACAATCTGCATGCCGAAACTTTCATGAATACTTATGACGCGTGCAAAACTAGGTGCACAACCATGGGTAATATGAATATTATGCTGGAAATGGAAAGAATTATCAACATCCTATGGTAATTTGTGCGAATAGTCTAGAAAACGTGTAGACAACGTAAGGCCCGGTGCACACATCCGGTTTTTCAACGTGCGGCGCCGCTGCCGCAACGCAAGTGCAGTCTGAGATATATTAGATCCAATGGAGTAGTGCACGCATGCCTCCAGCGCCGCAGTGGCGATGCACGTCCAACTTGCGGGCAATTTGTACCTCAGTTTCCCAATGTCGCCGCACATGAGTCTCCGTTCTGAAGTACCTTGTTTTCATAAACAAATGGAATATAAATAATAATTAATAAATGGTTGTATCCAGTAACGTCTATTTTATGTTTCAAAATATACTTTACTTACATCAAGTAAGCGAAATAAACACGTTTTCTTCGATAGAATATCTATCGCAAATAGCGCGAAATGAGTTCGTGCGTCATTTCACGGTTATGGGTGCATAGTTGGACTTCGGTGCCGCAGCGGCGCCGCACGTTGAAAAACCTGATGTTGTGCACCGGGTCTAAATCTTTCAAAAAACGTCAGGAGACTTAAAGGTAGAAAAGTAAAGTTGAGAAACAGTTTTAAGTACACTGTTGGGATATTAAATAATCCCACCGCTGGCACCCTAAATGTCGGGGGTTGGCAATTCATTATTCCCACATTTGATGTTGGGGTTGGCAACCCACCATTCCTACCATTTAATGCCATGATATTGCACAGAAATCAAGTCGGTTACTAAATCACATGAGCCCGTTGTCTTGCTCTAGTACGACGTTAACTTAAATTACCAATCTAAATCACATGATGAAAGCTCTGGGTACTTTCCAGATGTTCAGATTAATAGTAAGATCGTATAAATTAGGGGTTGACAAGCTTTTCGTTTGCATGCATGGAGAGAACGCTTGTTAAAAAAGTTTTATACCTTATTAAGAAACTAAGTACGATACAAGATAAAGAACACTCTTTTTAACACTCCTCCAATTCATCCAAATTGCAATTTTTTTTTACCATTCCAAGTTATGAGTAGTTTGCAAGTGAATGATTAAAAGATACATTTGTTCATATCATACGTAGTTTGCGCATGCTTAACAAATAAAAAACGCAATGACACTTACAATTACAACTAATGGTTGCACACGTGTAATAAAAATTACACTCACAGAACGCTTGCACGCACTGTTGGACCAGTGGATAAATTTCTCCACTGCTTTTTTAGAATTTATTAGATGTTGCAACTTACACACACATGTCCAAAAATTACGGGTAATGCAATCCGAAATTAATCTCGTATCAAGAACCTGCACCGAATTACCCCAAATGATATTCCAAAAGCTATGGAATAAAACATTTAGCATTTGGGATACATTCCTTTACATTCTATTGTATTTTATGTTAACACTAATAAAAGTGGATAAGTTCTACAAGTGTCCATTTATTGCAAAGTATATTTTTTATATACATGTATTTTTATAAAGTGGTGTGTTAGTCTTGTTGTCGATGTTCATTCTTTTCAACTGATTATAAAAACAAAGAAATTTATTCTGACTCGAATATTTTAGAAGTCCTACAAAGATTGTTATGCTACACACATGTCCAAAAATTACGGGTAATACAATCCGAAATTAATCTCGTATCAAGAACCTGCACCGAATTACCCCAAATGATATTCCAAAAACTATGGAATAAAACATTTAGCATTTGGGATACATTCCTTTACATTCTATTGTATTTTATGTTAACACTAATAAAAGTGGATAAGTTCTACAAGTGTCCATTTATTGCAAAGTATATTTTTGATATACATGTATTTTTATAAAGTGGTGTGTTAGTCTTGTTGTCGATGTTCATTCTTTTCAACTGATTATAAAAACAAAGAAATTTATTCTGACTCGAATATTTTAGAAGTCCTACAAAGATTGTTATCTCAACTAGTCAGGTGTGAATGTTTGCAATACCATTAGGCAGGGCCAAATCAAGGTTAACAGAACCGGTCTGGCTAATGTATTTGTTTTATGTAACAAGTTTCCCAGCAACACTTTAAAATCCATGTACACTCTGAAGAGTGCAATCCGTTATATAAACAAATGATGTGTGGATTAACTTAATAAAATACTAGCAAAATTACCCGTCCTTATTAGTGCTGAATTGGTTTATTCTAGATTGAAGAAATGATCATAATATACTACCACTTTTGTCTTTCGTGGAATAAAATAATATTTTAACACCTTTTATCGACATTTATAAGTATTATAACTTACTTTGGACACGAATCCACACATGCATATACATCCATTTTAAGTACATCGCACCCTTGCTGTATCACAAAGCTACAAAATGACGAAAGATGACACTAAGGTTACTACTGCAAAAGACGATTTTGAGGGGATTTGGAATTCCCTTTCGTAAGTTCTTTTCATGTAAAATTGCTCACCACAGTTCATAAAAATGATTAGTCTACGTTGAGTGCTCTCGCACTCATAGTCAAATAAACAATAGTTTTTTACTTGTTGCACTCTTGTATCAAGCATGCGATATTGTTGTATTTCGCCTTCTTGTAGGGAGTGTTGACAAATTAATTTGATAAGACATCACTAAGATTTTAAGAAAATATTTTTTCTTGAAAATTACAAAACTACAGATTTTGGGGCACGTCTAATAATAAAAGCTAGTTTTGAAATTGGAGTGTTTTCAATGCAGAACTACAAATATAATCTAAAACCATTTTTAAAAAAATGGTAAATCTTTGCTTAGATTTTTAAGATTAATTAATTAAAATTAAGAAATTCAATGATTTTATTAAACCTTTAACATATATAGTATGTATCTTAAATATATCGCACTTCTGCTAAATATACAAACTGAGGAAAGGTGACAGAAATACGGTAAACTACTACAAAAGACGATTTCGTTGGGAGAATTAGGAACGCTAAGTTTGTTTTTAAAAGCGAATACATTTTTCCTGAAAATTTCGTTTTGTGATACGTGCAATAATAAAAGAACTTGTTTTAAAATTGAATGTCTTTAATACAGACGATATAAAGGTTATCTATTCTCACTAGGGGATCTGCCCACTGCTAGCTAACGCTCGCCAACCCCCAGAGGATTACTTTGCAATCCTCATTGGTTCGCAAAATTGATTGCAAAAAAATATTTTTCAAATATAAATTTGTTGTACTAAATCAGAACTCGAACAATTTGGAATTCAAATGAAAACTTAGAGCAAATTTTGACTCGAAATGTGAGCGCTGCTTTGGAAATCGAATATCCAGCATGTCGTTTGTAAGTTGCAACAGCTCGACTAATATTAATTTTTTTCAATAAAATTTTATCCGATAACACATTAAATCCAATTGAAGCGCAAGGTTTCGTGGTAAGCAAACAATCGTGCAGTGTTGCCAAAATACGATAAGAAATAACGTATTTTTTGCGTGCCACGTAAGATAATTACATATATACATACTTTTATTCTTTTAATGGTAAATTGAATCGTAAAGTAAACCACCTTTACCTTTTGTCCCTATGACTAAGAATTTGTGATATTTCAAATGTCCTAGTTTGGGTATTTTAACAATAACGTCCTTTCAGCAATGGCAAAATTCCACATAAAATTTGCTTTATTCTAACTTACATACCGCTTTAAATCAAATACTCTGTGGTGGTGCTGCGTGTGATGTAAAGGTAAAACAATTTATTAAGATAATAAGTGTTTTAAACAACAACAAAAATAAAACAATTAAAAGAAAATAAATTTAGGCGGTTAAAAAAAGTTGTTCTAAAAAATATAAACTCGTTATTATTTTGCATTTTTTGATCTCGCACAGTTGCCACTACTTAAAACTAAACAATAGACAAAATTTAAAAACACAAAACTAATTATAAGAGTAAAAAATAAAAATAAATAAAAAACAGAAAATGTCATTTTTTGTGGCAAATGGACAAAAATTTCCGTTACCTTGCAAAATATCGTTTGTTCAAAATGTTCGTAAGTATTTTATGTTTTGAAAAGAAGAAATAAGGCTCAAAATGCAAATGTATTATAATAATAAATTAAGTAAAAATCATAATTGATTTTTCTGCAGTACTGGAAAAACAATTACAGTGCTAAATATACCTTCCAAACTACCAAATTATGGTTGATTCAAGTATAATTACTCAGGTGTTTTAACATAAAATGCCTAAATATATCGCACCCTGGCAAAAAAATTAACACAAGTCAAAAAATAAAATTGTGATGTTATGTCATTGAAAAATATGCATGAGGTGCCCCAGCGTGTTATATTACTATTCAAAAGAATATAATAGATGTTACCACTATAAATACTTACCTAAAATTTAAAAGAAGCTTATACTATTTCAATACAAGTTTTGTAGTATCCTTTAAGTTGATGTTTCTCAAATTCTGCAATTTTGCGTTGTGTCACTTTTCTTGCCGAGGTGCGACATATGTAACGAAATTTTGGATAATGTATTCACTAAACTAAAATCTGGTGTACCATATTTAGAACATTGTATTAACATATGTTGTATTTCTTTTATGTGATACTTGTACAAACACAGACACAAAATCTATCATAGAATATTTTCCCACAAAAATACAATTTTGATTGGCGGTGACTATACATTTGGAAATTCCATGCTCTAATTTTTGCTGCATGGTTAACTGTCTTTTGAATTTTCAATGCGAGTTCAGTTGCAATTTGATAAGTTGAATATAAAATACTTATTTAGAATGAATTGTTATACATTTTACGACATTATACATGATAGCGATTTAGCATTTTATCCATTGCCACTTAATTGTCTTTTCGAGTTTTGTTATGTGTTTAAAAAAATCATTATGCAATACAGAAAGAGGATACAGTTGGTTAATTTAACCTAACATTAATTCCATCTCCAATCCAGGATGAGTCCACGATTGCTGAGCGTGCGGCTAGGTGCTCATGATTTGAGGAACCGCGACGAGGAAAATTCTATACAGGTCGGTGTGGATGCGGTTCGTCGCCACGAACGGTTCGACCCGAGAACTTATAAAAATGACATTGCAGTTCTACGTCTGAACCAAGAGGTTCGTTTTACAGATGCGATATCACCAGTCTGTTTGCCCTACGATGTGAACTTCACTCAAGACGCTCTTACCGGCAAGACATCTACAGTCACAGGCTTCGGAACCACAGAATTCAGTTAGTGCTCTTTTGACTATTCCGTTAGTTAATGATTCCTTGTGATCATTCAATGAATCCCTTGTTGATTATTTTGCTCAATGAATGCTTGATGATCATTCTATTCTATTAAACCTTATTGATTATTTTGCTCAATGAATGCTTGATGATCATTCTATTCGATTAAACCTTGTTGATTATTTTGCTCAATGAATGCTTGATGATCATTCTATTCTATTAAACCTTATTGATTATTTTGCTCAATGAATGCTTGATGATCATTCTATTCGATTAAACCTTGTTGATTCTTAAGTTAAAGCAATTCTTGTTGATCATTCTTTTAAACAAATTCTTGTTGATCATTCTTTTAAATTAATTCTTGTTGATCATTCTTTGAAATTAATCCTTGTGATACTTCTGTTAAATTAATCCTTGCGATTCTTCTCTTAGATTAATACTTGTGATCCTTCGGTTAAATTAATCCCTGTGATCCGTCTCTCAAATTAATCTGTGTCGATAATTTTGTTGATAAATGAATCATTGTTGGCGATTGTGTTGGCAATTGTATTCTTTTTCAGAGCATTTTGGTTTATCTCCATATAATAAGGATTCCTCAAACAAAATGTTCCATTTCACGTTTCAGTATTCAGGGCTGTGAGGAGTGACAACCAATTTTTAACTTGATTTAAAAGAAATCTGGAAATATCCATTTAAAATTCGAACTGTAGTAAAAAATGTAGTTATTGCGAATGGCATGTCGCTTTTTCTTGAAACAATGGTGTGCTTAGTTATATTTTGATCTAACAATTAGTTTGCATCGTAGAAAGCTATTAGTCGTCATCAAATTCAGGGTCCTAAAAAGGTTTAATTTAGATTGTGAGATACAACGTACAAGAGGAGGTACTGTGTTCAATAACAGTATCACACCTGAAAATTCAGTTTAACCTTCTAAGGGGTTCACATGCATAATTCCACCTTGCAACCCACAGTCTTCTCCGCCAGCAACCTGCGAGTTCCGCGAGACGTATGTTTGATTTCTCCCAGGGTGTATATTATCTCTTCTGTATTAGTAAAACTTTTCTGTGTGTATATATCCATTTACTTGCTGTTTTAATCAGTTTGTTTATCTGTCGATGTGACCTATTTGGTCTGTCTATAAGTATAAAAGTCTGTCCACCGTCTTGGATCAAGCCTAAACAAAGTTCTAAGTCTCTAGAATCATTTTCATGTATGACTTAAAAATGGGTAGAGCATTAATTAACGACTGCAATGTACAGAATGCTGGGATACGTAATTTTTAGCCCTCTGAAGTGTCAAGAGATTTCCGAGTAGAGTACTGTTGCTTTGGTTCGAGAGTAGGCTTTAGAGGGAGAACCTGAGCCGTCCTCCATCTCCGGTGAACTTGAATTCAACTTCTGACGGGTATTCGTTCGCTGTGAACCCAAGTGAGACCTCTCTATATCCCATGTCTCATGTTGTACTGAGTTCATGAATTACACTGAAGCTTTACAATCGTTGAGCAGGTCTTGAAGTAGTGGCCAATCAGAATGAAGGTTTAGTCGCATAGCGATCTATATATCAAATGAGCCAAGGGAGCATGTATCAAATGAGACAATAGAGAAAGATGTAAACTGAAAATGATGCAACGGCTTAGGCAGAGGGAGTTTAATCAGAAAAGGATGTAATGTAGACAAGGAGGATGTAAACAGCAAACGATTTTTGGGTGGAGTTTGACGGTAAACATAGTTAACTAAGTGTTTTAAGGATTTACTTAAAAGGAGATTTAATGGTTAAGGATGGTTCTTAGTCTTATTTATTCTACGACGAAAGTCATCTGGGGATTTGCGGTATCGCGGTGTTATTAATTGCTTCCATATTACGGAATTTTATGTTTATACTAGAAAGATTTTTTTTTTAAATTCTAGCACACATTCAGGTCTTTGCGAATTTGAAACTTCCTATAGAACAACGGGGCATTACTGTTTTTCAAGTACTGTTTTTTTTTTTGGTGTGGGGGGGGGTAGGGGTGGAGGTTTTTGCTGCATATCCCTAGGTATGATTGGCATAATTCATTACTAGTCTAAGCATGGTCTTATTGATAAGCACTTTGATACATAAATACATAATTTGGAGTTCCCTTGAAGGTAACTTCGAGTTTTGAGTTCCCATAGCTCTTTCAAAGTCTTGAAAAACTTGGAAGTCGGGAGCTAATTGGACAGTTGTGGAATGATTGCATCGTCATTGGTTGGATGAGAGAATTCAAAGTCAGTGGTAACTGCAGATCTAATTTTCCAAGAAGAGTCAGAGAGGGTGTAATTTTTTTAAGATTAAGGAAGCTCTGAAGGGATTTTCTATTATATCAAAATTAAGGAAGCTCTGAAGTGATATTCTATTACAGCAAAATTAAGTTGCAGAACGGTAAGATTTCAGTTGTTTACAAACAATTTAAAAGTTAAGAATGCCTCTTGGTCGCTATTATTTGACGAGTCAAATCAAGAGATTTGCTGTATCGCAGCAGCATCAATTAAGTTCATATTTTGGGAGAATTTAATGATTTAGTGAAGTGCTATTTTATTGAAAGGGCTGCATTCATCCCACAACATACGGACTGACAAAATAACCACATCTTTCTAAAACTATCCAAGCTAGCCCGGTTGGAAGAGCAACAGGTTAGCAACCAGAAGGTTACGAGTTCAGATCCAACCAAAGAACGTCTTGCACAAGGAATGCTGGTACACATTATATCTGTCGTGAGCTCGAATGTCCTCACGTTGGTATCGTGTGGAAATTTTTAGAGTGAGGTACCAGCTCAGGTGTTAGCCTCGTCATCTAACCATGGTTTGAGATGACGAGTTGTCTTGGATCTTGGGGTTTGAACACGTACCGTCATCAATAACTCGGTCTGTTGGTCAAGAGCGACGTTAATTCAGTTACCTTCCTGGCTACATTGGAATAGAACTTTTAAGAAATGTTTCAATTGGTACTTTCTGACGAGTTGTCTTGGATCTTGGGGTTTGATCACGTACCGTCGTCAATAACTCGGTCTGTTGGTCAAGAGCGACGTTAATTCAGTTACCTTCCTGGCTACATTGGAATAGAACTTTTAAGAAATGTTTCAATTGGTACTTTCTGACGAGTTGTCTTGGATCTTGGGGTTTGATCACGTACCGTCGTCAATAACTCGGTCTGTTGGTCAAGAGCGACGTTAATTCAGTTACCTTCCTGGCTACATTGGAATAGAACTTTTAAGAAATGTTTCAATTGGTACTTTCTGACGAGTTGTCTTGGATCTTGGGGTTTGATCACGTACCGTCGTCAATAACTCGGTCTGTTGGTCAAGAGCGACGTTAATTCAGTTACCTTCCTGGCTACATTGGAATGGAACTTTTAAGAATTGTTTCAATTGGTACTTTCTGTCTACAATACTTTTGAAAAATTCTATTTTTCGAGAAGGTCAAAATTGGCTAGAAGTCCCGCATATAAGAGACTGCAGGTTGCAATGTGGAATTATGTGTGTGAGCCCTTCAAAGGGTTAAAAGCAATTTTATTTTTAAATTTATTTTTGGTGGTGTAGTTAACCTTGCTGGTTTTTTTTATACAGATGGTCGATCCAGTGATATCCTGATGGAGGCAACTTTCGATATTCAAAGCCAGGAGCTCTGCAGGTCGGCTTATGAAAGAGAGCTAAATATTACAGATGAGTACATGTGTGCAGGAACAGGGGATGGTTCTAAAGATTCATGCCAGGTACTTTTTTCCACTTCTCTCTTAGTTACACACACAACGGTAAATTAGAGTTTTTACAATGATGAAAATTACTGCTTTGAGAGTTTCAAAATGGTATTTCCCTTGCTGTGTTCGGTCGTGGCTCAGTGGGTATGCCCACTGTGCTTGCAACCTTCGAATTGTAGGCGGTTTGGGTTCGATTCCTGTCAGGGCATTCCTCCCTGTATGAATTTCTCTTTTGTGTAATTAAAACTTTCATTGTGTGTGTACGTGATATTCTATGTCTATTACGTGATATTCTATGTCTATTACGTGATATTCTATGTCTATTACGTGATATTCTATGTCTATTACTTGATATTCTATGTCTATTACTTGATATTCTATGTCTATTACTTGATATTCTATGTCTATTACGTGATATTCTATGTCTATTACGTGATATTCTATGTCTATTACGTGATATTCTATGTCTATTACTTGATATTCTATGTCTATTACGTGATATTCTATGTCTATTACTTGATGTTCTATGTCTATTACGTGATATTCTATGTCTATTACGTGATATTCTATGTCTATTACGTGATATTCTATGTCTATTACTTGATATTCTATGTCTATTACGTGATATTCTATGTCTATTACGTGATATTCTATGTCTATTACGTGATATTCTATGTATATTACTTAATATTCTATGTCTATTACTTGATATAATATGTCTTGTATCTGGCTTATCATGGCCAAGTATGGCCCTTGCGACATAAATTCCCAAAAAGAAATCAACCTGTCAACCCTTGTCGTGTTCCACAGAGGAGTCGGAAAATGGAAATGGGTACTTCAATCCGAAAAGGATGCAAGCTATAAATTGAATCAATCCACATCAGTCGATTTCCCAGAACTCGCCGTGGTCAGCATAAAATTTATAAAAAGTGAAGGTGTGCCAAGATGAGGGTATCTATTTATCAGAATTGCACAAAACCAACTTCGTTTTCATGATTATTTCATTTCGGCATTCATTGCTCATGTCACAAATTGCAGCATTACAAATTTAATCATCATTTTGGGTTCGACAGCATGCTAAAATTTAGAAATCTGTCCGCTTTAGCAGTTTTACTGCTTGTACACGTCGTGACATCGGCTTAGATTTCGTAGGTACGTATTTAATTAACGTCGCACTGCTGCAATACAACGGTCTATTGGCGACAGTCCGGGATCAAATCTTGAGGAGGACAACACCACGTACTTTTCAACCACGATCAGATAAAGAGGTCAACATCTGAGCCGATTCCCCAGTCTCCAAACTTTTACCACCACGCCAACGTAGGGACATTTGAAGCCACGATGGATTTAACATGCACCAGTCATTGTACACGATGTTCTTTGGTTGATTTCGTACCCGCAACCCTACGGTTGCTAATCCGTTGCACTTCAAACCAAGGTCGGTCTACACTCGAGATTGCTATCTGAAATGTCGTAGCACGCAGATTCAACACGCATACACAAATCGTCTGTTGTGACCAAGAGTGATGACATACGAATCCATTCTCGAACAATCATATCCCACACGTGTGGTATAAGAATTAATGTGGGTGACTCAGCAGGTCAAGGAAGAAGTGCTACGTGTTGGTTAAAGAAGAAATTTTGGACGTTTCATTCGATATAGAGACAAGCATTATTATGTTGAAAGATGTTTACGTATAAGGGGTAAGACTTTTGTATTCCAAGACCTCTAGTCCAGGGCTCGAAATACCCGGGTGCAGTGTGCACATGAAATAAATTTGTGCACCTAATTTTTTCCCGCTAGGTGCATGCAGTGCACGTAACGTTAAAAAAAGGAGGGAAACGTGTTTTATGTTATTTTGATGTTGGAACAAAATATTAGTATCGACCTCTCTCGCTCTAAAGGAACGTATTTAAAATTCCTAAATACACGCTATGCGAAACAAAATCGCTGGGCCGTAACGGGTGTATACAGGAGGAAGGTTTACTAGTGCCACTGCCTCCAGAACTTTCCAATGATCGAAACATTTTCCAGATGGCGCTGTTGAAGCGACTGTTGCGACAGCCGTGCGCCGGAGAAGGGAGAATTTAGACGTTTAAATATTTTTATTTACTATCTGCTATACTGACTTTTATAAACATACCCAACTAATAAAGTAGTTTACATTACATTAATGCTTATATTACGTTTTTTTTTAAATATGCACCTAAAATATAACCTGTGCACCTAATTTAAATACTTAGGAGCACAAAGTGCACCTGTATTAAAAAATCTATTTCGAGGCCTGCTCTAGTCTATTGCTGACTGTCCAAAGAGGCTACGATCCGATTTACAGTTAGAGCGTGAATAGAATAAAATAGCATTTCAAACCATTATGTTTGGAGCAATACGCGCTTCCAGATGCCCTTTTTCACTATATCTGTGAACCATGGGTAAGGATATTGTATCTAGATTTGTCAGAAAATGATTCTATTTCTCACTTAGAGTTGCTGTGTCTTCCCTATTAATTAACCGTTAAAGCCTCTAACGCTTATGTTGAAAGGTCAAAGAAAATATGTTGAACGCGGGCATTGAACTATATGATCCTTTGCTGCCGCAATAGTCGGTAAACAATGCTGGTAGACATCGTTTGATATGTCACCATCCTCTATTGCTCTGAGTATATATTCTATGTCTATTACTTGATATTCTATGTCTTACGTGATATTCTATGTCTATTACGTGATATTCTTTGTCTATTACGTGATATTCTATGTCTATTACGTGATATTATGTCTATTACGTGATATTCTATGTATATTACTTGATATTCTATGTCTATTACTTGATATTCTATGTCTATTACGTGATATTCTATGTCTATTACGTGATATTCTATGTATATTACTTGATATTCTATGTCTATTACGTGACATTCTATGTCTATTACGTGATATTCTATGTCTATTACGTGATATTCTATGTCTATTACGTGATATTCTATGTCTATTACGTGATATTCTATGTCTATTACGTGATATTCTATGTCTATTACGTGATATTCTATGTATATTACTTGATATTCTATGTCTATTACGTGATATTCTATGTCTATTACGTGATATTCTATGTCTATTACGTGATATTCTATGTCTATTACGTGATATTCTATGTCTATTACTTGATATTCTATGTCTATTACTTGATATAATATGTCTTGTATCTGACTTATCATGGTCAAGTATGGCCCTTGCGACATAAATTCCTAATAAGAAATCAACCTACCAACCCTTTCCGTGTTCCACAGAGGAGTCGGAAAACTGAAATGGGTATTTCAATCCGAAAAGGATACAAACTATAAATTGGATCAATCCACATCGGTCGATTTCCCAGAACTCGCTCAGGTCAGAAAAAAAATTTTAAAAAGTGAAGGTGCGCCAAACTTCGTTTTCATGATTATTTCATTTCGGCATTCATTGGTCATGTCACAAATTTCATCCCGGAAGCACTAATGCTAACATAGTGGCCACCACCATCGTTCCTATTATCCTTTTTTTGTCGTAGCCATCGGTGAACTAAATTCCTCACGACGTCGTGACAACTGACGCGTTGAACCTTCAGTCCATTACTTCCTAGTACACATGATTGTAGTTTGTCTTTAGCCAAACGCGTGCAGCTATATTATATGGTAAACAACCTTCCCGCAAACCAACAATTATTTCTCCTAAACTCAATAAACTAGTCATAACATTTTGTTTTTCGACGAGGCGTAAACGAAAGAAGCGTTAGTATAGTTACCAGCTTTTGGATTTGCTTTTTCATATCTTCCGAGTTACATTTCACCAATCCTCACGTTGGTGTTGAAGTTTGGAGAGTGGGGTGCCAGCTCAGGTGTTGACATCATCTGATAGTAGTTCAAAATAATGTGATGTTGTCCTCGGATCTGTTTGTTTGCGTTTGATCTCGGATCGTCTCCAATAGCTCGATGTGTTGCTCCAGTGGGACGTTAATTAACTACCTTCCTCCCTTTACATTTCACCCCGTATTGGCACGAACCCTATCTGCATACTCAGCTGAGTTTTTACTCATTTGCATTTACCATAATAAACTACCCGACTGTCAAATTTCCCGTTAAAGCATAACTCCAGATGTTGCATTTTCAGCAGTATTTGAAAAGAAATACTCATTTAGTATTCGGTTGCTAAAGCAAGCGAAGAATCAATCTACGTGCTTTTGAAGGGATTGAACGTGACGAAAAATCTAATGTCGATTTACTTATATGAGTGACCGATTACGTATTTAGAGTAATAGCCGACATCTAGCCCTCCTTGGTATACTTTCATGTTGAAGAACAATAAAAAGTAATCACTAGGGCAACTTTTTTGTTGCAGTAAAAATGAGAAAAATTGCATTTATCATGCCCTAAAGCTGCATTTATGGAAATAAAGATGCATTTATTTTTGATACACTAAATTCTAAAATAAATTATTCGTAAAAAATGAAAAAATTCAAAATATATTGACAATTTTCGTCGTGTATAACAGTATTATAATACACTAGGGGGCCCGCCCCCTGCTCGCTAACGCTCGCTAACCCCCGGAGGATTGTTTCGCAATTCTCATTGGTTAGCTGCGCGAACCTATGCTCGCTTCGCTCGCATCAATGAAGACACGTGTCCTAGCAGAAGGGATTGATTACAAAACATATTCCAAAAAAATATTTTTCAAATCTAAATTTGTTGTATTACATAAAAGATATATACAGTACCTCTGGAATCAGAATTTAAATGAAAACTATGAGCAAATTTTTACTCGCAATGTGAGCGCTGCTTTGGAAATTGAATACCCAGCATGTTGTTTGTGTGTACATTTCCCCAGTACTCGAGCCACCCATACACTTTTTGACTGAGTTTGTTGTCGAAAGTTGTAGTGCACGCGTCTTGTTGTACTATAATTGTTAGCCTTGAAAAGGACCGTTTTTTAAATAGCCCTGAAAAGATCCTTCGCTTTCTTAGATTTCTATTACAAACCGCAACAGCTCGTCTAAAATTCATTTTTTTCAATAAAATTTCATCCGATAACGCTATAGATTCAAATGACTCGCGAGGCTCCTAGTAAACAAACAATCGCACATTGTTGCCAAAACGCGGTAACAAATAACGTCTTTTTTGGGTGCCACGTAAGAGAAATATATATATAGATTCTTAAATACAGAAGAACGTTGAATGGCCGATCCTTGGCCAGTAATTTCTTTAAAATTGAAAAACTGTGCCAGCTGCATTCATATAATGTGCTGTATTGGATAGCAGAGGCGCCAAATCCTTTCGCTCAACATTCAGAGATTTTAAAACGTCATATCTACAAGGCGAACAGGATATTTATGATCGACACTCACCTCGCAAACTCTGTAGTCGATTACGCAAGTTTCCTCTGCATTTTCAAGAGTGCCAACCAATGTGTTAAAAGTACTTCTTGCCGTTAATTTCACTTTCGTCTGTTAGGACGAACAGCTTCTTTCCATGAACTTCTTGTTTGATCCGCAATACTTTGGCGTTCGCAAGTTCAGACGCGCGTGATCGAAGGGTTGGTTCAGAGGGCAAAAAATGAAATAATAATTTCATATTAATTAATTTTAAGCTAAATTTTAAAAAGTTGCAGGTAGTTGCATTTATGCAAAAAGTTGCATTTATGTTGCGGTTATAACTCACTTACAATACACCCCATGTAGGAGGAATTTTGGTTTTAGTACTTTACATGCAGTGTAGAACGTGTGAAAAAAGGTTGCATTTGTTGCAAAAAGTTGCCCTAGTAATCACTGAAGTTTATTTAATCAGCGCAATCGAAGTTTTGTTATACCTCGATAAAATGCACTTAAAAATCTCTGAAAAAAAGTCAAAAATCATTTAATGTAGTGTATTACAGCCTTTTGATGGTGAAAAAAACCGTGATAGAAGATTTACCAACTCCAAAAGAATGTTCTCGAGCTATCCAATATCAACGCCATGTTTAGTGTAGTTAGCTTAGAGTGGGGCGCCAGCTCATGTATTGAACTCGTCATTGACTTTGCCTCAAAATTTCGATACGGTCTTCTGATATTTCCCTTCGAGATTGATCCCAGACCGTCACGACTGACCTATTGTATTGCTCCAGAGTGAGGTAAATTCAACTACTAACCAATCTGTCCTTACTTAGCATGCGCATGATACTGACTTCACAGAAGTTAGACCGATATGTCTTGCAGTGTGAGGTAAATTCAACTGAAGTTAGACCAATGTCTTGTCTTAGGTCTTTCTGTCTTTCGTAGAAAGTGTAAAACCGTAAATCGAAATAAAAGAATGCTATTTACGAATTCCTCTTCTATTTATTGCAGGGTGACTCAGGAGGACCATTGGTGTCTGTAGGAGGAGAGCGCTATTACTTAGCTGGGATTGTGTCTTTTGGAAAATTATGTGCCCAACCTGGTTACCCAGGGGTCTACACAAGAGTTACAAAGTACCTAGACTGGCTTAGAACTAATCTGGCAGACTGATTCAGTCTAATAATTACTGTCCACATGTTGAAGTAGACTCAAACATACTGATATTGCTCAATTACGATGAAATAATGTTAAAAATCTCGATGTGAATGTGTTCAATTCTTTAGCACTTTGTAAGTCAAGATACTGTTATTTAAATGGTTCCATTCATACTTAGTTTTTAGCCTTTGGGTGCTAATCTTTTTATTAAAATATTATTTTTATCCCCAAATTGGTTTTAAGTAAATTCGTTTTTTGTCATGAATATCATGTTATTTCTCTCCATCATTTCGTTATTTAAATATACCTTATTTGAACAATTTTACATGTATAGTCTCATGAATGTGAACTATCAACAAATTTTAAGAATATTACGACTGTGTGCTTCAATAGTTTCTTTATTTAACAAGAATTAGTCTATAGAACAAGAAATCACAGACTAGATAAGCAATAAACATCTCACATTTACAACAAGGCATCAATATAAAAAATTTTTCAACAAGAATACTCTATAATCTTTTAAGGATTTCCTAAGCAGTGGTTTTTGTGTCATTACTGAAAGAATTATCAGTGAAAAAATATCCTGCTTTTAAGATAGTTACACCAATAAGTTCCATTACCAGTCAAAGGTATATTTTACTTATTTAGGTTTAGTAAGTTATTTAATTTCTAGTCATCTTTTCAGACTCATAATTAAAAATAATTTCACTAAAGGCTTCAGAATAACTCAACTTCAAACATTCAGATTTTTGTTTTCTCCAAAAAAAATGTATTATCAGTTTTAAATTTAAATAACAATTACCAATTACTTCTGGATTTATAACTACTAACCATTTCATATAAATTGACATTAACTTTACTCCAGCTCATGAAGATTACCAATATTCTAATAAAGGTATCCTTAATTGTGTTATAACCTTTTACTCTTGTAGTAGTTCATTATTTTTAAGAATGCACCATATTAAAGGTGATAATAAAATCTTATTTTCCTAAAATGTTCTCTGAAGTGTGTTTCTGGTGATTGTTCATTTTCAAAATATTTGTAACTCAAAAAACTGTAGGTGTCCAATGCAGTGTATAAGTCATAAAAATATGTAAATAATCTGATTCCTAAAAAAGTAAATGATTAAGGCTGCTTCAAACTTGTAAATGCTCTACTATATCTCTTTTAATAAACTTCCACATTTGGATCAGTGTTAACATAACTTCGTGTCTCGAAGAGAAATTATATACAACGAGCAAAAAAGAAACATATAACCATTCAAACCTATATTTTAATTATTTTAATGAAGTCTGGCCCATCAGGGGATCACTAGCCTATATCCAGCGTTCGAAATCATTGGTGGTCCGCTGGTACGAGACCTCTAAAAGTACGATCGGACCAGGAGATCAAAAATCTGGGTGGTCCGGGGACAGGTAGCTTTTATGTCAAAGCAAAAACACGCGTTTTTTTTTTTTTTTTTTAATAAATTTCAAACTCTCAAACTTTACTTTTGACAAGACGTTCGAGAATTTCCAAATTCTCGAACACGTTGACAAAGTCTCGATCATTGACGATCGGCAGGTTCTAAAAGAAAGTGGTTTGGTCTCATTGTCGCTATCGGCAGGAGGGGGGGGGCCTACTTGACCACAGTTTATCACATTGTTCTTTTGTAATGGTCGGTGTGTAAAATTTCAGAGAGTAGGGCAATTAGAATTCCTTAGAGACGAAGTTAATAAAAAATATATCTACAATTTGACAGAATTTTTACTCGGCAAAGAAAAAATTTCGCTCCTTGAATTAACATGCTATTAACTAAATTTATTATTTGAGGAGCGGACCAGCTATGATGGCAGTGGACCAGTATATTTTTTTATACACTGGTCACTTTTCTTTTCTAACGCTGCCTATATCCGTCACGAAGTCTTCCCTGCATGACTTCTAATCAGGTTTGAATTTATTGACCAATAGAATCTTTCCTGGAATTATTTCAACCAACAGAAATGGTAATTTATGCGTTAAAAGTGTTGTGGAGTAAAAGAAATACCACACACACAAGCACTACTTCGAAATCTCGTGACACTCAAAGAATTGAATGACGAAAATAAGAATCAAAATTTTTTCATTGAATTTATGTCTCTGAACGAAAACAATATGAGTTTCACGCAAAATGTATTGAGAACTAAAATTTAATTTATCAATTGGAGATATGCTAGCAGGTTATTGCAGTTGGGCTGGTAGGATTTCGTTTCGGAAAATGACGCTGTGATCGTGTTATATTTATTGCGAAAAAAAAGGTTCACACTCTAAAATGTATATCTTTTTATTTATTTAACTATATATAAGAAAGCGTACGTAGGGCAGAAAAAGCAAAGCGCCTCAAGTTTATTCATATTTACATTTTTTAAATAAATGCGTTTCCCAAAGACTATTTTTGACTATTGAATAACATTAAGTTAATTTGCAAGTCAAATCTTGTGTCACTTTTTATTCCTGTCATTATTGAAACAATGATAAGATGTGTAGGTATGCGAATAAGAGCAACAAGGTTATATCATACTTATACTTTCAATATTCCGATTAAATAATCAGTTTAACAATCAAATATATTTTTCAACTACGCAAAGGAATTTTTTGCATTTTTTATGTTTGTAAAAAAAGACAAAATCAAAATATTTTGAAAACTTGGGTTCTCTTTTCTAGTAAGACCACTGCAAGGAAGCTCAAACTTTTTCGAAACAAGACCTTAACGCTATAGCGTGCAATATTCCATATCAATCTCGTAACAAACCTAATGTTCATTTTTTCTTCTGGCAATTGTTATGCACTCTGCCAATGTGTAAGGAGCTGTTCATCCAAGATAGCATTCTTATCTTTGAACACGACAGTTTTCAAGGGTTATCTCATTCCCGAAAAAGTCTATTCGATTCAGCTTTTTACTTAGTTTGATATTTAAATGCCATTTTATTAACACCAATCTAGAAGGGCTTTTGGACAACGGAGGTAACTATTGCAGTAGAAACTTATAAGTAAGTCTTGCAATGGAATTTATTGATACTTATACAAAAGTAGATTTTTATTTCTTGAACCATTTTTCAAATTTCTCAATTTATCACCAAGTTCTTCATAGCTTTCATAAATTTATTTCGAGCTATGCAACGTATAGAACAAAATCACTCAATTCAAAAAATTGTGACAATGAAATAGTTCCATGAAGTATTTTCACTGTCACAAATGTATCTTGTATAAATTGCTGTTAATGTAGTCCAAATTAGCATTACATTAAGAGGGTTCACACACAAGCATCAGTAATCGCTCCACAAACACAACCGATAGTTTCAAATCTATTTTAAAGAGAAGAGGTTGAATAGGGGGGAATATATATTTAGGAAGACATGAAAATAAAGCTCTACAAATTTTCATTTTTAGTGGATTGCTGCCCTGAGAAAGGCATTAAATTTCTACTACGTATTCGATTTATTACTCAGACTTAGCTTGGTCCGAGTGGTGGCTGAACCAAAATTACTAAACTCGATGCACGTAAAAGTGGAAAATTGCAGCACGTAATTTGCATTGTCATTTTTTCATATCTTACTCGCTGGCTATTGCTAGTTAGTTGTTTTGAAAACACTGCCTCATATGCTGCTTCGTCCAAGTTTAATACCAATTATTCCTACTATCACACTTTTCGGTATAGCTTTGATATGAAGACCTTTTTCTGACAACGTTTTTGGCGAGTTTTTTGGCTTGGTTGCTCGTTTTGACAGGTAAAAGCAACCCCGCTTTATTAGGATTATTACAACCTTGCGATTTGTCTTTTATTAATTTTTGTAAAAATAATTATCTTTTTTATTTTAATACGTCTAACGAACTAATTTGTTAGAATTAATGCGATCTCTTTTTAAAATTCATACATAGCCTGTGTGGTTCCATTAAACACTTAAGAATTAATAAATTATTCACAACTTGGACACAAATTTCTATGACAATATTTTAGACAAAGCAAAGATATTTTCACTGTGCTAAATATTTACCTAGTATAGTTAGAATAATTAGTTATGTGGCTTCTTTTTACTGCTTTTAAAATTATTTTCGTCAATCATTTTCCACGAAGCCTAAAACTGTTTTTTTTTCAAGAAATTCTTCCTTTGCGACATAAAAGGCACGCCAAAAGCGTAGCTATAAAAAATATCTTCATATCAAAGCTGTTCCCACTTTCTGTAGCACATTAATGCTTAAGTTACTACTGGTGTATGTGTGTGGACTCAATTCTGATGCAAGCACATTCAAGAAACAACAATCACTGGTTCGCGTAACGATTTCAGCTTTGAGGATTGTGCCATGATTCCCAAATGAAGTATCCTATACTCGAGCATAAATTGAATTACCGCAAGTCCGGTCCGATGTGCCTTCGAATCTTCTTCAGCAAGTCGTTCTGCCAGTCAGTGAGTCGAGTGACTGATTCGTAGTTTCGAATCGCTTCGTTGAAGTCATCGACGTCTTCCTTCTGGGCTGCATCGGCCATCCGGGACAACCAGCCGCATTCTCGACTGTCCGCGAAGGCTGGACTGGTGTCCCTCCACTCGGACAGTTTCCTCTGCAGACCGTCACCGTCCTGGGGATTGGCGGCCAGATGGCAAAGACCGGCCTTCGCGAATTGCTCGCAGGCCGTGTACTTGAGCAGTTTGTTGTTGAGCGATTCGTTGCCGAGCTCCTCGAAGATGGCCAAGGACCGATCATATTCGCCTAGTGTGGCACAGTGTGTGGCTACGCTCAGACGACACTTCGTAGTGGAAGATGCCAGTTCCTGGATAAAAATAAACACAAAGAATTAGCTATTGTATGTATTGTATGTAACAGAAAAATTGTGTAGACAGTAGATATTGTATGTAACAGAAAAATTCAGAGCTGTATTGTAGAAACAATAGGTAATATTCGTACGAAAGTTTCATTTTTAACATATAGCTGATGTAAATCCTCAGATTGTATGCTCAAAAATTGTAACCTATAATGCTGATTTTCAATGTCGATAGGTTTTAGACATGTCTACGCATGTCTTGCCTGTGTTGTTATGAAAACTTCTATTCATGCTGATATTTTTCTTATACATTTTTTCTCCATTACATTTTTTCGATTCCAATCAAAATATAATGTTCCAATTCATAAATTTTTAAAACATTAATTTAATAATTATTATTGCATACTAAAAACTATTTTTTATCTATAACTTTTGGTGATTTTCGTTTGGGTTGTTTTATAGTAACTTGGTACAAAGTATCAGCGCTATAGAAATATTTTTAAGATTAAACAAATTTGAGATATGCATTCCTTATTCAAAAACAGAGACGCAGCTATGGTGGGATCGACAATGGCAGTGTCCCCAAGCCTCATTATCTAAAAACGTTGCATTTCAAAAATAATTAGTTACATTTTCTGTAGATTTTCTTAAATGTATGATTTGAAGCACAATTTGGTCCTAGTTGCAAGTACTTCCAGTGTAATGCGTGTGAATTAAATGCCTTAATGCATGCTAATTTTAGAAGATGGTGTTTAAAAGTCAATTCTATCTTTCATGTAGCCCCTGTACTTACTATTCAGAGAAACAAAGCAATACAATTATCTTCACGCAAACGCCTGAAAAGAACAAAACAAGACAGCGTTTTCTTATTTCTGGTCCCTGAGAGTATAAACCCTCTTGCTGGTTTTTTTACTTATCAAAAACTGTCCTGTAATGTCCAACCTCTGATGCAAAAACCTGTTCCAAACTGTCGCTAGTTCTGGTCAAGGTAGTCACGAAATAAAAAAAAAAGAACCACCTCATTTATTTCGAGCACTATTCATAGATCAAATTCTCAAAGGTATCATTCAATAGAGAATAACGTCTTCTAGAAATTCAAATAAAAAATTTTACATAAGGGGCCGTCTTCATATTAAATTTTGCACAAACAACGAAATTTCTCATGCAAACACCATGTTTTGATGTCATAATCAGATTCTGCATCGTTAAATTAATCTAAATATGAAATTTCATGACCGTACTACCTTTATATCCCGAGATATTCAATCCTAAAATGAGTGTCAATTTCAGGGATTATCTCGACATAGAAAGTAGCTATACGTAGATCGAGATTAATTGTAGTTATCGCTATCCGATTTTTAAATTTAAACACTATTTCAAACGTATTTTTCAGCGATCCGAGAATTATACAACGCAAATGCAAACGATTTGATGATTACATTATTATATGCAAGTGCAAACAATCCGAGAATCATAATCCGAGGTTTGTTAGAAGATTTTTAAACATTGGGTGCCCCCTAAAATCGCAATCATGAGGAAAATTTAATGTAGCTCAAAAACTAATAATTGGAATGAGTTGAAAGCTTGCATGGCCATACTAGAAGGGGCTTTCTGAATCGATTCCAATCAAAATATAATAATGTTCCTATTCATAATCTTTTCAAACATTAATTTAATAATTATTATTGCATACTAAAAACTATTTTTTAACTGTAATTTTTGGTGATTTTCGTTTGGGTTGTTTTACTACATGGTACAAAATATCAGCGCTATAGAAATACTTCGAAACAGTAAAACCTAATGACATGAAATTTGGTATCTGAAGTTAAATTTTGATATCAATTTGAAATTGTGTGACGAAATAGGGGGTTCCTATTTGAAATTATGAAGTTGGTAATCAATTTAATATGAAGACGACCCCATATGCAAATTTTATGAATTTGAATTTATAGAAGACATTAGGTTCATGTCAAAAGCCATCTTTGAATTTCCTCAACAGTTAAAATTGCTCGAATGAAGAGAAATGGTTCGGATTTTTTTTCCGTCACTAGATTTTGTTTTTCCTACTTGGAACTTCTTTCTCCTTGGAGTAATAGTGTAGTTTTGTCACGGCGGGGGAGCTACCTCGTCCTTAGCAAAGTCTACTAGATCTTGGACGAGATATCTTGTAAGAACATTTGAAAGGTTAACAGGAACCCATTATCAGACATTTAATCATTTTAAACAGAAAATTTTGTTATAGACAGGGTGGCATCAGATTCATTCGCCCTAGGTCTCAAAAAAGTTTAATCTCGACCGTAGCAAAATTTACTAGATCTTGGACGAGATATCTCTTCAAAAGAGTCGAAAGGTTAACAGAAGCCATCATCAAAGATGCTTAATCATCATCTTAAATAGCAAATTTTGCTTTAGACAGGGTGGCATCCGCCTCATTTGCCCAAGGTCTCAAAAGAGTTTAGTCTCGACGAGGTACCTCGTCCTCAGCAAAATTTACTGGATCTTGGACGAGATATCTCGTCAAAACAGTTGAGAGGTTAACAGGAGTCATTCTCGAAGATGCTTAATCATCATTTTAAATAGCAAATTTGTTTTAGACTGGGCGACATCAGCCTCATTTGACCTAGGTTCCAAAAATCTAATTTCGCCTCGTCCAGAGAAAACATTCGTAGGTTTATGAAAGGGGTCCGGGACACAAAAATTGTCAAATTTTCGAAATGTTTTTTATTGTTTTAAAAAATTCTCTGTGTTTTTCTGCTTAAAATGACGTCTAAATCATGTTTCTATCTTAATTAGAACTAGAGATATAATAATTTTTGTGGTGCGTTGTTTTCAAAATCTAACACTCTTGACACTTGTTGTCATGGCAACAACATCTGTCCTTAAAACTTTAAAGGCGTTTTTCTCCATGATACATTTTTTCAAGATTTCCTGTATTCAAATTGCTATAAGTCGAAAACCGATAAAGTTTAAGGGTTGAAATTTGGAATATATCTTTTTCAAACATTATACTTTAATTTTGATTCAGCAAATTTGAAACAAATAGTTGCTTTTAAAAATATGACTTTTAAAAAAAAAAGTACCTTAAAATTTTTAAAATTTTTCATTCAAATATTTTTTATTTTTTATTAAATTAATATTTTGAAAATTGCTGAATCGAAATTAAAGTTAATAAATTTGTGAATAATTTACTGCAAGAATTTTGAAAATTGATCAAGAATATTTTGAGCCTTAGCAATTTAAAATGACCCCCTCTTTTTTTCAAAAAATTTTAATTTCAAATTTTTAAAGAACTTTTGGAAAAATTTTGTGTTGTGATTTCGCTTATTAGTTAGATGGGTAATCAGTACAAAAAATTCAAAATTCTAAATTAATTAATAAAAAAAAAATTTTAATGTGTCCCGGACCCCCTTAAAAATACTGTCTTACCTCTCCAGAGAACATATCCGCTGCCTTTTGATATTCATCTACAGCTTTTTTGAGATTCCCTTGTTCCTCGTGCAGTTCCGCCAAAGTCAAATGCTGCTTCGCTGCTGTCTTTCCACGTCCGATATCATCGTATATCTCACCAGCTTTTACCAGACTCTTCTCGCACTCTTCAGGACTCACCTAAGAAATGACGGCGGTATTTAGAAATACTCCATGATGTTTCTCAGGTTATAAGAACTGCATGCGCGTCTAGGGGCTTGGTCAGCCTGGTGTATGTTTATATGGAACAAAATATTAAAAGAGCTACTTTGAAAATTGTTTCGCGTTGTTGGAGTGTGTGAGTTCGAACGCGCGTTTAATACTTCATTTTAATTTTCTTCGTTGATTTATTGTTTATATACGTTTTTTTTTTCGGTATTTTTTAATTTTCGCCTTAACTGTAACTGGAATTCTGCTTATGGAAGAACGATAAAATCAGTTTTAGTGGAATTCGAAGAAAAGTTAGTTCGTCTTAATCTCATATCCATCGAGTTCGCCGTGATAAATGTATTAGATGTCGGATTCTATAAAACTCACGCCGCTTGGATGCTATTTTATAGACTTCTGTTCGATAAACTTACACGGCCTGTAGACTGTCTTGTAAATTGCTTTTCTTAAAGAGGTGCGATATCATTGGGCTAGCCCATAGTTTTTCCAAGTTGGCGTTGAAGAAACCTTAGGGGAAGGAAATGCTGGCCTCAGAAGAAATAGGGGGGGGGGACGTTGAGGAGCTAGAACGGGCAATAAAATGCAAAAAATAGGTAATGGCTAAAAATATTTTGATCAAACACTTAACCACACTGATACGGACTTCAAAGATTGTTTATATTTTATGGCGCAGAGCTATATTTAGTCAAGCTTTATTAAACAATGGACAACGTCAAATAATGAACAGGAAAAGTTTTACTAGCACAGAAGAGTGAAATTCACCCATGGTAAATTTGAGAAATCGTGCCTCCGCTGCTTACAACTCGCTGATTGCAATTGCAGAGCAGACCCTCATAAGATTAGATACCTGGATATGTGCTGGCATTGCTGTAAGGGGTAAATATTAGGCTCACCTTCTTGTAGCACTTAGCAGCTTCCACGTAATGCATTCCAGCTTCAGTCTTCCTTTCGATTGCTAGTTCGTGCGCTGCCGCTTCGGCAAAGGCATTGCCAGCCTTGTGCCATTCTTTGGCCATCTTGAAGGCGTTGGCAGCCTTCACGTACAGACCACAGGCCTCGTCCACATGGCCTCTACCCCGACCGCCACAGCACTTGCCAGAGCCCTTGTTCAGCATCGCTTCTGCCTCCATCATCAGGTCCTCCCCCTTCGAACGCTGTGTATCCGCCATCGTCTAAAGACCTTTTCACTTCTGGAAAGAAATGCACTTTCATTTACACACTCGTGTTTTTATTAATTCAATTTTTAAAAAAAATTAAAGGTTTATTTCGATGAGACAAAGCTGTGGGTTGTTGATGAAATCAGTGATTACCACATACGTTTAACTCTCTGAGAGGTTCATACATATATTCCACTTTGTAAAATGTAGTCTTTCCTGAGAATGACCTCTAACCACCTTCTTTACCAATAGAATCTTCCTAAGGAAGTGTTGTTTTGGGGTTTTTATGACGCAAGGGCCATATTAGGCCATGCTGTTCTAGCGAGGCATACAATATCAAGTAATAGACAGGCAATGAATGTTTTACACAGAAGAGAAAATATATATCCCTGGAGGAATGTACCTGACAGGATGTTGAAAAGTGGCGCTGTCTTCCGAGCAATGTTAATCTTGTGTATTAAATGCATTCAATGCGTGGAAAGCGTGATTGAAGTCGGTTGTTATCAATGTTTGTTTTTGAAGGAGTTGGCTACTAATAATAGCTATACATCGAAAGTATTTGTAGGCAGATCGCCTAAGAATAGGTAAAGTGTACACAGTGTACAATAAGCCGAAATAAATATTATTACGGTCTTTATTAAAGGACTTATTTTGTTAAGAAGTGTTAGGGCTGCCGTTTTACACAGGAATTGAACCTGCGGCCCATCAATTCATCCGCCTACATCTCGTCGTCCAGTGAGCTGCCCACTGGACCACGACGGCTCTTCTAAGGAAATGAGTAATAGAATATTATCAAATTACTAATTATTAAAAAAAGTATTCTAAGGAAAGGATTGAAAAATATTTCGAAAGGATTCTATTCTAAAGGAACAATAGAATATTTCCAAGGAATAGTAATCTGGAAAAGACCGAAGGAATTTTTACAAGGGATTCTTTTGAAAAAATAGGAGGAAGTGAATCGTTCTAAAGGATTCTATTCTTAGGAAAGGCCCAATAGAATCTTTCTAAAGGTTAAAAGAATCATGGATTCTTACCAATAGATGTGATTATATAGCCATTAAATGTTATTAAAGGTGGGGCAAAATCATCTCAGACATCTTGAGACGCTGAAAGAGTTAATCAGGCTCTCATATATGCTCTCCGGATACCTGTGTCAGTATAGAAGACGCTCTCCTCGGGAAACACAAAAATTCATTCCAAGTGCTTAAATAAATTTTAAGCACTTGGAATTAATTTTTGTGTACAAGAATTTCTGTGAATTCTGTATACTTACAGAAATGTCTGAATTTATTAATTTATGTTACTATATTTTTAAACAGAAAATATACTGTGCATTAAAGTATACTCTTTTCCAAAAAAATCGAAACACTCCGAAGCCAGTGTTCGGTTTGAATGAAATGACGTTTGTGATGTAAGTCACGGGAAAAAAATACGAACCACTCCTTTTAATTCGAGCAATGTTCATGTTGTTGTTGTTTTTGTCGTGCGGGCCATATATGGCCCATTTGGGGGTGCCATTGCCTCGGAGGGTTGGACTTCTTCATGCATGACACATCCGTTTTACAGGAAGGTCCCTTTCACACATCCATTCTCTCACACATATCGTAATTTAGATCCCAATCAGAGGCCGATAACCCCCAGAGGTATTGATTTGGTATGGGAACATGTGAGACTTTGTGAACACGACCTATTTAACGTGCCCCAGCCACCATTAGCGAACACGACGGACTTTAGCCAGGTCCAAGCGCCGATCTCGCAACCATCAGAATTGCAGGCTCCGCTGAGGACAGGACCCACAACCCGTCCGATGCGAGCCCGACGAGCAATGTTCATAGAAGATCAAATTCAAAGGAATAATTAAATAGAGAATAATGTCCTCTGCAAATTCAAATGCAAAATCATTGTATAAAGGACTATCTTCGTATCAAATTTTGCCTAAATAACAAAATCTTCAATGGCAACACCATAGTTTGATTCTTTTATCAGATTCTACATCGTCAAATTAGTCCAAATACGAAATTTCACGAATTCACTGTCGTTATAACCGGAGATATTCAAAGTTAAAGTCGTGGTCATTTCAACGCCATTTCAGGTATCCTCTTCTCAATGAAAGTCCGTATTCGTAGATCATTTGTTGTTTATCAGGAACTGTCATTTGTTACTTGACTAAAAGATTACAAAGAACCTACCCTCCTGGTATTTGGCGTGACAAGGCAAAGGTATTACAAGAATTATCTCGTCATTAACTAAATTGACCATATCTTGATGGACGAGAAATTTGGAAAGAATGACAATCAATATTTACTGTTTATAACTTCACTGTCTACCTTAATTTTTATATATATATATATATAACACAGTTAATGATAACTATCAAACTTATTCAGCAGCTTTTAAATAAACTGGTCATAATAACAGTTAACAATAATTGCTTTCGTAATTTAGCAACAGCCGTTAAGACTGTTATCATGAAAACATAGTTTTGCCCACCTCTACAATTAGATGATCATTGTTTAGATATACTACCCATGACAACTGGAAGGCAATGTCCGTTAAATTACATAAAAGATATTTCCAGACATTTTTCAAAAACTCACATTCTTCAGGTTTGTTATAATTTCTTTCAACTTATTGATGCGCCCTGAAATCACAGTAGTGACGAAAATGTAAATGTAGCGCAAAATCTATCCAGAGGAAAGCTGAAATTCTGGTATGGCAACATTAAAAGTCTAACTGAATCGATTTCTGTCAAAATATATCAAGGTTCCTATTGATAATTGTTTTTGAAAATAAATGTAATAATTAATATTGTAAACTAAAAAATATTTAAAAACTAAAATGGTATGTATATTTTGCTTGGGAGCCTTAATAGCAACATGCTACAAAATATCAGCGCTGTAGCAATATTATTAAGGTAGGTAGGTAGGTATTTTAATTAAAACGTTGCACTGGAGCAATACAATGAGCTATTGGCAAAGGTTCCGGATCAAACCCGAAGGAAGAAATCCGAGGACAACACCACGTAATTTTGAACCATAGTTAGATGACGAAAATATTATTTAGGAGGATATCCATAAAAGTCAGAAAAACTTATTTAACATTAGGTAATTTTTTTTTAGTCAACGTCGCACTACAGCAACACAACGGGCTATTGACGACGGTCCGGGATCAGTCCCTTAAGGGAAAGATCCTAGGACAATACCTCGTAATTTTAAACCACGGTCAGATGACGAAGCTGGCACCCAACTCTCCAAAAGTCCACACCAACCCAACGTGAGGACTTTCGGCCACGACAGATTTAATGTGCACCAGCCGCCTCTACATCATATTTAACATTAGGATCTCCATATTTCCTCTATTCATGAATGACATAAAACTTGGTACCTGAAGATAAATCATGATATAGATTCGAAATTTAGGGTCAAAATAGGGGTTGCTATTGGATATTATGAAGTTGATGTTCAATTAAACAAGACGGTCCCATATTCAAAATTTATGCATATGAATTTATAGAGGATGTTATTCCCTGTGGAATGTTATCTTTGAATTTGCACTACTGTTAAAATTATCTGAATGAAGACGGGTGTTTTTATTCCGCGACTACATAGCATACAAATCTTTAACGGCAACATCAAACCCCTAGACAGGATTCTTTACTATCGTAGAATAACCACGAAGGTCATAAATTAGTAGCATCTAAAGCTCCCTCTGGTGTTGATACATGCGTGACATGGAATAAAAAAAGGCTTTATAGCTGTAGCTGATTATGACAAGCAATCTACAGCTGTTGCTACAGATCCCTTATAATCAGCGAGTGATGTCATTGACAGCCCAGAATATCCAAGACATGCTCAAAGAGAGACAGATCAGAGGATCTCGCTGATTCATGGTCTCATGACCACGGAGGCACTGCTGGGAGGTGTGAATGGAATGAAATAAATGGGTTATTTTATAGCTCAAGGTCTGGGACAGGCGAACCGTATGTGGTCGGATGTAATCTTGATGGTAAATAGCCTCTTGGATATGTGATATTAAAAGCCAAGCAACAAATTGGAGGACATGCTAAACGTATCGCTAGGCTGTCAAACCACACCTTATAACACTACTAGCCACTGCGTGGCTAGCCCGGCGTTGGTATTAATCTGGTGTAAAATTTTCCGCAAATTTCAAATCTCTTGAGGATATATTCAATTAAAAAATTATTTAAAGAAAATCACATTTTTAGGCAACAATCTATACAGAAATTTTTACTCTATCTTTAACGGTCTAGGACGGGGGTCGGCAACCTGCGGCTCTTTTGATGTAAAGTTGCGGCTCTCCAGTTCCATACGAAAAAATTAATAATTTATCATCAAAACCTTTAAAAAAATAAGAAAAAATATATTTAAGTACCTATTTTCTCAATAGCTTCTTTTTTCATAATCGTTAATTACAAATCTCTACGCTTAACATGACCGTAATGAGATAAGGTTGAACTATTGTTTTGTTCTTAGAGATGAGACTCCGTGACCATGTTTATCTTTCAGCCAGTTGCATTTCATTTCCGTCTCACTCAAACAGCCACCGTCTAGAGTCTAGACAACACGTCTAGATGATGAGATGGTGAGTACGTCAAACATTGTTTTATACGTGCATCTGAAGAACTGTTTTGTAATTTTAAAAACAAAGCAGAAATCATGAAAAAATTAAAGATTTGCCGTTATTTGCTAAAACAGTACAAGATAGAACTGTTAAATGTCTTCAAATGTAACACATATGCAAGTGGAAGACATTCAACTGGCTTCTGCCTTATCTATTGCTATAGATGAGTCTTGCGACATAAAAGACACGGCACAAGTTACCCTTTACGTCGGGTATATGTCGTCCCAAGGTCCAAAAGAAGAACTGCTAGGATTGCTACCGCTCTCAGGGCAAACTCGTGGAGAAGATATAGCAAATGCTGTGCAAAAATGCCTGGAAGACAATGGAATCGATATAAATAAAATCGTGTCTTTTGCCAGAAGTATGACAGGAATACATAGAGAGGTAACATCAACTCTTTAGAAAAAAACAAAGCACGAAATTCTAACGTTTCATTGCATAATTCATCAAGAAGCGCAATGTGCCCAAACATTTCCGGCCGAAATAGTTAAGGTTATGAACTTGGTAATTAAGATTATTAACAGCATCTTGGCAAAAGCACTCTACCATCGCCAGTTTAAAGATTTCCTTGAAGAAATAGATAGCCAGTTTTCTGACCTACTTCTGCACAATAAAGTGCGATGGCTTTCCAGAGGTAACGGATTGCTTTGTGCTTGATTGAAATAAAAACATTCTTCAATGAAAAAAGCATTGACCATCTCGAACTGGAAGAAGACAAATGGCTGCAAAAATTCAACTTCATGGCAGATACCACAATGAAACTAAATGAACTAAATCTAAAACTGCAAGGAAAGGGCAACCCAGCCAAAGAAGTAGTTTGTTTCGAAAAAAAATTACTTCTTTTTGTTGAAGACATGGAGAGCGGTAAATTACTTCATTTTAAAAATCTGAAGCAATATCGCGATGAGACCAATGCAACTATTGACACGAATTACTTCAGCATATCTTTAAAAAACATGAAGGAGGAATTCGCTGAGAGATTCGAGCAATTCAAAACAAACAAAAGTACTCTCGCGTTCATAGTAAATCCTCTCAACACAAATACAAATGAGATCAGCATTGAGCCATTTGGAATTGATGCTGGATCGCTTCAAATGCAATTGCTAGATTTGAAAACCAAAGACTTGTGGAGTGGCAAGTTCACAGAACTCAAGTGCAAGTTGTGAGTTCCAGAAATACATGCACATCGCACAGCACAAGTGGACAGCTCTAAAAGAAATTCCATAAGTTGAGGCCCTCTATTCGGCGCATGGAATAGTCTTCCAGAATGCTACAGTTAGGTGAAGAAGTTGGCATATGGAGTGCTGACGATCTTCGGGTCGACATATTCGTGCGAGCAAGCGTTCTCTTGCATGAATATAATAAAAAGTAAAGTTAGAAGTCAACTAACAAATAAAAATCTAGAGTCGTGCTTGAAACTTAAAACAACAAGTTCTAAGCCAGATTTAATCAAACTTTCAAAAGGCATGCAAAGCCAATGCTCCCATTGATGTAACTATCTATATTTGTGTTTTTAAATGAATAAATATTATTCCGTATTTAAAGCCGTTTATTTTAAATCAAAAATATAATATCGAAACGAAAATTTTTAATGGCTCTTTAAAAACTGGGAAATTTTGTAAATTGCAACTTTTGGCTCTTCTGTTTCAAAAGGTTGCCGACCCCTGGTCTAGGATATAGAAAAAAGAACTGACTTCAGTTAAAAGATTTATCGTCTGCCTGGAAATTTATTCGTCCGCGCAAAATCAAAGCTGAAATGAAATAAATAATTTTCTCCGCGTTCGGCGGATGAAAAAAACTTGGCATGTTTCCAAACCCTGACTGCAAGGTCACACGGGTAGAAAAAGTTCTCGCGTTTGAAAAAGCTATGGATAATAAAACTATCAAATTCATTTTTAAATCTTTAGATTGAAATTTAAAATTCGCCGCGACCCAAAAGTGGCAAATAATTCGGACTACCTGTGTGCCAAATCTCATTGCTGTAAGTGCCATAGAATCGTCAGGATTTTGCGACAAACAGACAAACACTTCTTTTTATAATAACAGAGAAGACTAGAGGGAAACGTCATTCACTATACGGTGCAGGTAATTAAGTTATAAATTTCCGCGATACATCCATATTTTATGCAATTTTATTTTGGTAAAAATTTCTGCTATGCTTTTTTTTATGTCAATAGCTTTTTTCGAAATCATCCTTTCTATTGTTCTCGACACAACACTGTCAGTATAATTTTATGCTTCGATACAAACCGTCCGAAACCATAATTGGTTCGTTTTTAAAATGGTAAAATGAAACACCATTGCACCACAAATAATTCTATTATTCAAATTGGACTCGAGGAGATAATTGAAAATATTGACTGCTTTTCATCTCATTCTTCCATCAAAAATGTTGTCTCCCAAACGAATCAAGTACACATAATAGGTTATTTCCATTAGTTGTAAGCCTACAAATAAATGTGCTTTGAAACAGAAAACAAAATGATAGATCGCAACTTTTATTTCCAAATTTTACGAATCCAGAGAAAAAATCTGCTTCATCTACCTTAAATAATGAATTCTGGTTACACTAGAAAAATAAGTATTGGAACAGTAATACTGTTTTTATGATTCTGTTTGACGAGAACCTGTCGGAGCTGATTAGCAATGAAAATTATCTACTCTTTTTATTCCATATTGTGTAAAATATTTTTTTACCCAATAGGTTTTGTTTTAAATTGTTAGATAACACTCTCTGATAAGTACCTAAACTTGTTTACTTAATATATCAAATAAAACCTCAATGTTTAATAATTTGACACGAATGACAAGTTTACAGAAATGTTGTATCATGAAAAAGATATTTGATATTCAGAAAATCGATTTAGCAGCAATCTTCAGACGTTTATTTTTCAAAAGTGTCATGAAACATCGCCAAAGCATTGAAAAACAAGTAGGATATTACCTTCCTATTTCTAAATACAAATTTATTGTTTGCACACAAAATTTCAGTTTTTATTTCATCAATAGCCTTTTCAAAATGTATGTATAAAATTTATTTAATTGGATATACTGTCATCTCTGTTGCAAATATAAAAATACACGATGTCGATGTCATAAGAGAATGAAAGCAATTTTGAAATTGTATTTTAAGGAACTAACCTACTGTTCAGGATCTGAGATAAACTGTTTGTTAAATTCCCTCCAATGGTTGTCAGCCTCGTCAAAAAATGAAGCTACTGAAAAATCTGAGAAGATCGGTTCAATTTTGGTCTCACAACACAGATCTGGAACGAATTTTCTCTACGCACTGCAGACGATGTTTGCGATCGATCGAAAAGGTGACGTCATGTTGCCACTGGAGCGTTGTCAAATCAGAGATGAATCCTTAGTTAAACATTTATTTTATGAGAGGGATTTTCAGTACAAAAAATTAATATTTTACTTCTACTGTCCAAATGCTTACGTATGATGCATATCGGGGTTACCTTAAAATGTAGTTTATAGTTTTTTAGGTGTTTGAGCTCTTATTCACGTTAGCAAAACAACTATCATACATCAATTCGGAATTTAATATCTTTGGAATACTTTCATTCTTCAGAATTTGTGTTGATGACGACTCAAATCTATTAAAAAAAACAAGCTAAATGACTTCACATTCAGAAAGGTTCGGTTCTAAGTGTCCTCACGTTCGGAATACGTACAGGAAACACGTTCCGCCCAAACTAAAATTAAACTAATAAATTATTCAAATATGCTTTCTGTCTCTTCTAAACGTTTAACATTCTATAAAGTCTCGGCCTCACAAATGTAAAGGCATCCTACTCACTGAGGAGCTGTTGTAAAGCTAAATACAGAACGCCAACTACATTTAACATGACAGAAAATCCCTCTAAATCTCTCCCTGTGTGTGTGTTTGTATATACACAGTCCAGTCACTTAATGTGATCACCACCTATTTTCGACGTCAACGTGAAATAACCAATCACAAAAAAGAGGTGGCAGCACATTGCAGTGGAGTGCATATAAAGGATGTCCTAGGGCATCGGAAAGCATTTCAATCGTTGGCGTAATGCAGAAACGTATCGATTTAACCGACGTCCAAAAGCCGCCATGGTAAAAGTATACCGTGCATGGCAAAATGGCACAATCCTAAATCAGCGGCGTGGCACATGTGGTGCACCACGGGCTATAGATGACAGAGGCGAACGAAGGCTACGGAGATGCGTTCGGGCGAATAGATGTGCAACTGTTGAGCAACTGACCGCCCAGATGAACCAAGGGGCTACCAAGAGTGTATCCTCAACAACGGTTCAGCGAACGTTGCTGCGTATGGGCCTCCACAGCAGACGCCTGGTTAATGCACCTATGCTGACTGCTGTTCGTCGGCGACGAAGGCTGGAATTTGCACGCCAGTACCGCAACTGGACGTCCACGCAGTGGCGGCAGGTGGCTTTTTCCGATGAATCACGTTTTATGCTCCATAGGACAGATGGACGTTGACGTATACGGCGTGAAACGTCTGAAAGCAAACACCCTGCAACAATTGCCGGAAGAATCCAGGCTGGAGGAGGGAGCATTATGGTTTGGGGAATGTTTTCCTGGCATTCACTGGGTGCACTCATCATCAGAAACTTAATTGACTCTCTTCCTGCTCGTCTCGCAGCGGTCCGCTCTGCCAAAGGTGGTTATTCTGGCTTTTGACAGGTGGCCACATTAATGTGACTGGACTGTGTATAATGATGTTTGGATGAGTATGTGAGCTTTTTTAGCGTTTTGCTGCTCATATGTAGAAAACAGCATTTTGTGTTGTCTCTTTCAGGCTCCTCCCTGATAACGCCCTGATCTACTAACACTTTCATTTTCAAAATTTTCCTTATTGTTTTTATTTTGAATTTCCTTTTGTTTTGGAAAAAAATTATGCATATATAAGTACAAAAAAATGTGTAGGATATAATAAGTTGTTTATGTTTTTTATTTTAATTATTATACGAGCCAGATAGTCCTCTTATAATAAGAAATCTAAATTTAAAATCTAATAATAATAAATCTAAATTTAAAATCTAATAATAATAAATCTAATTTTAAAATCTAATAATAATAAATCTAAATTTAAAATCTAATAATAATAAATCTAAAATTATATTGTTATAAGTTTTTCCAATAGTATTTCTTTTCAATCTTTGCTGCTTTCACCAATTCATTCCCAAGTGGGTCCGCATTAAGAAAATTCGCAAATTCTGCACACGAGATTTACTATTTAGTCTGACTTGCAATTCCTCCTTTACCAAGTTTACAACCACAATTTTCATTAGCTCGTCCGATTTTTCAAGCTTTTGAAGCATTCTGCCTATACTTTGTCATCTTTGTTCAAAGTAGGGAACACCAATCGAAGCTCTGTATATTCGTTTTAGAACAAATTATAAATAGTCAGTGAAGTTTCATTAGGATCTTTGTTAAAATTTAACATGTGCAAGAAAATGTTTTCATGTTTCTTACATCAGAGGCACTAGAAGAGACTGAAAAATATAAGGACTCCTTCACAGCATTTACTACAAGTTGATGGGTAAATGGAGCGAGTACATTTAATGTAACAGCCTAAGCCTTGGTGCGCCCACAAGAAACTTTTGAGCCGTGTTCTGTCATCGAAAATAGTACGAACAAGCTTTGAATGACATCGAATGAACTAATATCCCTTAAAACTATGCTTGGCATTGTGAAAAACAGAGAAGTTCCACTTTTACCACTTCATTTTCTACGGTTAATTTTCTTTAAAAAAAAAAAAAAAAAAAAAAAAACGATTAATAAATTGAGTTTGACTTGTAGTATTTGCCTTCTCTTTGTGCTTTTTGCAATTAATGTGTGGTTACAGCTCCTAAGCCATCGTACTTTACCGAAAATTTAAATAGACACCAATTACCTCGACCATTGTATTGATTTTTAGCAAGCCAGCTTTTACATTTCTTATCCGGCGTCCATTCATCCTTGCAAATAGACAGACCAACTTATAATTTTCTTTGGTAGTGTAGCTGCTGGTTGACTCTTGTTCATTATCACTATTTGAAACACTGCTTTCCATCTTCATAGAAAGAGAGAATAACAAAAAGTAAAGAAAAATTAAGACACGCCCACAAACAGACTGACATGTATAGTATTGGCTGGGGATAGTAGTGGGGAACGGATGTTTGACGAACGTTCAACGGATAGACCCGAAGTCATGTGAGTAGAATTCTCCTTCCGTACCTCCTTCAAATGTGCTCGAATGAGCATGCCGTGGCCATTTTGTTGAAGGAATCATTGAATACAAGCTCAATTAAAACAGGAACGGAGCAATTAAGTTAAAATTAAGGTTTATTTACAAGTTAGTTATAAATTTACAAAAAAGTTTCAAGATACTGGATAGTTTAAACTTAAATTATTAGTTTACAGAAGAGCTATTGTGTACAAACAAAACGCCTACTTAAGGCCTCCCCCTATTCTGTCCATTCTGCTTCCTGTTTCTCCAAACACATCCCGGTGGTTCTTCACGACACTCCTCCAAGGTGTCGTACCCAAGTTGACAGCTGTCCAGGCTTTAAGGGTGCTTGGGGCTGGACTGTACAATGTGCAATAGAAAGAACTATTTGGAGTGTTGGTGATATTGGTCGATAGCGCTTTTTCTGAAATTCCGGGACAGTTCGACATTCAACTGAGAATCTGGGCAGTTACTTCAATTCCGGGACAATCCCGGGCAATATTAGGATGGTTGGACACACTAGACACGATTGATCAGTCCTTTCTTCTATTTCTAACCTTCTGCTTCTGTTTTATTTCCATCCCTCGTTGTTCTTTTGCGTTTGTATACAAGCAATCTTTATCTGCTTTCATCTCACGATGGTTCCCAATCACTCTTTCTGATGATATGATCTTCGAATGCCGCTCCCTTGATCTCATGTATGAGCAGAACTTAAGGATTTCCGCTGGATTGGGAAAAGGATTTCCGCTGGTCGAGGCGAGGGGTCCTTGTCCTAAGGAAAGGAGGTGCCTTGCCCTAACGAAGGCAGAAGGGGAGAGACAGCATGCGGAGGAGGATCGAACTGTTCTGTTGCTGAGAGCAATCTATTTACTGTAACTTATTTATCTTACACTTACGGTTTATTTCCTGCAAGATAAATTTGTGATCCCAATGAGAACTTCAGCTTGTTATATAACTTGTTATGTAGATAAAAATATTAAACAGTAACACAAATTGAAGAAATATTCAGTAGTATGCACATTCGCACCGCTAACAATTTTTTAAATTTAAATCAAATTCAACATATATTCAGTATTATACACATTCGAATCAATTACTTTTCATAAAGAAATTTAATGTCGCCAAAAAGAGCGATATAAGCCAAAACAATCAACCAAGCTGAATTTTCGCGTGGCAGTCAGTGACTACTGTCCTCGTGTTATGGAAACTTTTTGATTGGTAATTTATTCGTACTAGACCAACACAACGAGCGACACTTTACGAAGACTAAACTCTTTTAATTTTTGTTATTTTGTTCGAGCTCTGCTCTGTTGATTTAATTAAAATTATTTTTAAGTCATTAAAAAGTAATTGTAACAGAAACTGCGTTTTGCGCTTTCCTGTGTCTGTCTACTTTCTTCATCTGCCACTTCATTCAATCTTCCTAAAATTGATACACGACTTTTGTTTACTATATTGGATGGTTTTCATTTTTTTTTTCTATTCGCCCAAGATAATTAATTCATTTTTGACAATCTTCCCGTGCTTGTGCGTGCATTTTTAATTTAATCAAAATCAATCCTTCTTAAATTTATGAAAAACGTGGTATTCAGAATTCTGTACAATTGTGCTCTATTTATTATATTGCATTTGTGTATTTGTTAATGTTATTGTTTACATTCTGTTTTTGTGTATTTAAAATTGACCTTTTCTGAATTATATCTGGTTTTATGTCAACATTTATAAAGATTTTTGAGAAAAATAGGAATGCTTTTGTGTGATGCTGCAGAAGACATTTTCACTGTGAACTTAATACAAAAAAGAAATTTAATTTTAAAAGTTTGATTCCAAAGGCTTTTTATGGACAGTTCTGTGGAAATATAGTCATTGTTTTGTTTCGTACTACCCTTCACAAGTTTCAGATATAAATACTTTATTTCTATTCCTTTTTCAAACTGTATAATTTGATCAAAAATGAATGATGTACCTGATTTTAGACCAAATACTAAATAGATTATGCGAATAAAAGAAATTTTATAATTTACTTTTTCATACAAACAATTTTTCAGACTATATCAACAGAGTTCAACAATTTTCCAAATTAAAAAAAAAATTGAAAAGGAGCTTGTTTTGGAATATTTTCGTATTTTTAAAAAGAAGCATTCTCATAAAAGAATAAACAAAGATTAAAGAAGTTCATACATTAGTACGATTTCATAAATTAAGGTTCTTTTCAAGTTCAGAAGACATTAAAAAATTGCTATTTTAAAGTATTTATGTCAAAACTAGTTAAAGAATAGTTAGCTATTAATCGGAAATGCAAATGGCGTTTTAATTTAAATAAAACAATTTGAGATAGTTGTTATAGAAATCTACTCTATTAAAACATAGTTAGGTTGTTATGGAAACGATGCTTAGATCCGACGCCATAGTAGGATCAAGTGTTCCCACTAATGACGCAAGCGTCCATGGGATTTCCTATATTGTTTAGATCTCCAATCCTTTCTAAGGCCGGTCGCCGACCAACCGGTATAGTGGTTAAGGTGTTAGCCTCTAGATCGGAAGGTTCCTGGTTCGAATCCGGGTCCCGGCATGGATGTTTGTAAGCGTATGGTGTAGAGGCGGCTGGTGCACCTTAAATCTGTCGTGGCCGAAAGTCCTCACATTGGGTTGGTGTGGAAGTTTGGAGAGTGGGGTGCCAGCTCAGGTGTTGCTTCGTCATCTGACCGTGGTTCAAAATTACGAGGTGTTGTCCTCGAATCTTTCCCTCAAGGGACTGATCCCGGACCGTCGTCAATAGCCCGTTGTGTTGCTCTAGTACGACGTTAACAAAAAAAATTACAAAATTTAAGGCCGGTCTGGTGGTTAAGGTGTTTGCCTCTAGATCGGAAGATTCCTGGTTCGAATCCGGGTCCGGGCATGGATGTTTGTAAGCGTATGGCGTAGAGGTGGCTAGTGCACCTTAAATCCTCAATTTGGGTTGGTGTGGAAGTTTTGAGAGTGGGGTGCCAGCTCAGGTGTTGCCTAGAGTGCCTATATAATAAGAGTGGCGACAAGGGACCAAATTTGGCCCAATGAGCATGCGCGGCAGCCATTTTTCTATCAGAATCGTCTCAAAGAAGGATGCTGGTCGAATTAATATATCATTTCAGGGAGAAGAAAAAGCATATGATTGTTATAATATGGATACATTCTGTATAAATGAATCATATAAAGGCTCAATTACATGTGTAATTGATGAGATGGATTGCACAACGCGCTAACTTAGATTGTGAGAAACACCGTGTTGTTAAAAAAAACTATTTATTTAAAAAGTCTACAAATTTATACTGACAAAACACTAAACTAATAATAAATAAACATTCTAGAACACGAAATGAAACATGAATAAGCTATATTTTCTTTTTAATTTGATGTACACACGTTTTTCTAGAACACACAAAAAGTTCCCATGTTAAGTCTATGGGAGCTAGGTATAGACCGCCTCGGGCGGTAGTAAAGGCCTCTAAGCCAATCAGAAAGTGTTTCCCGTATGTCGCCACTCTTTATTATATAGGCACTCTAGTGTTGCCTTGTCATCTGACCATGGTTCAAAATTATGTGGTGTTGTCCTCGTATCTTTCCCTTGTGGGACTGTTCCCGGACTGTCGTCAATAGCCCGTTGTATTACTCTAGGAGGACGTTATTTAAATATTACCAATTATTTACCTTTCTACGGAAGTGGCCGACCAACCGGTATAGTGGTTAAGGTGTTAGCCTCTAGATCGGAAGGTTCCTGGTTCGAATCCGGGTCCGGGCATTGATATTTGTAATCGTATGGTGTAGAGGCGTCTGGTGCACCTTAAATCTGTCGTGGCCGAAAGTCCTCACGTTGGGGTTGGCGTGGAAGTTTGGAGAGTGGGGTGCCAGCTCAGGTGTTGCTTCGTCATCTGACCGTGGTTCAAAATTACGAGGTGTTGTCCTCGGATCTTTCCCATAAGTGACTGATCCCGGACCGTCGTCAATAGCCCGTTGTGTTGCTCTGGTACGACGTTAACTAAAAATTACATTACATTACATTACCTATGGAAGTGAACCCTCTGTCTTTTATTTTCCTGTGCTATCTACCACAGAAAAGTAGCTATCGACCACAAAGAAGTAGTATATTCTCTGTGCTATCTACCTTATACCCATTATGAAGTGAACTGAAGACATCCGCAAAAATTAAATTTCTGTTTGTTTACTAATAAAAAACAGGTGTAAAATATTTAAAATACTTGAATTTTTCTAATAAATAAATATCCTGTGTAAAAAGTACAGAAGTTTTCAAGAATGAACATATGTAGAATTGCATCAAGAACAGCAAATGAACTATTTGTCAGAGAGAAAGTGTGTACGAACTTACTCTCATTCCGGGTACGTTTGAAATCCGGTGATATTTAATTATTCTGTTAATTCTTTTACAATACTATGTTCTACCACACTGTGAATGATTTTCTGTATAGTTTTGGGATTTTAATATATTTTTTTCTTGAGTGTAAAGAACTATTACCTGATTTTATAATACACCAGTGAGAAAAACAAATAGAGTTAGGATGACTTACTTATAATGTAGCCTAGTCCTTCAGTTGTTGCTTGTTAAAAGCTCAAAAGTACATAGATTTCAGAATACTAGATATTTTTAAATGGAAGATTACTCATAGTGTGTAGTTGATTACCATGTTTTTCTTACTAAATAAAAATATATAATGCTTGCAAAAGAAGAGAAAAATATCCACCGATTTCCTAATAAATATGTAGTCTATTGTTTGAGATTTCTAGAAATTATGATTTAAATTTTGAGTATATATTGTGATATAAAATTTACATATCTTTTAAATTTCAATAAGAAAAATAATAGTTTTTCTCAGTAGTATGCAAGGTATTTATGGATATGTATCTTGTAAATATGTTTCACAAATACTGTAAGCATTATTTTATGATAGATATTTAAAGTCAAAGTACCAAAAATTATATATTTTGGTATCAAGCTTCATAAGTATTAACTAGATTTACTGCACAAATAAATTATTTTGTCTTAAGTGTGATGTAAACATTTATTCATGGATATGCAAAACACACAATATGTTCATTAAGATTGCTCCATAATTCTCAATAATTATGTAACTAAAAATTTATGATAAATAAAAATTTAATCTTATTAAGTATTCAAGAAGAAAAATCAATTTCTCTCTTTCAAATCATTTTTATTTACCAGCCACATTAGTATTATTATTTTTTAAGCAATTGTCTTGTTTATAAAATTATTCTCCTGTAAATACAAAATGCTGCTTTTTACATACCTAAATTTTTTATCCGTAACATTTAAAAATTATTCAGTATATCCTAAATTTGTTCATGTATTCGATGTGAAATAGTTATAGTCGATTTGCCTCATTATAAAATGAACTGAAAATTCCTCTGTATTTTAAATACTTTGATAAAAATCTTTGATTGTTTCCGCTTTTTTTTTCAGAACACATTTATAGTCAAGAGAAAGATACCACCTCCAGTATCAAAAATAACTGCAGAGAGACCAAGAATTTTGAAAGGAAGAAATTTTATTTATGAAACAGTTGAAAACACTGATTTGACCCCGCCTCCTGATCTTCATGTTGTATTGACAACATTTGTAGATGGTAAAATGTTACAAAAATTTTATATTTTTTATGCTTTATGTATCTAGGCTTGTACTTACAGTACATCTTAGTTAAAATAAACTGCTTAACTTTATGCCTTTAAAAATTATTTTTGATATGAAGCAAACATCCCTACATGGATGGTTTAATCCACCTTTAAATCTTTGGGCCACAGTAACAGATTAGTTGGAAGAATAACAGATTGGGAATAGGAGGGTTGCAAGTTTAAATACAACCAAAGACCATTGTGTACATGGGGGCTGGTGTATGTTAAATCTGCCATGGCCTAAAATGCCCTTATATTGGCGATGTGACCTTGTCATCTGACCATGGTTGAAAATGACGTATTTTCGTCAGATTTTTCCCTTCATTTATGACATATAACTTATTTTGGGGGTGAATCTGAAAAGTGCCAGCACCGCGACTAATAGTCTATTATACTGAGACCCCTGTTGATCCACTAAAGACAGTTTGCCGAAATAAATTTCAGCATGTACCTGATTGGAATGTTGCCCAGTTCCCAAGGTTTGATACAATGGTATCCCAGATATTCAAATCGTTGTGCAGAGTGAAAATCATAGTCACACAATACATGTTTAGGACTTCTATCATCTGACAACCTCTACATAATGGGTCATCTATAACACCCATATGGTTGAGGTGTCTATTGAGGGCCAGTCAGAAGGCCAATAGCTACCCTGATTTCTTTCCTTCTCAATTTCAGCAGTTCCCACTATCTATTCAAACGAGTTTGTTGATTGAGCTCTTTGGCTTGTCTTTGATCCTTAGATCCAAGCCATGTATGATAGGACTCTGCGAGGAGTAAACCTTTGATAGTCCCTCTAACTTCATTGTAAGGTAGACCCAAAATAGGCTATGGTCCAATAAATGGCGTTTCAGATCCATGTTTTGCGAATTGGTCTGAAATTTCATTACCTTCAATGTCACAATGACCAGGGACCCAGATAAGAGACACTTTGTTTTTTCAGTCAGATCCAGAGGTGCATTGTGACATTCCCACACTGTTTTGGAGGAAAAGCAGTGAATCTGTAAGGCCTTTTTGGCTGCTTGGCTATCAAAGAAAATTTTTACAACCCTCTATTGAGGTAGTTGTAAGTGCAAGCAGAGATTGCTAGAACCTCAGCTTGATATACAGTGGCCAACTTGCCCAGAGAGAAAGATAGCTCTATTTTCCAGTTAGGACAAAAGGCACCTGAACCAGTGCCATGAGATGTTTTTGAACCATGTTTCCCTTCATTTTGTTCCGGACCTTTGTCAATGGCCCTTTGCGTTGCTCCAGTGTGATGCTAATAAATATACATCTGTATGCATCTGTAGGCAATAATAATGCATCTGTAGGCATACCTGATGTAAATATCAATAGATGAACTGTGATGAAAGTCCTAAATCCGGACGTTTTGCTAATCAACATTTTTTCCTCACTTTTTTCTATCTACAATTTTTAAAGAACAAAGCGTTCAACCTGGACCAAATTGATGAAACAATGCAAAATAACGGACATGTTCTAAGTAAATACCAAACAAAAAAATTAGAAGATATGTAAGTAAAATTTGTTACATTGTATTAAATTTTTTTTTCCTTTTTTAAAAAATTATTCCTATTTATATTTCTGCTATTTTATTATTGCAAACATGTTCTGGATGTAAATAAAATGCAGACAAATTCGTAGAGGGTGAGGCATTAGTTTATAATTTTTTGACAAAAAACTGCAAATGATCTTAAATTCAGAATGGCTGAGGTTCGAAGGATTCCACATTTTGTACTGTATATTCATTCTTGCCATAATGGAGTATGTAGCTCGATCATATATCACTGATTAAACTTGATATGTAGCACTGCTGATGGCAATAGAGGAAAGTCAATCTTTCCAACAGTCATTCTGCTCTCGGGCATACCTTCTGTAGGTGTGTGCATATATCACAACCCCACGTGGTCTGTCCTCTCTTTTATTTTTGAGTGATTGCGTTTTTATTTAGGTTTTAAATTGTCTTAATAGACTCTTGTTATTGGATAGAGCAACTCCCATGAATGTAAGGGACTCACCACTTGAAAATTCACAGCTCAATGAATGGCCAGTGGCTCAATATTTCGCAGATGGAATTGGTCTCATAATCTTTAAAAAAAACTCCGGGGAACCATTTCTATGAATCCTGATGGAAATCCCTTCCACATCTCATGTGTATGCTTGTAATTATGAGTGAAATAGAAAGGAAACCTCATCCCAGATGAATATTGAAGTAAATCCAGGCGGAAAACCCCTTCCATGGCTCATCTATGCTCTTAACTGTGTGGCAAAAGGAAAATAAATAAGTTTATTTTAATTTGATTTAAAATCATGGTTGTCTAGCTTTAATTTCTGTTTCAGCCACCATGACAACAGAATTTTGGAATTGAGTAAATATGTAAATCCATGACACACAGGTTTTTAGCAAAATTTAACATCTGTGATAAAGTGTTCAGAAGCAAGACGTCCGATTTTCAGTTGAGAACAAAGAGACACAGACAAATTTTAAAAATTGAACTCTGTACAAACACCAAAATGGCCTTTGAAAAGTGCTTAAGGAAGATCTAAAATTCCTTGCACAGGAAATAAAATTGGGCTGACATTTTTAAGGTAGGGTAGCTAAAAGAGTTATGAAGAACTGGCAAAAAATATGTTAGCATAATTGAAGAAATATAAAAAGACAGCAAATAATAAATTAGATTAAGTCCTACCTCAAACAATATATTTATACTATTTCAATTTGTCCTTTTAACAAGTATTCAAAAAAATAATAGAGTATCTGAGTATTTTACCTCAGTAGTTTTCATAGCAAATATCAATTAAATTTAAATTTGATTTTTCTCTTGATTAGGAATAGGAGACGTGGGTGAGGTAATATCAGTAGATCCTTTTTTTGCCAGACAAAATCTGCTTTTGCCTAGGAAAGCTGAATATGCAACACCTGAGAACATACAAAAATATGCTGTTCTGAAACAGGCAAGTTACATTTATAATCATTCAATTTTTGTGTGCAAAAATAATTTATTTGAAAATACAGCTTATACATTCCTTAAAGATTTCTTTCTCTTTTGTAACTTCCAATGGTAAGAAGATTGTTAAATGTCGAGAACTAACTTAGTACTTTTATAGCTAGCAGAAGCAAATTTTAATGTATAGAATATATGTTAATGCTGCTCTTCTCAAGTGAACTTTTGTCTTTGTCAGTAATGTGTCAATGAAATTCCCAAACCAGTATCAGAACCAATGGTGCTTCATTTGGTACTTAATTGTTAAGACCGTCTTTCTTTTTTAAGAGTTTAATGTATAATTTCTTTAAGGTGCCTTAGTTTTTATTGGCATATCCTACTTCAAATATCCCTTATTTATTCAATTAACTTTTACCTGCAAGATTTGATTTTAGTTAAACAGTTAAGTTAAAAAGAATTAAAAATAAAGTTTGAACAATGCCTAGTTAATTGAAAAAATTTTGATAGAAAACTGAAAATTTCTGTTTTCCATGCTTCCTCTAAAATAAACATTATTGTTAATTTGATATTTGTCGTTCATATATACTCAAGTAAATATTTAACAACATACAAACATTTAGATAAAATTGTACAAAAATTCCTAATTTTTTTCTTGCACATAGAAATTAGTGGTTTGCCATATTCATTCAAAAACAAATTACAATGGGGCTGTCTTGGCTCAGTGTGTATGCCCACTGTGCTAACAACTTGCAACTCATAGGCAGTGCAGGTTTGATTCCTTCCTGGGTGTATTTCTGTCTTCTGTATCAGTAAAACTTTCTTTACGTGTATGTCCATTTCTGGTAGTTGTCTGTCTTTTGTTTAGCACAGCATGGCCATATATGGCCCTTGTGCCATAATAAAACCAACTAAGTACAATCGCCATTTCTTGTGAAATCTATTTAACATTTGTATTTGTTCTTAAATTTTTAGAACAGAGCAGAACGACCCAAATTCAGTTCTATCAATGCTGGAATGGTAAGTTATATTTCATTATAAAAAAACTAATAAAGGAAATGTTTTAATATTGTAAAAAAAGTCATCTGTTTATTTTTTATTGAATGAAGAGTATCATCATCAAACTTATCTAAAATGAGTGCTTTTTGAGACATAACTCTTGACTTCCAATTCCAGATGGTTCAAACCTTGAGTAAAACGGTCATTCCAGTGTTTATGAATAAGGTAGAGTCATGGACATTACAGAAAAGTCACATTCACGTAGCTTTTCGAATTGAAGTATGTTTTTCTATTCTATGAGTGAAAATTGTGTTATGTAGATTTTTTTTTCTATTTCTCTTTAGATATTCAAACTTTCTTTCTGCACTGTTTTCTATCTGTATTATACTGCATTGTCTTTTGTCGTCAGACAGCTGGATAATTTTACTAGAGAGAGTTAAGTAATTTTCAATCAAATAATTTATCTGAAGTCAATATCTAGAAAATTACTTTATGCGATTACTTTTTCTATTTCCTATTTGCTTTTCTATCTATGAGGATATTGAAGCTTCATTTTTTATGTCTTATCCACAACTAGTTTATAATTCACTATATTTTTAGATCACTGTATAAAAATTGTAAGTAAAAATATTCTTTGTTTTTAAATTGATCTTTTAAAATAAAAATTGGAGAAACAAGTAAAATTTATATAAGTGGTGGTTTTTCAATAATTCTTTCAAAAAGTATTTAAGGGTGTCTGGGACTAAAAATATGAAAAAAAGTCAAAATTTGTTTTATTATCTTAAAAAATAATATTGATCTTTCTGAATAAAATGACACCTCAATTTTGTTTCTACCATACGTAGAACCAAAAATATTTAACTTTTTATAAACATGACAGCTGCAAATCCAACGAGCCTTCATATTTTTAAACGCTCTTTTTCTCCTTTTGTGTAAAATGGGATTTCACTAGTAGAAATCGATATAACTTAAGAACTACTTGTCAGAAATGAACAAAATTTTCAACATTTACTTTTCAAATATATATCTTTAATTTGTCTTCAGCAATTGTGTATATATATATATATTTTTTTTTTTCGAACTTTGTATACTATGTGTTTTATAAAGTTTTTGAACAAAATATTAAAAAAAAAATTCTAATTGTTTTATCCAAAAATCACGAAGACAATTTTTAGTATGAACTTTTAGAAGTTAATTAATGCAAAAATGAAGTCATTTGTTATAAAATATTTTGCAATATATCAATTTTCCCCAATGTCAAAATTTTGACATTTTTAATTTTAATAAAAAATGTAAAATAGTCATTTTTTGAAAAGATAAAATAGTTATTATAATTTCAAAATACAATGTATACCTATAGAAAAAATTTCAGAACAAAAACTTTAAAATTGAAGATTTTAGAATTTTAAGTCCCAGACCCTCTTAAATTTAGCATCAAATTTCTACCTAGGGTTCCCTTCACAATTTTCCTATTAAAACGTCCAGGTACATTTATAAATCTTCAGTGAAGATGATAATCTAATAGAGGTCATTTATGATATTCTCACCTTTTTCTGAGTTCTTCATTCACATGTGAAGGTATTCAATGAAAAAAAGTTTTAAAAAAAATGTTAAGACACATTGACCCTGTAACACCCAATGACAATTTAATTCTCTTTTAAGTGACATACAGTACAGGGTGGTAACAGAACCTTAAAAACCGGGAAATCAGGGAACATAAGTTCTGGGAAAATCAGGGAAAACTACCAAATTTCACAAAAAATCAGGGAAATTTTGATTATTTAAAACGGCAACTATTATAGTTTGTCCTATTTAGAGATGCACAATTACGAGTACTTTTGAGAATCTAATTTGAATCATATTTAATCTTTTGAAATCGCATTCGGCAAAATTGTAATTCTAATAAAGAACCCTGGCGGCGTCTTTTTTAAACACCGTAAAAAAACGCCGCCGTTGTACTGTATATCGATACCAATCACGGATCACAAATTTCTTAAGAGAATTGGGGAAATTATTGTGAGACTCTGAACTCTTTTCAAGGTTTTTGTTGCCACCCTGTAGGATGAAAGAAAACAATTTTAGGACAAGGATGACTCGTTACACTCCTCATGGGTAAGAGAAGAGTTAACCTGGCTCTGGGTTTGCCCACTGTGCTGGCAACATATGAGTAGTAGGTGGTACAAATTCGTTTCCTACCAGGTCCGATTCCGCCCTGGATGCATTTCTCTCCTTTAACAATAAAACCTTCCTTGTGTTTTACCAAATATGACATTTGCACCTTAAAACCCAACTAATCAATCAATGGGTAAAAGAGAAAGAAATACAGTTAACGATTTTGGGCAATAAGTAGCAAAGACTTTGCATATAGTGCTATTATGGGAGTCGCAGGTTCACAATTATGACTATGAACAGGTTTTGAAATTGCAGTAGTCTGAATTTACTTATTAAAACTAAATGTTCTTATTCATAGAATTCTTATTCTTGTTTAATTTAATCCTGTATTGTATAACATCTTCCAGATCTTACTATCTGTTTAAAAAAAAAATTCTGCTATTCTTTGGATTATTGCTATGTAATATTTATTTTAAGGATATTTGTCTGAGTGGCCTGGATGCTTCAGGATCGAAAAATTCCTAGTTCGTCCATGCCTAGTAAGGCATGGATTTTTATTTATTTGAATGAATCTGTGGCTTCTATAAATGGTTGTGTCTAGAATGTATAATATGTATGTGAGGTGTAATTTGAACTTGCTCCATGCTGCACACCAGGGTAACAGTCAGTGGTTCATAAATCCGCCAGTGTAATGTCATGCCATAACTTAATTAGTAAAAAATATTTTAAAACAAATGCTAGATCATAATTTTTGCTCACCAGTTGGCATCATTGCTGACAAAATCAAAAAAACTTCAAAAGAGCATTGCATAAATGCTCTTTTAAAGTATTTTTTCTTTGTCATTGAAATATATTTATATCTTTGAAACATTTTATAAGGTGAAGCAAATCATTGAAAAATGTTAAAGAAAATCTTGTTATGTAAGGAACAAACTTATCATACCTTCACTAATTAGAAAAACTGATTTTTGAAAAAATCATCTTTTCATTTTGAACAGGAAAATAAATCAAATTATCCAAGCAAAACTTGAGTCGAAATCATTTGACACTGAAGCAAATGAGAAAAAATCAAAAAATACTGCATGGGAGAGACTTTTAAACAAAAATTTTCAACAATTCACTAAAATTAAAATAACTATTGCTGATAAGTGGATTTCTGTCTGAGACGATACATTTTTGTCTCCCCTTAGGGTTTCCATGTACCAGAAGATGCTATAGAATTGCCTGCCACTCCCATTGAAGGCCCTGATCCTGTCAAGGAAGCTGCTGATTTTGCTGTTTTTGTGACAGTAAGTTAATTTTTGATTGATAAAAGACAAGTATCAAATTTAAAAGCAATAAATGAAGTAGCATTTCTTTAGCTGAATTATTACAGAAGATTATGTAAATTTGAGTTTTTAAAAAACCGTGTTTGTTTTATATTCAAATCTTTATATAAAGTTTATTTATCCAAAAAAATGCATTAAAGTTTGATTCATTTATTGGCAATTGAAAATAGATTTGTTGATCTTTACTCAAACCACCTTTTTCTCCATCAACGTTCACCAAACATAAACTATAATTCCAACTGTGTCATTCCTATTTAAAATGTACAAGCCCTGTTTCTGTAGTGATCATCACCTGGACTTAATGGCAGGAGCAGTTCTTATGATAAACAGTGCCGTAATTTCTAATTATTATTAATCATATATCATTGTGTTATAGTTCTTTTAAAATAGGGGCTGAGACTTAAAAGATCTTATAGTTTGTAATTTACCTAAGAAACACATATAAACCATCTGTTATGCTCTAGTTTAAAAAAATGTGTAGTATTAAAAATGTGGTGATAAATAAAATAATTTGTTTAAGTTTTAGGAATTTATACGATAATCAAATGGGTCCTCGCATTAATTTTTATGAATGATGTGATTTTTATGAAAAAATATTTCATTTAATTAGGAGACATTAGTAAACATTTATTTTTACCAGATAAATAAAATTTGTTTTCATAATCGAATCAGTGACTACAGAACCACACGAGTCCAAAAAGTTTAAACTGATAGTTGCAAAACTAGACTTGTCTAGGGTAACCCCTAATTATTTGAAATAAATAATTTTTTTCAAAAGCAGTCATAAAAGAAAAATAATTAATTTCAGTCATATCAAGAGACAATGATGCCATCTTTTTTCTTCAGAAACATTAATTACAGATTTGTCAAAAGAGTAACATCCTTTTTTTAATTGGTCAATTATTTTCCAAGAAAATACATAAATAAATTTTTATAAATTTCAATATACAGTAAAACCTCGATAAGTCGTCACTGGATAAATCATCAATTTTCTTCTATCTGCAACTAACTCTCATAAACAACAATGTAATTAAACACTTTTTTACTCTTTTGAAATTTAAATAGGAAAGGTCATAGAATATGCAGGGTTTGTGTTTGACAGTTAAAATGTGAGGACTCGCCCTGATTCTTCATTGAATTTATTTGAGTTATCTGCAGCTGTTTACACATTCTTATTATTTCAGATAAATAACACAGAGAAGGTGCCTGTAAGATGTAGAATTTTCTACATTGCACCAGGTTCGGAAACTGCCAAAATATCTGAAGATTATTACTTAGACAAAGGAGAACCAATGCTAGAAGAACAAAAAGAGCTATTAGAAGCAATGCCTACACCTGAAATATTAGATGATCTGAGCTCAAGTATATCTTTAATCGAAAAATATAGAATACAATACATTAGATAGATTCATCTCATTGTTTTATTCGATAAGTTGTCTCATAACAATAAAAATTTTAAATGTGTTTGAGTGCAGACTTGTATTTTTTAACTGAAAACATTGTACTTTTAAGAACTAGCAATTTTTGTACATAGTTTTTCAATTTTGACTATTTTTCTGTAGCATAATTAAAAATCAATAGTTCAATCGCAAATTTTTCAATAGTTCAACTGCAAATTTTTCAATAGTTTAACTATCACAAAAGGCTTCAGCATGTCTGTTTCATTTCACACATTGAGATACTTCTAGGATAGTAAATTACAATGCCACCACAGGCAACTAAAAGGTGACTTTTTGCTATTTGTTAACTTTGGCAACTAAAGGTATAGTTTAAGCAAAATTGTCTAAAAAATTAAAAAATCCAGTGTTTCCATGGGTCAGACGCTTTATAGAGAAGTGGCCAATAAGATGTATCACTTTATTTTAAAAATTGAATTTTTCAACCGATTTTAAAAGAAACAACTAATATTTTAACAGGTAAATAATTTTCTTTCATCCACTGGATTAAATTAAAGAATTTCATTTTAATTAAAGATTTTCATGATACATTAAATCACAAATTGATTTTTAGCCAAATATGTTGGATTATTTGAATAAGTTATTTTAATACAAAATTACTTGTGCTTTGTGTATTAATTTTTACAGTGTATAATTCTTAAATTGGTTTTTATTACTGACTGTTGAATGCTCTAAATTATTTATCCAGGTTTTTCACCTTAAAAATGTCGTGAATATAAATGTTGTGTGTCGTATAACCTGGAATTTTATAAAAATTTGTCTGAAAATACTGGAAATGTCAGGGAATTTTATTTAAAAAAATAGAGTGGGAACGCTAAAATATATTCAATTTTGAAAGTTTTGACCACTTTTTGAAAATTTATCTAGGGCCAACGAAGTATCTCTCCCCAATTTTTAACAACTAATAGCATGAATCCTTTATTGTTTCAGTCATGAATTCATGCCTTCTACTTAATTGGTTAAAATAGTATGGACTTTGACCTACACTTGACCAATATCAAAAACGTTTGGTAAATGTAAAGATTCTGATAGATTCATCGAGGTATCTGTGTGACTAGTATTTGCTGTTACAGCTGGAACAGATAGTATTTTGCTGTTAAAATAGTGAACTGTTAGCGAAATGCTTTTTCCTACTCCACAGGTCAGGTCATTAATGCAAGGATACAGTTGCTGAGGGCAACTATAACTGCTATTAAGACTAATTTGACTACTTTTAAGAATTTACAATTCAGTGAGGTAACCTTTCCCCCCTCCATCCTGAGAGTACCTTTTTAAACAATATTGCCTCAAAAGCTTCTACTTTGAAAGTTTTGGCGACTTTTTGAATAACCTTGAGCCAATGAAATTTAAGTCTTTTTTGCCCCAATTTTTTAGCCAATAGTATGAATCCTTGATTCAGTCATAAATTACATGCCTTCTGCTTCATTGGGGAAAGTATTTTTGACTTTGACTTACTCCTCTCCAATGACATCAAAAGCATTTGGTAAATATTAACATTATGATAATTTCATTGAGGAATCCATGACAGCATATAGCATTTTTCTTTTAAAATTGTGGACTGTTAACTAAGCACCAAGCTCAACCAAATGTTTTTTCCTACTTCTCCAAAGAAAGTTTTTGAAGACATTCCAACATACAAGGATGCAGTTGCTAAAAGCAACTAAAACAAGCTTTAAGTGAAGACTAATTTTGCTATTTCACAAATGCTTTGACTAGCAATTCTAAAATTATATAACCCTATCGCCATTTTTTTCAGTCTGTTGGACACTTTGATGTCAGCAGTCATTCTTTATTTAAATCTAAAAACGATATTGCTAGAAAGTGGTTAAAGAATGAACAGAGCAATTCATGCGGCTTAAGTTCAGTGGACACCTAAAATAAAGTAATTGTTTTATGGTTTGGTTTATTTACGGTTATGTTTTGCAACTCAAGGGATAACTAGACTGGGACCTACAAAGTGAAGACACTAAATCCTTTGGTACCATGTGACATAAGAAGGGCCCGTCTTTTCTCACAGTGACCATACTATAATGCCTTTGATCAACAACTATGTGATGGAAGAATTAGCAGATCCAATTCAATTTAGTTAATATTTTGAAGAAATGCAAAAATTATTCTTTTATAAAAATTTTACCCTTACCTACATACAGTAAATCCTCAATATATTGTGTATTGGGAGATGGACAAAATTCAAGCAATTTTTAATGTAGCCATGAATATTAAGTTTTCATTAAGAAAATAATTCAAAGGCAAATAAATTATTATTGCAGGATACAAAATTAATATTCATTCTTGTCAACTTTATACAGCCAAAATAAAATTAGTATTTAAATTATGAAACTTTCGAGTTTAACACATATTGGAATTATTTAGGATATTTTTAGGCACAAAAATTGTAAGAGTTAATGAACATTTCACTTAATTTATAATTTGTTAGGTTTGACTAAATCTTTGACTTTACATGATCTACTTAATTTAATGTAAATTCCTGCAAGCCATTTGAATCATTTATAAGACCACTTAAAGTTTAAAAAAGTAGTATATAAGTTACCAATTAATTTCCTAAGTTTGGTTTATCTTAAGTCAGTTTTGCTATATAAGGGCTAATTACACCAGGATCATAACATTATAAAACTTCTAACTACAGAAGAAGTTTATCCTGTATTTTCCAGTAGGTGTGATTTTAATGATGTATTTAAAACTAAATTTTGTCTACAAGTTAATTCAATGTTATCACAACTATAAAAATGGAAGCATTTTTTGAAACTGCAAAGAGATTTAAACTCGATTTTCAAGTATGCATTCAAAAGTTGAATACATTTATTTCCTTAAAAATATAGATTTATACTTATATTTTGAGTAGCCTTCTAATACATTATCGCTTTGCAAATGAAAAAATTTAATATAAAGCATGGATACTGGATGAAAACAGCAAAGACGTTTAAAAATATTTTATTTTCTTTGAACAATCCATAGAATACATTTATAAAAAAGTATTTTGCACTTATGGTTAAGAAGCTAATCTAAGTTAATATTAATACAAGTAATTAATACTTTTATAAATCCTAGCAGAACTATTGTTTAAAAGGACGCTGGGAAAAATTGTAAGCTAGCATATTCATGTAATACAAATGGTACATTTTTAATTGCAGCTCATATGGAATGTGCATAAGCAATAATTTCACATTTTAAAAATAAGCACATAAAAGTTTGTTTAAAATGATACACTATAAAAGCAAAGTGATGCCACATTCAAGTGATGAATACTTTAAAAAATTTTTTAAACACTTAACTATTTGAATTTTCTATAAAACATTTTTCTCTTTATCAAAAGAAAGTTTCACTACTTATTTTGCAAATATTTCAATCACAAAAATCAATAAACACATCTCAATACCTAACACAAGCACACAAATTACATATTGGGCTCTGTTCGTAGCTGCAGAAATACAACTTAAAGTGCTGTCAAAATAATCAAATGGATTGATTGAACAGCAATTAATAATATATATCCAAACTAAATATATATTTGCATACCTTACACTAACTATTCAACATTCTAAAAATCAATATACAGGGTGGTCCCGAATTCATGGTACAAACTTTAATGGTAGGTACAGGACATTGTAACAATGATTTATTGTATAGGAATGTATAGTCGCAAGTGACGCGGTGAGGCGTAAACAGGGGAAATAAAAGGAAAGAGAAATGGAGTGATCGGTTGGTATCATTGCCGGTAGAGGGCAGTAGATGTCTAGCCGCTGTTGAACATGATGCATCGCAGTAGGAATTACCTGAATGCCACGTTTGGTACTCGATGGATTGGGCATGGTGGACCAGTCCCTTGGCCACCCCGATCTCCCGATTTATCGAGCCTCGATTACTTTTTATGGGGACATCTTAAGCATCTTGTTTATGAGACTCCAGTTGACTCAGATGAGGATCTCGTCGCTCGCTTATCTGTAGCTGCTGCAGGTGTGCGTGAAATACCAGGCATCTTTGAACGTGTACGCCAATCGCTCCACCGACGCTGTCAAGCATGTATCGATACTGGTGGACGCAATTTTGAACAATTACTGTAAACATGACACTTGTCAACAACGCTTTCAATAAAATCTTTGTTTTTCCTTTCGGCCGTTATTTCCCCTGTTTTCGCCTCACCGCGTCACTTGCGACTATACATTCCTATACAATAAATCATTGTTACAATGTCCTGTACCTACCATTAAAGTTTGTACCATTAATTCGGGACCACCCTGTATACGCTACAGGCAATGAATAAAAAGATACAAAAACAGCCACCCACGTTGTATATAAAAGGTTGGTCCACACAAATAAACATAGAGAAATTGAAAAGTATGTGCAACATAATAGTTAGTCAACTATCATAGGAACACTAGAGGCATGGTTGGAAAAGTAATACAACTTAGTGGTGATTTCCCAAAGTGATGACTAGTTTCTTCAGTAGAGACAAAGGAAGCAGGAAATAGTATAAGGAAGGTTTGCTACATAGATTATTTCACCTATGTTTGTTTATGGATTGCACAAAACTTTACTACAAGGACATATTTGAAATTTAATATCATCACAACTCAAAACAAGCTGTTTTTTTTAAGAGGGAAAACAATGTTGCAATTTTCTTTTGTTTGCAAATAAAAAATAAATTGCTCTTTTGTGCCCAACATTTGGTTAAATTATAGGCATGGGTTTCTCCAACAATATCCTAAGAGAATTTTGCTGTTTTTCATCACAGGTTCCCAAAACTTAATTTTATTTTGAGTTGTATCACTGTTCTTCTATGGGTGCGATATATAACCAACAGTTAGTCTGTAGCACCACACTTTGTTTCTATGAAGGTTTTGTTTTTACTATCAATGAAGAAACTTTTGCCATTTGAAATAAATTCAAACCATGCCAATATATCACAGACTATCGTTTTTCAGATTGAGGAATAAATAGTGCATATAAGCTCAGGTGTATGAGAAAATTACAAAATCAATGAGGAAAAGAATAAGCACTAACCAATAGTTTCATCTGGGTTTGAACAATGAAAAGCAAAGTCAGGAATCATATTCTCATTGCATAGTCAATTTTTAATCTTTAATATCTTAACCTTTTTGATCTTAAATAAACCTACAAATGATAAAATTTGATTAAATTTAGTAAAATCAATAAATTACTTTAACAAGCCTACACTGCAATTTCATTCCGGAAATAAAACAAATATATAACAACCATAGGATCACAAAAGCTTTTGAAGAACCTAACATTTCAAAATACCTAAACATTTTCAGAGAAACATTAATTTGGCTTATTCTGTCATATATTTTAATGATTTTGAGATTGTAACTGACCTAAAGTAACTTGCCTGTCAGAAATTTTACAAGTTTAACTATAGCACATGCACAAAAAACATTCCAGTTTATAAAACAAAGGAGTATGTGATTTCAAATTCTGATCTCAGGTATAAACACACACAATACTGATACACATTACTTTGTCAATATAATTTTATTGTTTTGAGAACATAAATCTGATTTGTGTGCTAAATCTGAGATTAACTCATAAGTCATTGTCAAGTAAAAGACATGCTAATACATTCACCAGGCTATAAAAACACCACTCAACTAATTTTAGAAGCAAATATTACAAAGAACAAATGAATAGAAAATATTTTTGTGAGTACTACTTTATATTGCAAGTTTAATTATCTTATTAATGCAACTAGTTTGCATGGTATATAAGGTTATCAGAAAGGTATGTAAGGATATTACATAAGGTTATCAGGAAACCCTTTTTTTTTGGGGGGGGGGATATTGTAGAAAAGGTTACAAATTAGTTAATCTGACAATTATAATATGGATAAAATATTTATTGAAAATACTTTTAAGTAGGCTGGTATAGTTAAATATTTTTCTGCAACATTTTGACCATATTTTATTATTTTGAGAGAAATGCACATCCTATGCACACAGAATTTGTTTTATTTAAAATTTACGAATTTATTAAAATACTTCATATTAACATCATAAGGACATTAAGTTTGATTGAATATTAAAAGACAAATCAAAATTAATAACATGTTAAAATTTTGTCGCTTCCCAAAATATATATACCTTTAAATAACAACATACTGGTCAAGAAGCGATGCACTTTCTCTTTCCAAATGATTTAAAACATGGTCTTCAAATTCTTTTTGGGTTTTATCATTAAAAGGCTCCTCACAGATTGGACAGATTCTATGATCGGTATTACTCGTCACATTGGAAACATTTTCTTGACATTGCGTAGTACTTGGGTGAGTGAGATTCTGTTGAGTTTCTGACAAGCCAGATGGTAACAGACTCCCTTCTTCAACAGTTGTAATCAGAGCAACCTCCTTTCTTTGGGACAATTTGCTTAATTTAGGTGGAGTTCCAGAACACTTCGTATGATCGATGTATTCATTGCTATCGCTAGGTCTACAGGTAGAAACTTGTAGCGCATGTGACGAAGACCTCTGCACTTCATGATTATCACTAGGATTGACTTCTGAGTGTTCATCTGAAACAAAAAATATATATAAATGTAACATTAAAAAAAATTTCGTGAGAAAATTGCTTCGAGGTTGGCCAGAACCTCAGAGTATTTTTTTCACGTGCCTTTTACAGTTTCGCAGCTCATTGCATCAGAAATAATTAATTTTTGCAAGCTAAGCTAAATTCATCTTCCCACGCCGTGATCCATCTGTTCCCATCTATTTACTATAAGATGTCCCATCAAATGATACCATATAAGGCAATGAAATCTGTCTGAGTATTGCTGATCAAGGAATAATTAATTTGTTGATACGCAACTTGTAACTTGCTGGGCCATCTCTGGTAGCTCTCGAATCATGACTGTGGTCTAATAAAGACGTCTTTTTCATTGCTCTCTGTCCTGCTCGTATTTTATGAGTAAATAAGTAGTGAGACTTGTAAGAAAGTCGTCACATATATATATCAATAAAATTAAATTGAGAAATTGCAAAAGTATTTTTATAGATATTTTACCTAAAAGAAAATTTTAAACTCAATGATAGTTATAATTAATCAAATTTGAAGTAATGTCCTTTGTTCACTTCGAAATTAATGATTGTTACACATTTTGCATTTCAACATCATTTTCCTAACATCTATTGAAATTCCATTTTAGTACCAGGTGTCCTGCAACTTTTAAAATTCACTGTAATATATGCCAGACAGTGATAAAGTAACTCTCCCTAACTACGAGCACCTATAAAAAAATAGTGATTGCAATTTTCAATGGATCAGAATACAACTTGAAATTTTCAAATATCGCATCAAGCATAACAAACTCAAGTTATGCAAATAACAAGAATAAAGCTCTTATAGTTATGGATACAGTCAACAAATTTCGAATAGCTACACCCACTTTATTATTACAATGTGATTGACAGTGAAAAACAAAATGACTTTGAGAAATTTTACCATTAGCTAAATAAAGTACTGTGCAAAACACAGTCAAAGATGAGTATGAACAAAAGAGGAGAAAGGCAACAAGAAACTGTAATATTTTACCTTTGTTATAACAGTGGTTACAAATGGGTGTTTTGTGATAGGGGCTTGTGATTCCATACAAAATTTGTGCATTATCACTGCTGCTTGCTGAATTTTTTGTAGTTCAAACTCATCTGTAACAGAGCTCACAAACAGTTGTTTTTAGAGGTAATGGTAAATGTTCAATGTCATTTTTGGTTTCTAAAATTGTGATAAAAACGTAGGTGCTGCTTTACGAAATTTGTTAATTGTTTTCAGAACTGCAAGAGTTTGATTCTTGTTTTGCACAGAATTCGCAAGAGCATATATATTGAAATCTAAATCTTATATTTCATTTCGATTCATTAAAAATTGCTAGGAGCTCATTATAGGGGAAGTTACTTTATGACCACCTTGTATATTACTTTCTATTACAGGGCTCCTAACAGGTTTGAAGGTCTAAAAAGGTGACAAATTGAGCCAAAAAGGTGACTAATCAAGCAGAAAAAAAGTGATTAATTGAACAAAAAAAAAAGTGACAAATAACAATAATGCTAAACATATTCAAGTATAAGGATGGAAAATAAAAAGATCCTCCCCTATCCTTTCTTTGGAAGGATATTTTTATTTTCTTCATTTAAAAAGTACATCCTTTTAAAATATTAACATAAAAATAAAAAAATCGTAATGATAATTTTTTAATTTGTAAATTTTTGACACAGCTTGAAGAATTTCTTCCTTTTTTTTAAAAGATTATGTCTCATTTTTTTTGTTGGAGAAGTCTGAAATTAATTTTACCTTTTTCTTCTTAATAGAAGAATGTACATTTTTTAAAGTCTGTCTTTGCTGGCTAGCATCATCTGAGACTTTTGCCGCTCCTTCAATCATTGCCTGAGCAAGTGCTGCTTCCATAAAATCTTTATATTTTATTGCCTTCTTGAGCCTATCATTGGCTTCCTTTAATAATTTTGAAGCACTGTCCAATATCTCATTCTCTTACTTACGCATAATTATAAGTTTTCGTTCGACTTCTTCTATCACCTTTCTTTTCTTTAACAGCTGCTTTAAATTTTTTTTTTCTCTACTTCCAGTCTATCTTTTTCTTTCCTGTCCTTTTCTAATTTTACTTGTGCCTTATGTTTTATATATTCTAAATAGGCTTTATATGCAACCCTTCCCATATCCATTAGCTTTGATGTGATTGGCACCAAATAAGGTTGATTGTCAAAATTTGGCAAGCTACTTTTAACCGTCATCAATGCATTGAGTGTGCATTCTGACATTGATGCTCTGTCTCCTGTCAAAGCTCTTCCTGAAGCTGAGAAGCCACGATCAATGTAAGCACTACCATGAGAAAGTGACAGAGCAGCCTTCACTAGCTTTGACACAACTGGGTATTTAGGATCCACACCACTAATGTCTCGCAGTCTGAAGAACTGGTTCCAGTAAACATCAATAGGCTTCATTCTAGATCCTTCTTACTCAAAGTCTTTTTGGAGTAATTTCCACTCATCCAGTAGTATGTCTGTCTGGACATCCCATGAAATTGCTCTTGCAACTTCTAATAACTGAAGGAGGACTTCTTCTAAAGATATTTAACACTGGCAATGTAATGCTTCTGACCTTTAGAAAAAAAAAATTAATTTCCTTCTCTTTCAGATTCTGAAGCGCTCTAGAAATTTTATCTCCAATCATATCAGCCAGAGGCAACAGTTTCTGAGGACATATATCTTCCAATTTATCCATTTTCAAATCTCGAATAAATTCCTCTTTGTAGATCCTTCCCAAAATTGTTCTTGTCAACAATTCAAGTTGAGAATGAAGGTTATGTATTAGAGGTTCCTTTTCCTCAAGAAATTTGGTCACATGATTAAATATACTTGCACTTGATACGACAAATATCACCTCAGCCTTCATAGTTTCTCTTCTAAGTAAAAGAACAATTTTTTTGTAGCCTGGTCTTTGTATCATGTTTGGCTTCTTTATTGGAATGTAGTCAAGGAAATACTTTCGCATTGCAATCCAATGTTCAAGCAACCTTTCAGCAGCTGGCTTTAGGCTTAGCCACCTGCTTGAACAATGCTTGATGAAATGGTGAGTGGGAAGTTTCAAGTCTTCTTGAATTTGTTTGCATGTTGACCAACGCTTAGGCCACTGATTAAAAAATCTGTGAATAGTAAAAACTAGTTCAGACATATCTTCCCCTAGCTCTTTTAAACCTTTAAGAAAAGCATTATGTATTGTGTGAATTGTTCTTTTTCTCGGGTAGAAAGTAATGAGTCATTAATCTTTTTAAAAACTGACTTTCACTAAAAAAACCATCAAGAATTTGTAATAATCAACTTCGATGATAACAGAGAATGATTTTCAATATGTTCGCAACGCTCCTTCAATATTTAACTCTCTGGATACAGAGACGGACGAAATTTTTGCAGTATCTGGGTTTGGAATCTTTCAGACCTAAGCTCCTGAAGAAACAGCTGAAGTCCATTAAGATTTCCATGCCCTCATTTCTTTGCCACAAAGAGAGCAGCGCGTTAATAGCCTCTGTTCGGTATACAGGAATGTCGGTGTTCTCGGTGGGGAGCTTCGAGCACTTAGAATGTGCGAGAGGTTGATGATCTATCCCCTTAAAAACTTTGCAGAAGACACCATCAAGTGTAAATTATCATACATATTGAAGATTCCACTGTACTTTCAGAGTTTACCCTGACACATCTATACCTTCTAGATATAATCAGACCCACAGTAGAAACAGCAACATGTGATGACAAAGGTACTAAACGCTTTACCACCCCTCCTGGGTTTATGTTGAGTTAATATCAGCTTGATCCATCCGGTCTCTTGACCTCTCCATTCTCGTCTTATTCCAGAATCCGAAAATAAAATGGGTCTGTTGCGGCCGCCCTCAGATCTGTGTATAGAGGATGTTATCCCCCCTTTTAAGTGACCACTGGCATCGATCACCATTTACGAGCTGTCAGCGTCTGACCTCCTAGAAAGTTCCTCCTTTTGTTTGACCCTGTCGACCGGTGATATCTATCTTGTGCCAAATGATACGCCACACAATACTATGAAAGGAAAATGTTAGTCGTAAATGCCACTCAAGTTTTATCATTCAAATTAGGTAAGAGGGGTCGGACATGCAGATGGCGCTGCTTCCCTTAAACTTCGCTGCTTCGTTTTACTGACAGCCTTTTCCCGAGAGAAAATTTCCAGAACTTGCTGCTAACGGGCAACGTGAAGGGCAATATACAACGGGCAACGTGAAGTATCCTTTTAGAATTGAAATGGTACGTTTTTGAATCCATTCTTGGGTTGGAACGTAGCACGCATTGCGAAATTGAATTCGTGCAAACCCTGTTCTTTTTAGAAAAAATGAAATTTTTAAATTGTGCATTACAAATTTTTCTTCTACAAACAGAATTTAAGAACTTAAAACCCCTGAAAAGGTGACAAAATGTCAAAAAGGTGACAAAAAATAAAAAGGTGACGTGTTAGGAGCCCTGATATTACTTACTCCAGTATTGAGACAGTAGATTGATCTACAATAGAATCTACAACTTAATTGGGAAAAATAATTATTTCATTGCAACCAGGGATAGAAAAAAAAATTATTATTTAAGGTTGTGCATAAACTTTAGACAGGGTCACTTGCAGGGCAAGTGCCTACTCCATTGCGTCATCAGAATGCCGAATATATGACTTGAGAAAAACAGGCGGTCTTTGTCCGTATGATCCGATTGGTTTTTGACTTTTACCATTCAGTTATTTTTAGACTGTGGCAGAGCTGTTGTAGATGAAAGTTAGAGAGACAGAGCGAGAAGCAGCAGGTGAGGCTGGTTCACTGTGCTGGACAGTGAGATACATACTTTGATGTATTGGAGTAATGATGTTAGTGTGATGATGTAAGTACTATTCTCATTGTGTACAATTTGTACTGTTTTCACAATACTATTTTGGGGCAACACAACCACAAGGTCATGCTCCCAGAACAGGAGCTTTGGCAGTTGATTTAGTCACTATTGTCTCTCAAGAATAGCTAAGATTCTAGTTGCAAATAACATTTGATTAGTACTCTGTTTTTCTTATCTCGGGTGTATACATAACTACTTATTGTTCATGTTTTTCTAATTTTCTTGTCTTAAAATGTTCTATAACTGAATTCGTATTTATTCTTTATCAAATCTCTAAAATCATGGAATTCTTTACCTCCTGTTCTAACTGTTCCTCCAATTTTAGTAACTTGACCAAACTTGATATATTTTATGATATGCAGAATGAGAATTATTGAACAATAATTGTAACTAAAATAAATATAAAATCAAATACCACAGTAGGAAAGCTTTCCAAACTTTAATTCATGTTTAGATGCAAGATATATTTATTAAATGCAACTTTTTTTCACATGTTCTACACTACATCTAAAGTACTAAAAACAAAATTCCTCCTTCATGGGGTGTATTGTACGTGAATTATAACTGCAACATAAATGCAACTTTCTGCATAAATGCAACCCACCTGCAACGTTTTAAAAATTAATTTAAATAAAATTAATATTTAATATTTTGCCCTTTGAATCAACCCTGTGATATGACAATCACATCAAATATTGTTTTGCACTAAAAGCAGGGAAACACAACCTACAAGCTATTTGTTTTAATGTCCAGTCCACTAACGAATCCCTGAACTTGAGGAGAAACCAAGTTCATCACTCCTCGATTCCGAGAAAATGGAACAGGAAAGCGTGCTCTTTCACTCTTCACCCAATGGGGTTGATATCTGAAGTGGCGCAATGTCACTCGGCCAATAGAAGAATTAATCCCCTGGCAAGGTCAGGGTTTAGCACCCTGAATATTGGGGGAAGGTCAGAAGGAGAGAATGATAGGGAAACGGCAACACTAAAAAAAAAAAAAGAGACAGAAGCTTTTTCGGTTGTGGCCAGCCATTTCCAAAAACACGGTAACACTACAGTAAAACGATGTTCCATCAACGAATTGAATGAATGAAAAATAAACGAAGTTACCAAACAGAATACGGCTGCCTTTACTGTGTTGTTCACCAATAATAGAAATCTCTAGATTCCAGAAGGAAAGAACCACCTGATTCCAAAAGAAGGAACCTGCATATCCCGATGCCTTACTTCAACCTGGCGGTCACTATATATAAAGGTATGTCCGTATTTCTATCCGATACCGATTGAGAACTCCACTTATTTCGATCGACTCTGAGGTCAAAACTGGATATTTTTATCTAGATCAAAATTGGGTATAATAACCAGTACAAACCCTTTGATCACATGTGTCTGATCTTGCGAACACTGAACTATTGCAGATCAAATAAGAAATTGCTACAGCATTGTACTACGCCGACCACCTTCCCCCACTGTAAAGGACATCATGAGCGGTTTCAGTGGAGATGGTATTTTAGTGCGTCGTGTAGAAAAAGCAGTGTGTGGTCCAGATAGCACCTTTTACACTAGATTTTCTTTTAATAATAAAATTTTCAATTTAATATTTATATTTTCGCAAGAGATTGTTATGTCACATCGAATTCCCATTTGGTTTGCGAAGCAAAGCAACACCACGGGCAACTTCGTTATGGCTATCATCTAATTTGTGAAGCAAACCATAGTTCATAATACTGATAATTTGGTTTTCGAAGCAAACCAACACCACTGGCAATGCCGTGATGGCTGTTATCCTATAGGCTATGAATTCCCATTTAGTTTGCTTCAAAAACCGTTTTCGTAGCAATCAACAACGAATGCCTTAGGGTGGGACGGTTTGATATGTCTAATTCGTAGCAATCACCAGGGGTTAGCGAGCATTTTAGCTGGCATTATTTAGTTCCTTTTTGTAAAATCGGGATCATTAAAGATAGATTGAAAATTTCAACGGATTTGAAATCTGTGGAAATTTTGACACCAGACAGATACCTTATACGTTTAAATTTCTTTCAATAAATAATTTTTCAATTAAATATTTATATTTTTTGGTTATCGAAGCAAACCACCACACGGGCAATGTGACCTCTACGAAAAGAACTGTCACGGGCAACTCTATTATGGCTGTTATTCAATAGGCTACGAAATGCCATCTGGTTTGAGAAGCAAGCCAATACCAATAACCACACAAAAGCAACTGGCACTGGCAATGCTGGGCTAGTAACGCACACAAAGTGGCTAGTATTCTATAAAGTTCTTTCAAAATTCGTTAAACTGTCGTTTGATTTCATTGGTTCATTTGAAATAATTCCTTCCTTGGTGAATTTAGAAATGCGCCAAGGTTGTAACACCGCTATAAACCATAGACTGAAGCTTTACGAAAAAATTCTACAAAAATGTTATTGCAATCAAATTATTTTTTTTATGCACAAAAAATAGTAATTTAATACCTTAAAAAACATCATTGCCTACACAAATTTCAAATTGTATACCAGAAGTTGTATTGCTGGCCTAATGGCGACAAGACGCTCCGGAAGCTAAAGCCACAGAGGCAGTTTTCGCGGTGCTTGAAAATTACGATGACAGTTTTCACGGTGCTTGAATTAGAATTACAATATCGGCGAAAACAATTTATTCGATTCTCAAAAGTACTTGTAATCGCGCATCTTTAAATAGGACAAACTACAATAGTTGCTGTTTTTATAAAATTTTAAAAACTCCCTGATTTTTTTGTAATTTGGAAATTTTTCCCGATATTTCCAGAATTAAAAAGTTCTCTGAGAATTCCCTGATTTCCCAGTTCTTTTACCACCCTGATTTAGTCTTGCCTTGTTTTAAAGCATGTGTATTTATAAATATATATTTGTTTTCTTTTATACTCACATGAGAGCTAAATAAACAGGATTTTAAAATTACAATGTCATTTTACACAATACAAACATAACTGACCTGGGCTGATATACTTCATTAGTGACAGCAGTTTCCTTCTCTGTTCAAGGAGGTACTCTTTGATGGATTTTGTTTCAGACAGTAGGCCTACGACAGTTTCCTCTAATTCTTCCTCACAAGTAGAAGGTTTCTCACATTGCAAGTCCATTTTGCCAGATGCAGTGTCTCTGGCACTTGGGTGTTCACCCTCATCTTTCACTCGGTATTGACAGCTCATTTCCCGAAACTCTTGTATTTCTTGCTTCATCTTGTCAAGCAAACAGTGAGAAACCTGTATATAATCTTCAACAGGTTGATCGCAGCTTTTTTGTAACTTCCACCCTTCACGAGACAGACGCAGAGACTTGGAAGATTCTGAGTAAGGGAATGAGTGATACTTATCAAATCCCATGGAGATCCTCTGTACAATAGCAGCCTTTTCTTCGTCCATAGTAGTATTCCTATGCTTAAGATGTAGGTTCTCGTCTTCTGCATGAGTTAGTCGTTCTTCTAATTCTTTAGTCCTGTCAACGAGTTTTGAGACAGTTACTTTTAGATCATCGGTTTGGTGTACGGCAGAATCTAGTTCTTTTAGCAAACGCAAATTTTCGGTTTTCCATTTTATCACCTCCGACGATAATTGAACCTTGCAAGCAACAAGTAGGCCTATGTCTGCTTCCCCTCTACCACGAGTTGTGGGATTCACTCCAAAGCTCATGTCTCTTGGCATGTGACAACTATAAATACTGTCTACAACTGGTGTTTTGGTGTCTTTGAGATGACCATTACTACCTATTACTTCCATTGAACTGAGACTGCAAAAAGAAAAGAAAGACATCAAATCAACAGACATAAAAATCTCAGTAATTATCTTTTGAAGAATATTCTCCAAGAGAAGAATTAATAATCATTCAATTTTTTTTAAAGACAAAAATATATATAATGCCATATTTGTAATTAATGAAAACAAAATGAAAAATATCAAGTTTAAATATGTAGTACTTCTAAGAATCACACTGGAAATGAAGAAACAAAACTTTCAGTTACTTTTGTATTCTGCTCTTTTCAACAATTTTACATGAAGAGCAAATTAATTTATCTTTGACAATGTGTAGTTATTTGTGAGTTTATCTATAATAGATAAACTAAAACTAATCTGTTACACCTCCAAAGTATATGGTTATCTACCGCTTAATTGTTTCCATAAAATAATTTAATCTCTATTCTATTTATTATGCTTTTTTGCCAGCAAGAAACTGGCATCCAGCTGTCCCACAAAAGAAAGGAGGTGAACAGTATTTGTATTGTACACAACAATCAGAGGCCGAGATGTATAAAAACAAACAGTAACAATGCTCCTAGATGCAGACAATCGCTGATTACTTATGAAAGTTTAATGCAAAAAGTAATTAGTTTTCTAAACGATAAAAGCACATGTCACAGGTCCCTACGGTAGATGTTCCACGAAATATTGAATATCTTATTGCAATGCACATTCAGAATGATTCGCCCCAATTTTCTCAACATCACACTTGTCAAGATAACACTTAAAAAGTTGTGCAAAAAAGAGAATCTAACATACCTTTATTTATTATTATATCTTAATTTGCTTGCTGAATTGTAATGTAATGTAATGTGTATTGCTCTAATTATTTATTTATTGTTCATCGAAAGAGCGTAACGATACGATATGATACGTTACGATTAGTGATTTTCACATTTCACACATTAAACAAATTATGACCACAAACAATAGTGTACACAAACGTCGAATTTTGGAAACAGTTTCTTGCAAAAACTGTATTTGAATTTAAAACCTATGTTCTAAGCAAATCTGAATCATATTTAATTTAAAAAGCAGCAATATTACAACTCAAATATACTCATGAATTGCGAAAGGATTTCGTTTCGTTTTCTTCCACACGATGTTTTGATTCACAAACCAAATCAGAATTAAGAGCTTCCAACTGAATTCGTAAACAATTTCAGGATTTTTTTAAAACTGCAGTGGTAAGACGAACGAGGAATTAGCACAATACGTTTTTTTGTTTGGTTTACTTTGTCATTAAAATGAAAAATCCTTGATCTGACAACAAAAAATTTTGTGAGATCAAGGTTGCACATGTTTACATTTTGACTTTTCAGAAGTATGCGTAACGCTAAACTGCACGGTAAAAAAATTAATTAAAATGAAGAAGTTAGAATTATTTTTCTTATTCAATCTTGAATAATTCATTTTCGAAAAAAATTCTCTTTAAGATTCAGTTATTTCCATACTTATTGCAGACGCTTCTATTAGTTTATGTCTGTCACAATTTTGTTCGTTTACTGGGATGTCACTAAATAAAAGTAAAGTAATTGTAATGTTTTGAGTTGAAATGAAATTTACTCAAGTTATTATTACTATTAGTATTTCCAATATTTGAAGACAGGGTGAAACCAAATAAAATCAAAATGGGTCTTTCAATTAGCTTTTTTAAAGAACTTATTACAGCTTAATTATTATACAGTTGTGTAAGGTTAATAAATATAATTGAATTTTTAAATAAATATGATAGAATTGAAAGCATTGCGTGAAAAGAAAAAATGCATTTGGGCTGTTTTTTACTGTTTTAATGCTCCTCTTTTCAACATGAGTGATTTGTATATGATTGGAAAATCTAAACTATGTGTACACTAAACTTCTTTAGAGGTTTTTGGAAAGCCTTTAAATTCTAACCCTTTAAATGAAGACAACCTTGTAGGAAGGATTTAAACATACTTATACATTATTTTCCTATGTAAATTCTGCGATCTCTATCTTAATGTCAGAAATATCTAATTAACATGGAGTTCAATTTACTTTCCATGTTAAAAAAAAAAGGAAATTACTCTTTTAAAGCGATAGATAATCGTATTTTTAGGCAACAGATATTTTCTGCTAAAATATTCCTATATGCGAAACATCTTAAAAATAATACATGCACGATCTATTAAATATTAAATGAAACTAATTTAACAATTGAAGTGGTGTGCGAATTGCTATGATTATAATAACAGGAAGATACACTTCTTTGAAAGCACTATCTATTTTACAATAGAGAGGGAGGTTATTAACCCTGAATTGCTTCCAATATTACCTCGATGAATTTTAAATCAAAAGCAACAGTTTATTCCTTGATCTAGCGAATTAAACAAAATATTTTAATGTTACAGGGTCATTAATTCTCAAGTGACCTTGGGATCCCTGTTCAGCCTTTTTTGATTTTGATGAAATTTTTGTAGCAGTTATTTAACTTTTACGAAGGTTTAGCTTTATAATAACCTCAGTGAAGATCCAGGACCATGTTTATAAACATTAATTTTCATAGGCACAAAAAGCAGCGCGAAATCACAAATTGTGATATGTATCTGCTAATCCAAGGTAACGAAAACAATAAATGATAACTTGCCTCAATCTGAGGAATATTCTATAATAACATGCTACTTCAATCTAATTCAAAATGCAATACATGGATCACAATAGGATCTTAAGTTATGTTTCAATTTCATCAAAGTAACTTAACATTTTATTTTTACTAAAAATGAACTATTGTATGTTTGATGTATTTAACTACTATTGACTAAAGATATTGTACCTTTATACACCTGTCATTATGCTTTATTTGTTCAGGTGTTTTATGCATTTGTAAAAAACATGGATGCACCTTATATCAGAAGCTGCTAAAATGCTTGTACGGTTTCTTGCCTTATACAAGTAGCATGTCATTGATAAGATTATTGTCAAGTGTTATCCCAGTAATTTTTCCACAATTTATAATTTTGAAACATTAAGTGGGTTTTTGTCTTTATATGATCCACTATTTTTAATGGTGTTTTAGGCAGATACAGCTTATTTTGCATACTTGCCAAATCACTAAGGAAAATTTAGTTTGTTCAGAATTTAATCTCCCATTTTACAATATTTGATCAAATGTGATTTAAATTCTGTGTATTCATGTTGCATAAGTTGATTAAGTTAATTTTTCATTTGTTATCTCAGATCAATTTTTTTATCCGGTTACTTTCAATTATGTTTTAAACTGAAATTTTAATTCCACAAGAGAAATATGCATGCTCTGACAGTTCAGGAAACTGTAGTAAATAATGACAAATTAATATTCCACTTAAAAAATGTTATTAAAAACATTTTTCAAAAATACTGAAATTAGTAATTTTTTTCTTTCCAACAATCTTTTTCACCAAATTGAAAAAATAGAACTTGTCTTAAGGTTAGTCATTTCTATTTCTTTAACAACTCCTAGAACAGGGAGAGTGCCACAGCATCACACATAGATGGGAATAATTTCATCCACAGCCAGCATAAATGTGTCACCCCTTCTGTACACATATAGTTTATTATTCTCTAATAGTTATAAAATATAATCAAGTAAATAATTTTTTAATAAAATTATTCTTTGTCTTAAATTTAAGACAAGGAATTTCATTTGTCTGTGTTATTTTCATTAGTCTGTGTGAATTTGTAAATGTTATGTTGTTCAGTTCGATCTGTAAGGATAATCCATGCGAGGAAATAGCTGGGATAACTAACAACCTTGAAAGTAGATACTGCTTTGATTTCTTTTTTAATAAATTTTTAGCTGACATGAAAATTGAACAGATGACGAAATTTTCTTCAGCCAGTGACGTTTATGATTTACAATGTATGTGAGGTTCGGAAGTTCTCCTACCAACGCAAGGAGGAATGGTTGTTGGGGGGAATGGGACACCCTCTAGGGATGTTGGCGGGGGTGTCGTTGAAAGGTCACACATGTCAGGAGGGGAAAAGGAGAGAGAGGAAAGAAAAAAGAATGGATTTGACTAGAGTGCCTGTATAATAAGAGTGGCGACATACGGGAAACACTTTCTGATTGGCTTGGAGACCTTTTCTACCGCCCGAGGCGGTCTTTTCCTAGCTCCCGTAGACTTAACATGGGAACTTTTTGTGTGTTCCAGAAAAACGTGTAAATATTAAATTTTAAAGAAAATATAGCTTTTTCATGTTCCATTTCGCGTTCTAGAATGTTTATTTATTAATATTTTAGTGTTTTGTCAGTATAAATTTGAAGACTTTTTAAGTAAATAGCTTTTTATGAAAAACATGGTGTTTCCCGCAATCTAAGATAGCGCGTTGTGCAATCCATCTCATCAATTACGCATGTAATTGAGAGTTTATATGATTCATTTTTACCGAATGTATCCATATTGTAACAATGATATGCTTTTTGTTCTCCCTGAAATGATATATTAATTCGCCCAGCAACCTTTTTTGAGACGACTCTGGTAGAAAAATGGCTGCCGCACATGCGCATTGGGCCAAATTTGGTCCCTTGTCGCCACTCTTATTATATAGGCACTCTAGATTTGACCAGTTGAGACGGCATACAACGGACGGATGAGGGGGCTCTCTTCTGCTGTTTTATACTGTTATGTAATATATTCCTATATAACCCAGAATGTCCAAATAAATGCTGAAAATACACCTATGAAGTCGTAGCCCTCTCCAGTAGACAAACAAGCCACTCACACTCACCAAAGATAGAGAGAAGAGGTGGCTGTGACAATGTGTTTCTTAAAACCAACCTAAACTCATTCTCTTCAAAGCTTTCGTTATTCTCCTCTAATCTCTTTATTCGCATGTTGAGTGCAAAACGCTTGCTTCCAAAAACGGCTATACTTTCAGAGGTTTAAAAAGCATCCAGGAGCTTAGGTTCTGAAATTGCCTGCTCTCTTCAACAGAGGGCTGTGGCTTATAGTCTTTTTTCCTTATCAAATGCTTGACAAGCAATCTCCACTAGTGAAATTTCCCGTGTTAAATGCTCCTTATCTCTACTATTATAATAAAGGAAGTGTTTGTTTGTTTGTATATATGTACGCTTCTGACGAATTTATGGCACTTACAGTAATGGGATTCGGCACACAGGTAATCCAAATTTTTTGCAATTTTTGGGTTGTGCCGAATTTTAAAATTCAATCTGGAACATTTTAAGATGAATTTAATGGAATTTAATTATTATTGTTTTCCTTAGAATGGCAACACCATAAAGAGATGGCAGATTCCCGTGTTTCCGATTTCAGCCAAAGAACAAAACAAATAAAAAGTTTGAACTAGAGTTATGTAATTTTTTTTTCTATCTTCTTAATCGTTAAAGAAGAGAGATTTCAAATCAACAGTTTTGAAATCTGCGGAAAATTTCACATTAGATCGATAGCTAAAAATATGATTTTCTTTATATAAATAATTTTTAAATTGCAACTTGTTAATTGATATTGTTATTGCTGCGAAGAATGATTTGATTCGAGATACGAGAAATCACAGATCCCATTTCCTGTGCTCAAACGATTCTACAACGAAGGAAAGCAAATCAAATAAGAAACATTTTGACTGACATTGTTTAGTTCTTTTTTTGAAAAATCTGGATCATTAAAGATAAATTAAAAAATTCAACGGATTTGAAATCTACTGAAAATTTTACACCAGATAGATACCTTATACCAGGGGTTCCTAAACTTATCCAAGTCGTGGCACCCTTAAGAGAATTAGAATTACCTCACGGCACCCTCTTCATGTAATATGTATCTGGTAAGAACATGGACATAATTAATACAACTCGTATTTAAGATTCACCCAAATACTTTAATTGTACTAAATAGGAAAACATAGCTGTAGATGAAACTTTAAATAAAACAAATTAAATTACTTTCAACATGTTCTTGGAGGTATAAGTGTGTGCTTAGAGCAACGTGTGAGCCTGATGCTCACTGCACAATTGGTCGAAGCGTGGAATTAAGATACAGCAGTGATACAGCTACTCGCATTTCTTTTAACGACATTAATTTTCAAACGATATTTGCTGCTTCAAGGGCGCTTCGCGGCACCCCTAATCTCTCTATGTGGCACCCCAGGGTGCCGTGGCACACACTTTGGGAATCCCTGCCTTATACATTTTATTTTCTTTTTTTTAAATAATTTTTCAATAAATATTTATATTTTCACAAACATTGTTATCTTGAGCTCTATATTTGAGGATGATATTCATTTGAGATAATTAAACCGTCGAGCCAAATGAATTAAATATTGAAGAGTGTGATTTTAAATTGAAATTTATAATTTAAATTTAAAATTTATTTCTTCAAAGTATAGAAAGATTTTAGAGTATGCTACTCGGCACGAGTGTTGCTTCAAGACTTAAAGAAGCTGTTTAAACAGGGGTGTCCAACTCCTCTTGTTCGTGGCATGTACTCAACGGAAACGAAATCCCGTGTTAGTTGACCACATACCGTAATATAATTTTCTGGTTCTTTCTCTAGAAATGAATTTTGCCTTTCTAAACTTTTTCTAATTTAATAAAGTTTTTGTTTTTTTTATATTTAAATTGTAAAATTTTTTCACGAAACCTAAATTCAGATTTACCCACCCAGCCTCCACAGAGAATTGGTGACCCGGACGTGCCTATTAATAAAGACATTAATACTTTAAAGTCTTATATATTAATGTATTAAAACGGCTCACACTTTTTTAATACAACTTCACACGCTTTTTAAGAAACAGATAAATGAATAAGGATATTTTTACCATTTTTAAATTCTTAGAGAGGTTTGTCCTCATAGCGCCCTTTGTAAATAGGCCTCTGGGGAAAGATAAATTGTTCTTATATGCTATCGAATTTTAATCCAGTTCGTAGTATTTTCAATACCTTAATGTAGCCTCCGCTTAATAAGTTTAAGAATCTCGATTCGGGTACTATAGGAGTCTGCCTGATAATTTCACATAAAAAATGGCAAAACGAGCTAGGTTTATAAGCGGTTTTATTCCAAACAAAGTAAACACATTTGAGTTGGCTACGTACAAGTTGAATTCTAGGCCGTGGACACGCGTGCTGCAGGAAATTGACGGTGACCTTAACTCGCCAAGATCTGACAGCCAGTAACGCCATAAATCCTTCATGTTTTGTTCAGAATACCGAAATTTACGAAACTGCGGCGAGCGACATTTTTCGCCACGAGTGGACGGATGTTTGTTTCAGTAGAGATTATCAACTGAATTGAAAGGTTCGACATGTCGTTTCTTAAACTGGAATTCGCAAAATATCTCGTTCTTTATGTACAGTCTTATTGGTTGGTTCGGGTTTCATTGCGCAAGGGCCAAGCACATGGCAGACAACGGTAAGAAAATGTACACTCACAATGAAAATTTTCTGGAACAGAAGAGAGAAAATGCATTCAGAGAGGAATCGTACGCCAATTACAACTCCAGGGTTGCTAGTACAGTAGACAAACCCAATGACTGCACAATAAGCATTTTTTTTAAATCGGAACTTAAATTTTTTAATTTCAATCTGAAAGCCATTCTGCAAAATATGGAGATCCAAATTGTCTTCAAATTTTCTCTGATTCCCGTCGTAACTACATTATTAAAACATCGATGTCAGTGGCTTCCTGGGGATTCTTGGGGTAGCCGTGGCTCAGTGGGTTCGGCCCCTACGCTAGCAATATGTGAGTTGTATGAGGCTCGGTTCATATCTGGTTATATTTCTATCTTCTGTCAGTAAAAGCTTTCCTTGCATGTTCATTGTTTTGAAATCGATTGGTTCTAATCTTTTTAAGTGCTCCATCAGTACGTCGAGGCATAAATTATTTGAATTTCAGAAGATAATCAATCAAAAGATAACACTGGGAAACAATTTTGAACATATTTTGTGTTGTCTTCGATTTTTTAGCTGTTTAAGAGTTAAATAGACATGCTGGTTTCAAAACTGTAGTTAGTTTTCTTCTTCCACGTCAAGTTTTTTCTCTATACCACTACACCATTTTTTTACGTGCCCACTCTCCGCAGGATCCAGCGTGGATCCTAAGAAGCACTGCTATCCTACTGCTCTCCTATTGACTGGCATAAACCTTCTCCGACTGGTACCGGGTGAATGACGCCATAGGAGACCAGCGACAGGTGCATATATATTTTGAAATTGATCTTGATTCTATTCGTAAGGGATTTAAACAGCTCGAGATTTGGGACTATCCAAAAAAGCTACAGAGCTATTAGCATCAAGACTGCACTAGAAAAACTTCCTTGAAAAAGGGGATAGGGTGTCCTACTTTCGATCAAGAGCAAGTGCGTTTCCGCAATACTTTCGAAGTGATGAGGGATTTGTCTATTGCCTTAACGTACATGGTTTAATGGAAGAGTTGGGAATTTCAGCCTATAACGCAATTGAATGGCGATTGTTCATCGAAAGCTCAAAGCGGAGCTTGAAGTGTGTCCTCCTCCACAGTGGAAATTTATTTGGTTCAGTCCTAATAGGCCATTCAGTTTGCTTGCGTGAAGAATATGAGACACAAAGAGAGTCATTGATTTGTTGTAATATCACATGAACCAATGGATCATGTGTTGACCTTAAAATGGTCTGCTTCCTCCTTGGCCATCAACGCGGATATACCAAGTATCTCTATGACAGCAGAGCTCGTGAGAAGAATTGGGTGCGGTCGAATTAGCCGCCAAGATCGGATCTGAAACCTGGTGATCCAAACATTCTACATCAGCCACTTGTCGACAGAAATAATATATTATTTCCACCTCTGCATATAAAGCTGGGTCTCATGAAGCAATTTGTTAAAGCTTTGTCAATTGTAGGAGACTGTTTCAAGTACTTCCTTTCGGCATTTCCTAGCCTGTCATTTGAAAAGATAAAGGCCGGTGTGTTTGATGGAACAGAGATTCGGCAGCTCATTAAAGATTTCATCGGAACAATGACAGAACTTCAAAAGAATGCTTGGTTGGCATTCAAAAACATTGTCAAAGACTTTCTTAGAAATACACGAGCACATAATTACACTGAAATTGTCCAGCAACTCTTGTGGAGCTTCAAAATGCTTGGTTGCAACATGAGCATCAAATTGCATTTTTTACATAGTCATCTTCCTAACTTCCTAAAAAATCTAGGTGCAGTCAGTGATGAGCAGGGTGATCGATTCCAACAAGATTTGAAGGTCATGGAGGAAGGATAATAAGGTAGATGGGATGTACATAGGATGGTTGACTGTTGTTGGAGAAACAAGCGAGAATGTCCACAGATTAAACACTCCAGAAAAAGCTATAAGCGAAACCCTTTTCCTTAATATGTATGTTTAACGTTTGATAAAAAAACTTTACTATTTGTATATATGAACACAATTTAACTTGTAGTAACTATATATAGCCTTTGTATGAATAAAACTATTTTTTTGTAAATAGTATATTTGGTAAGTTTTCCCTTTATATGCAAATTTTGTATGACTTTTGAGACAAAAAGAGGGTATCCTGTAGCTTAAAAAGTTGACGTAATAGACTAAAACTGCTGTTATGTTTGGATCCAGAGACCGAAAGTTAGTCAAAAACAAGTCACAGATCTAAGACAACGAAATTTCTGTTCCCCAGTGTAATCAATCAAAAGATATTTTGAATTATTGTGCTCTTATGGTCACGAAACGTGCTAGGTTTCTTTTGAAGACAGTAGATTTCACTTGGTGCCGAATTTCTCAACAGGTTTAACATCTATGCTGTACCCTGGTCAGTTAAAAGTTAGCCAGAGATGTCACCATTTGTTAAACTTATTTTACACTTATAACAATTTTAAACACGTTATTATCTGCACGTAAAAGCGAAAATTGACCAATTTAACTTCAGGAGTGTATTGGCATTTTCATCCGATCACAAAGACCAGCATCGTCCAGAAAGATACAGTTATTTGCCTTCAAACATATCCATGTATCCATTCAAATTTTAAGGAACTCTATAAACTTTCCTGTATTCCGCGATGGAAAAGGACACAAAAAGAACTCCCAACACTCTTGACTGGTAGGGAATTTTGATGTTGCCATCGTACCAGTCAAAATGGCATCCTTCATTTCTTTTGCAGCGAATTGTGGGTCTCCAATCAACGTCATGCAGGATGAATTTATTCCCCCCCCCCCATTCAAGGAAAATATAACCGACTTCCTTTTCTCAGATGTCTGTTTTGTATACGTACCAGTTTCTCCAATTTAGATGATGATCTGTCATTTTTTGTGAGGAAGGACCTAGGATAGACTTAGGATGATAGACTTTCATGCCAGTTTTTCGAGAGCCATCTTCTCTGACAGTTGTAGAACATATTATCGTTCTCGGTGTTTTTTAAATTCACCACAAAAGCTTCCTTGTTTTGACATAGAAACTTTTGTTTCCACAGGTTCCTTTTTCTATTGGAGCCATCGTGGATCAGTGAGTATGTCCACTGCTCTAGCAATCTTCAAGTTCGATTCTTGTAAGGTGCATTCTTCCCTGGGTGTACTTCTCTCTTCTGTGTCAGTAAAAGACTTCATTGTGTGTATGTTAATTACGTGATATTCTATGTCTTGTGTCTGGAAGCGAACGGTCAAACCACCAAACCTAATTCCTAAAACCTAAGGAAAATTCCGGCACAACTATGGTCACTTTTTTCGATCAGAACACCATATGTTAGACTTTCAAGTTATACGAGAAAACGATGGGGAAAAATCTCACTGTGTTTCAAAAGAAATCTTACTTTCATGCAAAGAAACACTAACTTGGCGAATACTTCGCCAGTCAAAAGATCACAATATTCTGGGTTGTGATAAACTAAAACTCTTGTACTTGAAAATTTTGACTTTGTGTTTCAACTGTGTCCTGGCGATATTCATTATATGGACAAAAGTATTTGGATACTGCAGAAATTCGGAGGAAGATCCATCTTAGTGTGGGGTTGTTTCCTAGTTGGGACTCTGCCCATTGCTTTATGTACCTGGTACCTTGAACGCTGAAGAGTACCTCGACGTTCGGGATAATTCTCCCTTGCCTACAATATCGCAATACAATGGGGATGATGGTTGCATCTTTCAGCTGGATCGAGCTCCATGTCATACAGCAAAACGTGTGATAGACTGGTTTCCTGAAAATTTGATGAATTTGCTTGACTGGCCTGTTCAAAGCCCCGATCTCAATCCGATCGTGCACTTGTGAGACGAACTGGAGGGACGAGGACGTCACCGCCATGCAAGCCCGTTTTCACAACAATCTCTTACATCCTTGCAAGAGGCATGGTGAGCTATTCCTGCCTAGACTTACAGAGAACTTGTGGAAGGTATGCCTAGACATGTTGCAGCTGTAATACAAGCAAAAGGAGGGCGTAACCGTTACTAAATAGAATAATAAAGCACTTTTTCTAAAACACATGCAGTGTCCAAATACTTTTGTCCATATAGTGTATAATATTATAATGTTTATCTCTTCCTGGATCCATCTCGCGTGGTATTCTTAATTTCTATGGCCCCTCCACTCAAGAAGTTTGAGATCCTCATACCTCAGAGGAATCAACTTTACTTCTATCATATAAGAAAAAATTTAATTTTTTTTCACAGAATCAATGTTTTTAAAAGAAGCAATCCTGTTCTGCATTTCCGGGAACTCCGTTTCGCCCGAATGAACTTCGCAACGCACCTCTTCTCTTATGAAAAGAAAGCTATCTTCAATTGTGCTGGCATTGTATAGCACGATCTTCAAGGACGAATACATTTGCAGCTTACAGAAAACGCTTTAATCAATTCCATTAAAAAATTGTTTCCCTTTCGAAACTCTAAAGGGATAGTGAATTGTTGGCAACCATCAATCATGTTCTGCTGAAACACAACGGGGGTCGTTTTGACTGTCGTTTCTTGGTAAGTAACGTCGCAGTTTGATAACACAACGGGCCATTGGTTCATCGATTCCGATGGGAAAAGTCCGAGAACAAAATCTCGTAATTTTAAGCCAAGGTAAGATGATGAGGTCAACACCTGAGTTGGCATCCCCACTGTCGTTTCTCGGAAATAGCTTTTCAAACTATTTAAAAGTGAAAGAAATTTTGGATTTTATGCATTTCTAAAAGTGTTAAGTGTTTTCAAATTTTGCCAGAGAATTCAAGATGGTTCTAAAATCTCCATAGGTAGTTAATTAACGTCGCATTTGGTAAGACAACTTCAGTCAAAAAATGTCACGAAATAGGAAAATAGGGATTTCGGAACATAGTGAGTAATGGTAATTTTGAATTAACGTCATACTAGAGCAACGCAACGAGCTATTAGCGACAGTCGGGGAGCAATACCGAAGGAAAAGATCCAAGGAGAACGCCTCCGAATGTTGATAACAACACCTGAGCTTGCACTCCAATCTGCAAACTTCCACACCACACCAACTTGAGGCCACGACAGATTTAGCATGCACCAACCTCGTGTACACGACGGTTTTTAGTTGGATCGAGTATCGAACTCCCATTTTTCCGTATTCTAATCCGCTACTCTTACAGCTAGCCTTCCGCGGTACCCAGGAATTGAAGGCAAAAACTGAAATTTTCTACAATAAACACTGCTTTATCTTTCTTAAATGCTCAGATACATTTAGCTTTCGGTGAACAGCTGTAATCAGTATTTTCTCCCATTCAAATAGCTGACCAACCGGTATAGTGGTTACGGTGTAACCCTCTGGATCGGAAGGTTCCTGGTTCGAATCCGGGTCCGGGCATGGATGTTTGTAAGCGAATGGTGTAGAGGCGACTGGTACACCTTAAATCTGTCGTGGCCGAAAGTTGTGTTCTTAGGGACTGGTCCCGGATCATCTTCAATAGCCCGTTGCTCCAATAAGACGCCTAATTAAAATACCTACCTACCAAATACGAATATATTGACCGACGGCCATTTAAATGTATTCACATTCATTATTCAAATTAGACAAATCTCCACTGAAATGTGTGTGCCGACCTACCGGTATAGTGGTCAAGGTGTTAGCCTCTGGATCGGAAGGTTCCTGGTTCGAATCCGGTTGCGGGCATTGATGTTTGTAAGCGTATGGTGTAGAGGCGGCTGGTGCTCCTTAAATCTGTCGTAGCCGAAAGTCCTCACGTTGGGTTGGTGTGGAAGTTTGGAGAGTGGGGTGCCAGCTCAGGTGTTGCTTCGTCATCTGACCGTGGTTCAAAGTTACGAAGTGTTGTCCTCGGATCTTTCCCTTAAGGCATTGCTCCCCAACCTTTTTATCGCTGCGAACCGGAGCAACGTTTGATAATTTTATCGCGGCCCGCTGAGGGGGGGTGGGGGACGTTGATTGTTTATATTTTAGATTGTTTTGATTTATTAATTTTAATTTAATTGTATTTAAACATGCCTTCAGAATAAAATACAGTTACACCAAAAAATGAATATGAAGTGATTTAACTTTTTAACTCACTAGAACGCTAAATCAATGAGAACCCTGAGCTTGTTTCTTTGCGACGAGACGGTTTCATCTGGGGGTAATAGGAGACAATGACACCCGAAGTGTGTTGCTTATGTCCAGTTTATTCCGTTGTTTTGTTTTGGTTGCTGTCACTGCAGAAAACCCCACTTCACACAGATAGGTTGTCGTAAATGGCAATAGGGATTTAAGTGCTGTGGTGGCAATCTCAGGGTATTCTGCCATGACTTTAATCCAGAACACCGTCAGAGTTGTTGTCTGGAATGTAGTTTCAAGACCGCCTTCATTTGCAATTTCCAGCTGTTGATCTTCTTGCACAGACATGCTAGATTCGCCTGATTTGTTGACAAATGGGTTGCGGATCCATTCCTTACCACTTCGTGGGTCTTTTGTGGTTGGGAAGTAGCGCTCGAACTCTTTTAAAAGCAAAGACAGGTGATCGTGCACCAACTGGGAGAATGAATGTTTAGGCTCAGTCTCGCCTAAAATCCCCGCTAATGTCTGAAACATGTACAAAATGTCTCTGTTCACGCGCAGTTCCCCACAACTTCAGTTTGTCTTTAAATGCAGCTAATTTGTCTGCCAACTTGAAAACAGCTTTCATATTTGTCAAAATTGGAAAATAGAGACATACAGAATTCAGAAATCATAATTGAAGCTCTAGTAACAGAACAAATTTCAAGTTCTGATCTACCGCCTCCTAATTTGAGTGGGCCGACCAACCGGTATAGTGGTTAAGGTGTTAGCCTCTAGATCGGAAGGTTCCTGGTTCGAATCCGGGTACGGGCATGGATGTTTGTAAGCGTATGGTGTAGAGGCGGCTGGTGCACCTTAAATCTGTCGTGGCCGAAAGTCCCCACGTTGGGTTGGCGTGGAAGTTTGGAGAGTGGGGTGCCAGCTCAGGTGTTGCTTCGTCATCTGACCGTGGTTCAAAATTACGAGGTGTTGTCCTCGGATCTTTCCCTTAAAGGGACTGATCCCGGACCGTCGTCAATAGCCCGTTGTGTTGCTCTAGTACGACGTTAACTAAACTTACCATTACCATTACCTAATTTGAGTGGACATTTCATTGATAAAAACCGCACAAACCCGAGAGAAATACACCACAGTAAATAAAATGGAAATAATTTAATGTTCCTTGGGCGGCCCGGTGCCATTTGATCCACGGACCGGTACCGGTCCGCGGCCTGGGGGTTGGGGACCACTGCCTTAAGGGACTGATCCCGGACCGTCGTCAATAGCCCGCTGTGTTGCTCTAGTACGACGTTAACTAAAATTACCAATTACACATTCAAATAGATTAACATACAAATTTGGAAAATGATCCAAAATTCTAGTTTAATTTTCATAAGTTACGAATGATTGTAAGGAGAACCTGTTTTGAAGTGTGCACACAAATTTATTCAAGAATTTTTCCTTCTTACTAAAATATAACTCGATTTCTTTTTCTCATTTCAGCCCTTTCCATTACCCTGGGAGGGTTGGGTATATGGAGGACGTAGAAAATCCAACATGGCAATTCTCAGTTTACTAAAATTTCACGTCTATGACTAGCACCAATAAAGTATCAACCTTCTCAGTATTGCCATTATTTCTTTGTATCATTCTACTTACTGGAACCGTCTCATCGTTTTTATGGATCGTATGAAATTAATTCCCCACAAACTTCCAACACGTCCTGGCATTCATTTGGTGGTAAATCGTACTGATTGGCAAGAAATATGGCAGTTAATGCGTTACCTCAGGCAGAATGGGAGGTGCTGCCACATCACATCCACCGTGGATTTGTGTGGGTGGGGATATGCTTTACAGAAGGACATTGGTAAAGCTTACCCGCAATTACGTCCCGTCACACTTTTTACAGCTCCTCTCAGTAGCAATCTTAGTCTACCTATATATCATGTCTATTGGGAGTCTGGTGTTTGTAACAGGTCAGTAAATTTATCAAAAAAATATTTTTTTTTAAATGATTGAATTAAAGAATTAATTTTATGGAGCAATATTTGAATGCCTTTCCGAAAGGAAAACAATAAAATGTTACGAGAATTAACGAGTCAAAAATAAGAAGGAATTCGTATTATAATTGGTAGTAATGCTAATATGTCAATGAGTTTAGCGGTCAAAGATACGAAGAAGCCTTAGTCCAGAGAAAGGAACATTACAAAAATGAAACGAGAAACCAAAAATCGGCCTAAACATTACACATTTTTCTTTTTATAAAATTTATTTTATGGAGCGATATTTGAATGACTTTCCAAAAGGAAAACTATAAAATTTTACAAGAATTAATGAGTCACCAATAAGAAGGAATTTGTATTATAATTGGTAGTAATGCTAATATGTCAATAAGTTTAGCGGTCAAAGATACGAAGAAGCCTTGGTCCAGAGATAGAGACATACAAAAATGAAACGAGAAATCAAAAAACGGCCGAAACATCACACATTTTTCTTTCAAAATTTCAATGTTCTCAACCTCTAAGGGCGGTAGATGGTTTTCTATCCCAGACTAATCATCCGAAACAGTCCATCACTGTTAAAGTTTATGCAAATACCGCTCAAAAATTTTAGACGACAAATTTTGGAAACCAATTCTCCTGCCCCAACCAGTTTTCTGCTCTTATGAATATTCCAGAGATATCCGCGGGCCACAAATTAAAACTCCCCACAAACTTCCATCACGTCCTGGCATTCATTTGGTGGTAAATTAAACGGGAAGAATTCGATCAGCCTCGGAGGATTTCCCCCGTTACCATAGCCGAGTGAAGCAGAAAGCGAAACCGAAACTGCTCGAGCGAGCCGTCGCCAAGAGTGGTAGCCCTACTCTCAGCCATCGGAAAGTTTCCTCATCCGCCGCGTTTTTACAGTTGGTTCGACAACACAACAGCATCGCTCTCAGACTTCTCCGGTCATCACATCCTCTCTCTCTCTCATCCCCCTCCCTTCGGATACCTATGGGAGATGGGTTCGGGACTGTCCACCACCTCCAGGCTGACCAACGACAAGTGTTTCCGAACAGACTCCAACAGGAATCACTTCAAGTGAGTGGACGCTTTTTCTATTAAAAAAAATTCACCCAAATTGAAATCAAATCGATGTGTACTTTTTCCAACTCAATCTGTGACTCTTAATCCTCCTGGTGGTCTGTCCCTCGAAGAGGCGTCCCATCATTTGCAAAACTGACCAGATCTCGATGAACGATATACCTCGTCATTAAAAGAAAATTAGCCAGATCTCGATGGACGATGTATCTCGTCATTAAAAGGAAACAACCCAGATCTCGATGAACGATATATCTCGTTATTAAAAGGAAACTAGCCGGATCTTGACCTCGTCATCATAAAAAAATCGACGCTATCTTGTTGACATCTCGTCATTAGCAAAATTGGTCAGTTCTTGATGAGCGAGATACCTCGTCGAAATCCCTTTGGTGGGTTAAATATTTAAACATTCACACACTCCTTCTAAATAAGCTGATCGTTAGTGTCATCGTTGTAAAAATATAGGGAATTTCAAGATCACGTTTGCTTTATTTGTGTGTGTTGGCCAAACCATAAAAATATTAAGGGGTCAAATTTATTAAATGGCCTAAACCAGCGATTTTCGAAACCGGTGTGCCCCAAGAATGACAGTGGTATGCCTTACGGATGATGAAACGGTAAAATCTATCCTCTGGTCGCTTTTTCCACTAAAAGTCTTGCAAATTACAATAATATCACTGTATACTTTTCAATCCTTAACATGGCTCTTAAACATTTTCATATTCGAACACCCCTTGTAAACAAGCTGACCGTCAATGCCATCGTTGGAAAAAGGTTGGGGAGGATATCATCTCGTTTGCTTTACATGTGTTCGTGTTTACAAAATCATTAAAATATTAAGGAGGAAAATTAATTAAATGGCCTAAACCAGCGATTTTCAACCGGTGTGTCGCAAGAATGGCAATAGCGAGCTTAACGAATGGAGAATAGGTTTAAATTGTATAAGATTTGGTTTCATTTAAACTTTACTTTTGAACTTTTGACAAGTGTGTCCACAAATGATTTCAGGTTGTATCCGTATTTTTAATAGCAAGTTGTATTGGTACACTTACAATTTTTTACAAGCTTTTTTCTCAGTTTTTAAATAAAGTTTAGTTTAAGATAGCTAAAAAGTTGAATTCCTCATTGCGAGTTCGAATCCAACCAAAGACAAGTGTGTACAAAGGGGGATAATGCATGTTAAATCCGTCGTGGCCTCAAATGTTTTCAAGTTGGCGTGGTGTGGAAGTTTGGAGAATGGGGTGCAAGCACAGGCGTGGTTCGAAATTACGTGGTGTTGTCCTCGGATCTTTCGGGGTGTTTATACTGGAACGTCACCAATAGCTCTTTGTGTAGCTACAGTACGACGTGTATTAAAATACCTACCTAGCTTTAAAATCATTAAGGAGTTATAAAACAATCTTTTGAACAAATACGAAAAGGAATTGTAATCTCTGTGTGGACACTGATATCGTGTATCTGAAATAGACATAAAAGACCACTTGAATATCCAAAAACAGTAAAAAAATTCATGGGTTAGAGTGGAAGTTTGGAGAGTGGGGTTCCAGCTCAGATGTTGCCTTGTCATCTGACCGTGGTTCCAAATTACGTGGTGTTTTCCTTGGATCTTTTCCTTAGGGGATTGATTCCGGACTGTCGTCAATTGCCCGTCAATCGCTCTAGTACGACGTAAATTAAAATTAGCTTACCTTACCAAAAAAAACTTTTTTCTACAAATTCTTCTACAATTACAATTTAATACAATTTTTCTACAAATTGTTTTTTACAAATTCTGGTTTGGTTGAAAAGAATGTAATCCTTAAATGTCTATTTTAAAATTTAAATTCTTTTGTTTGCGTGTGTGTGCTGTATGAAATAGATATCTGCCTCAAGTTTAATTTGGATGAAGATATATATTTATATAACCTTTAGAAATAAAATGTTAAAATAAAAATGATAAAAATTCACTTTTCAATTTTTAAATAAAAAATGTTAGCTGGGTTGCAAAAGTGCGTCTCCCGAGAAAAGACAATCGACCTTGACTCAGTCGATTTCTGAATAGGTGGGAATGCACGTTAGTAAAAGGCTGCTGCACGTAAGAGCATGAATGGCGATCTCTGATTCTTTCTCTCTGTCAACTCGGTTATCGCTTTCGGCATCAAACGTTAAACTGAACCACAATTCATCCTGAAGATGCCAACTAAACAAGCAATTTGTTTACGTTCTTACCAGTCCCTTAATTTAATTTACAGACTCGTTGTGAAAACCACGTGACTCAACAGCTTTCTCCCGTGAGCCGCACTGTATATTGACTACACTTTATTACAAAAAGCTTATAAAAGTTATAAGCCTTTTGTTTTGCGTATCTGAAATACAGACATCAAGAATTTCTTGACTGTGTCCCGGATGTTTTATAACAAAACTGCAGAACAAATTTCGATCTTTCAATGGATATGTCGCACCCCGGCAAGAAAAGTGACGCAACTCAAAATTGTAGAGTTTGAGAACTATCAACTTAAAGAATACTATAAAACTTATATTGAAATAGTATAAGTTTCTTTTAAATTTTAGGTAGGTATATTTATGGTGCTAACTTCTATCATATTCTATAGAATAGTAATATAACACGCTGGGGCACCTCATACATATTTTTTAATGACATAACATCAAAATTTTAATTTTTTGAGTTGCGTCACTTTATTTTGCCGGGGTGCGATACATTTAAGAATCTGAAATAGGCATCGTATCTCATTGGCTTGATGTCACACGCTCCAATCTGCGGTGTACACCTTAAAAATTGTCTATGCAAACATTCTGCTTATAAATTTAATGAAGGGAGAGATAATTTACTGTTCATTTTAATTTCAAGGGATTTATTTTGATTGCATGGATCAGAGTTACCTAACTTTCACTATCAGCTTTACTATCGTAGCAAAATTGTGCTTGGATGAACCTCTTATTTGACACGTCTCAATGTAAATGAGGAAAGTAATTCAGTAAAAAAAAATTCTAGTGTGAATAGAGCCCTCTCGTCAGTGCCAAGTACAGACCACTTGCATTAGGTTAGATGATTGGCCCCACAATAAAAAAAATACATATTCCACTCAATACGTAACTTGCATTGAATGTACAAATGCTTCTCTTTTGCTTTTTATGCTAGTACAACTTTATTGGCACAGTAAAAAAGCTATAAGCTTAGAAAAAGACAGTACATAACAGCGCAAAACAATTTCCACATACCTTTTGACCCTTCGCCCTCCTGTATCATGGTACCAGCGAACTTACCCTATGTGTGTGGTTTATGTATTCTTTTTTGAAAATCGATAAGTACCAATAAGCATCGATACCAATAAGTATGCACTTTCTGGGTAAATTCTCACGAAGAAGTAAATTTTACTCAAAGTTTTTCATTAATCTAAATTAAATTTCTTCTGAAATTTCTGTAAATACAAAAAATTCAAATCAAGACTACTTGGAAGACATCGTTTGTAAGCCTCTCTTTTAATTCCGTGTTCAATGACGGTATATAATGTTTAAAGAACTGAGTGAAGTGCACAAGGTACGAAGTTCAATAGGATATCGTTTTGAAAGAAACAAATTCATTAAAAAATTCGAGTGACAACGTATCAAACTCAGATTTCCAGTTATCATTAGTAAAATAGACCTTCTCTAACCCCCTCCCATTAAACCGTTTTAAAGTTCACTTATTCTAATTTTTGTATGTTCTATTACCCACAGTTTATTCTTTTACTGATTGCGCTTAGGGTTGCCAACCGTCTCGAATTGTCCGGGATTGTCCCGGAATTTAAGTTGCTGTCCAGAATCCCCGTTGAATGTCAAATTGCCCCGGAATTTCAGAGATAGCTATAGACCCCAATATCACCTACACTCCAAAAGAACTATTTCTATTGCACGACTTCGTGTCCATCCATTGAACGTCCGTTCCCCCACTACTATCCAAAGACAATACTACATATATACTATGTCAGTCTGTTTAGAGCGGGACATCGTGAAAAAATGGTATTAATTGCCTTTCAATTCTACTATACTGTATTTGAATTTTATTTTTAAAATTGGGACTGGAGATGAACACATATTTTCATATTCGATTTTCTTAATATAGATTTTGGAACACTTTCGGTTCTATATATTACTAAAAACGAACAATATTTCTATTTTGCATACAAACGCTACCATTTTTAATTTTTAATAGTTTCAATGCAACAAGAGGTTAGGAATATATTTATTATTATTTCTATGTATATGAGAAGACCATCAGGCTCATATAATAATTTAAGTAAAAAATAAAAAAAAACATTAAAAAAAAATTACTTTTTACATATTTTTTGTACATGAAAAAATATTCCTTGAAAAACTTGGTATGTTATGTTAAGTGATTTCTCAGTGGGGAACATTGTGAAATTGCATATATATACAGGTTTCAGTTAGAGGCAATATGTCCCGGAATTGTCTCAGAAAAAATTAGCAACCCTAATTGTGCTGCCAGCCAGGTAACCAAGATGCTTATACTGGTTTATAATAGTGATGCGACATCGACAATAAAACATCGATGTTCAAAATTAAAACATCGATGTTTTTAAAATTCAGTGTATTTAAACTTTGGTCCCCCATTCCCCCATTTCTAAAAACTGGCTTTTCAACTAGTGATGCTACATCGTTTGAAAACATCGATGTTAAAAATTAATACATCGCACTAATACCATCGATGTTTTTAAAATTCAGTGTTTAAACTTTTTTCCTCATTTCTTAAAACTGGTTTAGCAACTAGTGATGCTACATCGACAGCAAAACATCGATTTTTTTAAAATTCAGTGTATTTAAACTCCCCCCCCCCCCATTTATAAAAACTGGCTTTTCAACTAGTGATGCTACATCGTTTGAAAACATCGATGTTAAAAATTAATACATCGCACTAATACCATCGATGTTTTTAAAATTCAGTGTTTAAACTTTTTTCCTCATTTCTTAAAACTGGTTTAGCAACTAGTGATGCGACATCGGCTCCAATACTTTGGTCTAAAAGTATGTTCAATTAGCTGATTATGAAAATTATGCTACCTGGTTATTTTAAAAAATTTTATAACGGTACTTTTTTCATTTAAAAATAAAACATCGACAAGTATAAACTAGGGATGCGACATCGATAGCAAAACATCGTTGTTTTGAAACATCGATGTTCAAAATTAAAACATCGATGTTGATAATACATCGACCCAAAAACATCGAGGTTTTTAAACATCGATGTTTTAAAAATTCAGTGTATTTAAACTTGTTTCCCCATTTCTTAAACTGGTTTAGCAACTAGTGATGGGACATCGGATCCAATACATCAATGTTTTTTTCTAAAACATCAATGTTGTGAAAGCATCGACATCGATGTCGCATCCCTACTTTTCAGACCCTTCACACTTGGACACTTTTGTCTAAAAGTATGTTCGATTTGCTGAATTTAAAAATTATGCTACTTGGTTAGTTTTTAAATTTTTAAAACGGTATTTTTTTCATTCAAAAATAAAACATAGACAACGTAAAAACATCGACAAGTATAACATCGATGTTACAAAAACATCGACTCCAATACATCGATGTTAAATACATCGATGTTTTTTTAAAAACGTTCGATGTGTTTTAAAAAACATCGATGTTTTGAAAACATCGACATCGATGTCGCATCCCTAGTATAAACATCGGTGTTACAAAAACATCGACTCCAATACATCGATGTTTTTTAAAAAACATCGATGTTTTGAAAACATTGACATCGATGTCGCATCCCTAGTTTATAATCCACTTGAATACTACAGTTAGCCTTATATTATAGCAAAAAGTGACTAAGAGCAATCTAATCAGCTGATATTTTTTTCCCTCAATATATTATTTGCTACATCGTTTCGTGGAAAATGTATGATGTAGTTTCAACAAGTATTGATCATCATTCCCTGAAAACCAGAAAATGTGATAACATAAGTGATTATAAAAACAACCGCTCGTGCCAGAGCAGCTGCGTGATTCAAATGTCATTGTAAGTAGGTAACAGTGACAGCTGTCTGATCGGGGAGCGTTTTACATTTTATCATTTGTTATTGAACTTACCTTTTTCACTGTCATTTTTTCTTTACACTGCTTTCATTGTTTTATCTTGTGCTTCTTCCTTATTGCGGACCTTGTGAATGGTAATGGTAATTTTTGTTAACGTCGTACTAGAGCAACACAACGGGCTATTGACGACGGTCCGGGATCAGTCCCTTAAGGGAAAGATCCGAGGACAACACCTCGTAATTTTGAACCACGGTCAGATGACGAAGCAACACCTGAGCTGGCACCCCACTCTCCAAACTTCCACACCAACCCAACTCGGACCTTGTGGAAACTAACAACTCAATCTAACCAAAAGCAAAAGAAAGTTAAATAAATAAATTAGAATCCGTCTTTTAGATCTGCAGATCTATTATCTATGAATAAATTTCTCTCACGTAGAGGGGGCTGCTGTAGCTCGGTTGGAAGTGTAACAGATTAGCAACTCGAGGGTTGCAAGTTCGAATCCGTCATGTACATGGAGGCCGGTACATTTTAACTCTGTCGTGGCCTCAAATGTCCTCTGTTGGCGAGGTGTGGAAGTTTGGAGAGTGGGGTGGCAGCTCAGGTGTGACCTCGTCATCTGACCGGGGTTCAAAATGACGAGGTATTATACTCGGAATTTTCCCTTCGGGATTGATCCCGGACCGTAGCCAATAGCCCGTTGTGTTGCTCAAGTGCGACGATAATTAAATACCTACCTCGTATGAGGAGCGAAAAAGGCTATCTCATTTGTGTTTTCTGTTTGGCAACGACTAGATTAAGAATTGCGCTCATGATTACATTATTCCGCTCCCATATCAAATCGTCCGACTGAAAATAAACTTTTCTACGCCACATATTTGAACCAAAATAATATCTATGAGTTGTTTCAAATTCGTCACGAATTACAATCATAACGAACGAAGACATAATAGCTAGTAAATGGATTCTTAGTAGAAAGATGGTGACGGGGTGAAGAGAGATACTATACGAAGTTTATTTCGAGGCCCTAAATTATTGCTAAAAAAGAACCGTGCTGATTTTTAATAAATATGTGTGCAAAAGTTTAAAAAACCAACTATAAATTAAAAATTAAAAAATAATAATAATAAAACCTGTGGTCTGCAGCTATTTTGATGGAACAAAATGTCCACTATTAAAAGGTTGGTTGATATTTTATAACGGGGCACTGGCAACAAGCAACGTTTTTCTGTCAAGCAAATGGGCTTACACAGAAGTAAAGTTTTATTGCAGAAAATAAATATACAGCCAGAGAGTAAGTTATAGAATCGAAAATGCGCGGCCTATAACTCGCAGTGGGCGAACCCACTTATAGTCAAGGCAGCCCATCTACAAATGTATTTAGAAGTCCTAAATGTGTTACTGATAAGTTTCCCTACACATTAAAGTATATTCTACACCGATGCTTTTTATTTAAGAAGATAAGTATAAGTAAGCGACCATCAAGGTTTATAGAATAGAGAATAGGGTGTTTTAGGCCCGGTGCACACATCAGGTTTTTCAACGTGCGCCGCCACTGCGGCATCGAAGCCCAACTATGCACACATAACCGTGAAATTCCACAAGTACTCCTTTCGCGCCATTTGTGATAAATATTCTATCAAAGAAAACGTGTTTATTTCGCTTACTTGGTGTACAAAAAAGAATATTTTGAAACAAAATAGACGGTTACTGGATACAACCATTTATTAATTATTATTTATATTCCATTTATTTATGAAAACAAGGTACTTTAGAACGAAGACGCGAGTGCGACGAGCTGCGACGCCGTGAGTAACTGCGGTACAGTTGGACGTGCGTCGCCCCAGCGGCGCTGGAGGCATGTGTGAACTGCTCCATTGGATCTAATGTATCTCAGACCAAACTTACGTTGCCGCAGCGGCGCCGCACGTTGAAAAACCGGATGTGTGCACCGGGCCTTATTGTTCCATTAACATTAGGTTCGCATAACCATACCTATAAAAATTGCTTAAAAAATCTTCGGGATCTGAAAGCAGAAGTGAGAAAGTATTTAGTCAGTAGTATATTGAAATTTCAAGGAGGTCATGCAGGCTAAATCAGGAAAAATTGTTTTTGGCAATGAAAAATGTGTACATTTCACATGAAAACTAACAACTTTCCCATTGAAGACTGTATAAACATTTTATGCACCATCTCTTAAGAGGGTATTCTCAAGTTGGTCCATACATCATATACGTAAAGGTGTCTGAACTCTTGCATTCTGAGACTGGAATGGGCTGGGCGTTCAACAGAATGCGTGATAACGGGGTGCAACAATAAAGAAGATAGCTGTATCATTTTGAAGGTTGACGAATTGGGGAACTTTAGGCTACTTAACAAGGAGGATCGGTGCACGCTTCTGGAACAGGCGAGGGCTCACAACATACTATCAAGATAACGACGATGAGCAGAAATATATACTTATCTACGTTGACTTGATGTTGAATTTTAATTCTGTCGAAAGGAAAAATACTATCAAATAAGCGGTTTCAACAGTCTTCATATCTTGATTTTGATCTTTTTTATCTTGATTTATATGATAATAGTAGTTCTTTACAATTTTCGTGGCTAAGTGGATGGATTTACGGAAATCTTATTACGGCTAGTCAAATTTTGTTAAGACTTCGGGCTCTACTATTGTAGATGCGAAAGATGTTGAGTTATATTTAGTTGAAAATTCATTCTGGTTTTGACACCGAAATTATGCTTTAAAATTTTTTTTATATATTTAGAACATCTTTATCAAAAAGTCTGTGCTTGCAATATTTCGTTTTATATTAAGTACGATGAATATAACTGCAAAACATATTAAAGTAAGGTAGGTGTAAGAAAAATAATAGGACGAAAAGCGCAAGCGATTAAATTATAACAATAAATGTAATTAAATTATTCATATAACTAAATATTTTTAATTCGAATTATAATTTATTTTGTGTTTTTGTGAAATTTTGTAGTCTTGTTTTTGTGAGATTATGTATGACGTTTTCGTTTCAAAGGAGTCAATTGTTTCTTTAAAATTATTTTAACTTCTTTATATGAAACTAATTTTATGAAGTCATTTGGATTCTAAAATAATGTTTATAAAAAACATTATTTTCGAGATCGCAATAATAATTGTGGGTGTTTAAAAACATAATTATTTTGACGTTCAACTTTCCCTAAGTGGCACTGAAAAATTAGAGTTGGCGTTCAGCGCTTTGTAGCAAAAAAGTGAAATTCACACACAGGAATTTTCAAGTTCAATTTTTCAAGCGACTGGCAGTTTTTCTAGAGGCAAATTTAAGGATGGCAAAATATTGTATTTTTTCCCAAATTCTCTCATAATTTTACCACAAATTAAACGCTTCGCCAAGAATATTTGACAACAGCGCACTTAGGTGAATATTTTTGGAAGCAGACAAAAAATAAGAGTCCTTCAATATTCCTATAAAAGACTAATGAATTTATACTGCAAACAGTGTGCAGCATTTATAAATGTACTAACTAGACGGCAGAGTAGATTTGAAGACCGAAAAATTCGTGGATTTTTGCTCGCGAAAAATTATTATGAATTTAATATGAATATTACATGAATTAAAAAAAAATACGAACTGACCCAAAGTTAATTTTACCCTATAAAGACAGCAAGACCATCAGATAGAGAATAAGGGCGACACATTTCAGGCTAACGGTGTCAAAAGGGTAAATCCGATAACCCTTTAGATAAGTCAAAGGTTATAATACACATGAATTATCTTTGAGTAAATATACAACAAGAATTCAAGAGTAATTGTTTTTAATCCTAAAGATTTCATTAAAAAATAATTGAACTCAGTTGTGTGGAATAATGTTACCGAAGTTGCATTTAAGAACTCATCTGCTTCGGAAGAGAGTGACTTTTAGAATAAAACAAACCAGACAGTCTGCGAAGATTTTACTTCTGATGTGCAAATGCTATCGCATTATACACATAAGGGTTTCCTTATACAGTAGAACTCCAATTATCCGAACTCCAGTTATCCGGATCGCCAATTACCCGGATTGCTTTGAGAAAAAGAAATGAGCAAATTCCGAATTTTAAAAGTTTCTTGTAGGTGAATGGTGAAAACGAGAGGACAATTGAGGGCATAAGAAACATTCCTGCATGTTCCGAGTGCAGTGCAGAGGACGTAGACGAGTGGAGGGTGTGTGATTCTTCGTACCCTGAATTCCAAATTCTCAGTGACATTGAACTCATTCAAAAGATGAGAGAAATACTCATTCATGATCCAGAAGAGGACGACGACATTTTACTCAACCAGATGCTGGACTGCCAGCTGGTAAGGCGTTTGAGTGCCTTGACACAGCGGCTGAGATGGATAGAGCTGCAGCCTTAGTGCGACCATACAAAGCTAATCACCGTCAAACGCATGAGAGACTTAGTTGCTCGGAAACGAGTAAAGACAGAGGAAAACTGACTTTGACCGATATGATCAACCATTGATACATTTTAATACAGTATGTATATACAAAATGTAAACAATATTGTTTTCATAGTCATTAAATTACATTACATACTAAAGTAATTGGTAAT